>CM023867.1:43135817-43735817 GCA_013389735.1 Phaseolus lunatus | reverse complement strand
ATCGAAGTTTGTTAACACTTCAATTAAGCCATGTTAATTTCTTCCTATGTTTTCTTCCTTACTCTTTTTTGTTAACCAACTAGTTGTTCTTGTAGGTTTCTCTGTTATGGTTTCCTATTTGTTTGTATTAGTAGATGGTCTAGTAAATTTCTTTGAACTATTTCCACAACATTTCATTTTATTCCTTTCCGTCATAGTGTCTATGAAAGATAAAACTAAAAATATTGATGTGACACAGGGTGCATGAAGCTTCCCATCCCATTTCATCCTAATCTATTTTAGTAGATTCAATTTTGCATGGTTTTTAGTAAGTTCCATTTAGTCCTTAACATAGTAATAATCTATCTAAATACACACTTGCTAAAACCAAATCTCCCTTTCATATTCATTCTGATTTCGGTCTAAACAAGTCAAACTCACATACAAAGTATGTTAACAGATGCATAATAAGTGTGATAATAACTTGTTTTATCATGTTAATTGAATCTCTTAATTGTCTTTGTGCCATATATTTTGTTCGTTTCCTACCAAAAATTAGGGTTTTAGCACTTTCTTTTGGAGATAGATGTGATTATCTTTTGTGTAAATTTCTTCAGAGTGAAAGCTTGACGAGAAGTAAAGGAAGTCATTTCACAACCCAACAAGCAACACTCTCATCCAACAAGAAACACCACTCTTTCACTCAAAAAAGACATTCGCTCAATGAAAAGATAAAGTTAAAACTATTTAAAAAGTTGTTTCTCATCCAACGAGTGGTTATTTTCTTCCAGCGATAATTCACCTTTTTAGAGTGGTTGAAAAGGCGAAATCATAACGAGAAAGGGGACTTTTTGTGACATAAAGATAGAAGAACACTTTGGAAGAGTTGTTGGAGCTAGAAGGAGCTCTAGGAAGACTTTCACTTCAATCTTTCCATTCTCTTTACCAATTTTTTGTGCTCTTAATATAGGAGTAGCTAACTCCCCTTTTCGTTGGGGTAGGATGTAATGAATCTCAAATTTATGTAGTTTTCTCCTTACATTAGAAATCTAGACATGACTCTTATGTTCTTTCTTAGTGCTTCCTATTGTGCTTTTTGATGTTTTTAGACATTAAAAAATGCTTTTATAACTTGATTTCAAGATTAAACAACTAAGATATGTGATTTTAGACATAGTGTATATCTTTTGGTTATTCTTAACACTTATTCTTGATGCAAATCTTGTGTAAAAAGAACTAAGGAATTGATATTTTCACATTAAGATTTAGAACTTATCTCTAAGGAATTAGGACTAGTGAACTTATGGTGTGAATGTTAAAGTAGTGTTACAGATACATTGATAAGAGAAATTGCATTGAGTTGAGTTCATGAAATCCAACCCAGTAAACCTTTGCCATGATCAAGTAATACCAATCTAATTTGGTTGTTTTCAATGCAATAAATTTAGATTTATCATAATACTTTAATTTTGAAGGAACCAATATCTTAGAGTTTGTAGTCCCAATTAGTAAAAATACATATTGACCAAACACATAAGACATGGACTTTTCATTTTAATAACTTCTACCGTTCAGTACACTTGCCAAATAATTAACAATGTATAAACTACAATTTTTACTAATTCATAATAAAATTACATAACCTAATAGAGCACCTCATTCAACCTTATAAAACTAATTATTTTATACTTTAAAATACACTTAAATTGCATAATCTTCAAAATAGGTAATTTAAATAACTTGAACATACGATTTACATTTTTTATAACATTACACAACAAAGATAATCAACACTTGAACCATTTCTTAAAACATCTTAATTTTGAAAAATACCAATAGAAGAATCACCACCATAATTTTCATCCCTTTTACACAATTAAAAATGGTTCAAAAATAGAAAAGGAAAATTTACTTATGAACCACTAATCAATCATACAGGTAAAACTTACAGCATGCTAAATCCAAAATATCAATGCGTTAAGTTTATAAAATTTTCTTGTCCAACTTTTCCATTTCTCAAAATTTTATGAAATTAACAACGTACTTGGCACAAACGTTATCTCATAGGATGTCAAAGCTACATTACTTTAAAATACCATTAAAATTATAAAAAACATAAATATTAATATTTTTCATTTATGATTTATAAGTAACAAGAAAACACTTTTATAACACAAGTGTCATCATATAAACTTTTAGGTATACATTAAATAATATTATAAAGCTTATTTAAATATTCAAAGAACATAAAATCCTTTAGTGTTACTTAACTTTTTTCTTTTTGTGGGATCAATAGTCCATCATATCATTATCTTCATTACTTCAATAATTGCAATAAAGTATACTGATTTTTTCTTCTCTCTTAACTTGTGCTGACAGGCCATTCATTTTTGATGCAGAATTCCAAAGCCAAAGTCGGAGTGCTAAGCTCTGAAGCTTGTAATAAGATTTGGAATGACCCTCCTTCATGTCTAGTGAGTATATGCTTCTGACAGATTCAATACGTGTCTGGTTTTAATTTCAGAACTTAGTTTTATGTTGCTATACATTTTTTTTTCTAACGTATCAGAAAGAGTAACTCTCAGCTCATCACTTGTAAACTATCATGCAGCTTATTATTTCCATGTTTGAAGCATGCTATCAGGCATAAGCTACAGAAACTGCTTGCTTTCATGTGCTTGTGCTTGTGGTGGAGTACTTGTTTTCATGTTGAAGCAACAAATGACAGTTTAAAGCCTGGTGATACACTGAATTACACAGATACATTATGTTCAAAAAAGGGCATATATTGTCTTGGTTTTAATTCGATGATCTCTAGTGAGAACGAATATTTGCTTGTATTCAGTGTAAATAATTATAAATTAGTTTGGATGAGTGATGTAAACCAACCTGTTGACGGGGATTCTGCAGTTCTGTCACTTAACCGCTCAGGTGTGCTGAAAATTGAATCTGAACGTGGGAAGCCAATAATCCTGTATTCTCCACCTCAAGCTATCAACAACACTAAGGCCACCTTGTTGGACACAGGCAATTTTGTGCTTCAACAACTTCACCCCAATGGGACAAACACTCTCTTGTGGCAGAGTTTTGATTATCCCATTGACACTTTGGTCTCTACCATGAAGTTAGGCGTGAACCACAAAACAGGCCATCATTGGTTACTGGTTTCACTTTTTACCAAAACACTTGCCCCTCCAGGTGCCTTTAGCCTTGAATGGGAACCTGTGGAACAAGAATTGATCATAAAGAGACGGGGAAAAGTTTGTTGGAAAAGTGGGAAACTGAGGAACAATAAATTTGAGCACATTCCAGAAGATGCACGAGGCGTGTTGAACTACAGCATAGTGTCCAATGGGGATGAAGACACCTACTCTTTCACATCTACAAGTGAAGAGCCTGACCTACAGTGGACTTTAACAGAAATTGGACAGATATCTGATGATGAAGGATATGTTGCTAGGGCTGATTTGTGTTATGGATATAACACAGATGGAGGGTGCCAAAGATGGCAGGATATACCCAAGTGTAGGAATCCTGGTGATGTATTCCAGAAAAAGACTGGTCACATCAATTATCCGAATGTAAGCTTTGAAGGAAATGTAAGTTATGGATACAGTGATTGTGAGGCCAGTTGCTGGAGCAATTGTACTTGCAGTGGATTCAACGAATTGTATTCTAATGGAACTGGATGCATGTTCTTTCACTGGATTTCCGCGGATAATTATACTTCTGATAGTACTGGTGACAACTTTTACTTGCTGGTGAACATGTTAACTAATCACAAGGGTAAGTCTACTTAATTGTTCGATTAATTTCTTTAATTTATACTACTGTGTACTATATGTACAATTTTCATAATTTTCTAATGCAATCAGGTTTTTTATACCTTAGTCAGGATTGTGAATGGCCTAACAGAAACCAGTGATTGCTTTGGTTGTTGAAAAATGGTTATTTATGAAAACATTCTATGCAGGTACAAAAAAGTGGACATGGATAGGTGCAGTAGCCGCAACTGCTCTACTTGCAATTTGCCTATTCACTATTTGCCTAGCCTTAAAGAAACGAAAATTCGTGTTTCAAGGTAATTTACCTACTTCAAAATCAATGTAGTACAACACTAAACACAATCTTTTGATAATTTATCTATACTTTAATCTTTCTGATATTCATCAAACAGAGAAGAAAATGCAAGGGATGGTGACGAAGATGGTACATTTGGCAACTTGTAGTCGGTCATCTGCAATGGAAGATTTTGAAGTTGATTTAAAGAAGGGAAATGGCCTAAAATTGTTTAATTATACATCACTTATGGCAGCAACAAATGGATTTTCATCTGAGAATAAGTTAGGACAAGGAGGTTTTGGACCCGTTTATAAGGTGACTTGAAACCGATGAAGTTATGCATTAACAAGTTTGTGTCAATTAGAGTACCCAATATTTATTATTTTACTGTCATTTTAGGGAATTCTTCCAACAGACCAAGAGATAGCTGTAAAAAGACTTGCAAAAACATCTGGACAAGAAATTGTGGAGTTTAAGAATGAACTAACACTAATATGTGAACTTCAGCATATGAATCTTGTGCAACTACTTGGTTGTTGCATTGAAGAAGAAGAGAGGATTCTAATTTATGAGTATCTGCCTAATAAAAGTTTGGATTTCTATCTATTCGGTGAGGAATATAAAAGAGTACAGTTAATTATGTTTTCTTTTGAAAACAAAATATTGTTTTCATTATTATGTATCAATTAGAATATGTATATAGGGAAGCTTCTAATTTTCTTAACTATTTTTTTTCAGTGATGATTGGGGACACTCAACAATCACACTAAAAAAGTTGTTTTTGTTACTCAAATACTAACCATCACTATATATTGACATTTGGAAGATTGTACAAGAAGCAAATTACTAGATTGGAAGAAGCGGTTCAAAATAATAGAAGGAATTTCCCAAGGATTACTTTATCTTCATAAATATTCAAGACTCAAAATCATCCACAGGGACTTGAAAGCTAGCAATATTCTTTTAGATGAAAATATGAATCCAAAAATATCAGATTTTGGAATGGCAAGAATATTCACACAAGAATCAGTCTCAAATACCAACAGAATTGTTGGGACACAGTGAGTTTAATAAACTCTCTTCCGTTCCCTTTTCAATGAATATATAA
Organism: Phaseolus lunatus; assembly: GCA_013389735.1. Classification (NCBI taxonomy): domain Eukaryota; kingdom Viridiplantae; phylum Streptophyta; class Magnoliopsida; order Fabales; family Fabaceae; genus Phaseolus; species Phaseolus lunatus. The sequence goes on along the minus strand of CM023867.1, from coordinate 43,730,668 downwards.
AAATTATTTCATTATGTTACAAATTAGTTTTTCTTGCAGTGGTTACATGTCTCCAGAATATATGATGGAAGGAGTTTTCTCTACAAAGTCTGACGTTTATAGTTTTGGAGTGTTGCTACTTGAAATTGTCAGTGGAAGAAGAAGCCTTGGTTGCTATGGTGTTGATCACCCATTAAATCTGATAGGACATGTATGTAAAATTAGTCATACTAAGTTATTTTATTTTTTCTTATTGTTCCCTCTGTCTAATTTGACTAAAATATTCACAGACATGGGAGTTATGGAAAGATGGTGCATCTTTAGAGTTAGTGGATCCATCAATAAACAAGTCATTTGATCCTGATGAAGTGCAAAGATGCATTCATATTGGTCTCTTGTGTGTACAACATTATGTAGATGATCGACCAACCATATCTGACATTGTATCAATGTTGACAAACAAAAGCGCAATAGTTTCCTTACCTGAAAGACCAGCATTCTACGTTGGAAGAAAGATCATTCATGATGGATTATCTTCAAAGGGGTTCTGTACTGATTCTACAGTAGAGATCACAGCATCGACAGTAAATATTACATCATCTACAACAGACATGACTGATTCCTAAGAAATAGAATCAAGGTGAATAATTTACTTAATAGTTGAAATATAAATACAGTGAACTTTTAATATTGTTTGAAGTGTTGTATAATGGTAGATATGATATAATTTGTGTTGTTTTATGTGTTAGCTAAAGGTCTATTTAAGTTTCTGCACAAACACTTTTATGAAAACAATCAGAAGAAAAATTATAATTTATGTTGAAATGTATCTTTCAATCTAGTAATTTGCTTCTTGTATAGTCCAAGAGAACCAAACAAATTCTAAAAATTTATGTATATTCTAACTTCTGATTTTATAGTATGTTTGGTTCCTCTTCAAATAAGATTTTATGTTGGAACTTTATGTTTTTACTAAGTACACTAAAACTTGGTTGATATTCTTAATTTATGTAACAAAAATTGCATTCATAAACGACATACATTATTTAGCAACTTCACTTAGAGCTATACTGCAATTAGTAAAAACAAGGTCTGAAAAAAATAGTAAAAGGTAAAAAATTAAGAAGAGATAAGAGAGGGAGGCATGTTATGAAATTTTCATTCCAATAAAGTACACTGATCTTTTTTTTCTTTTTTTCTTGACACGTGCAGACACAAGCCATGCATGTTACCTGCAGAACTCCAAACCTAAAGTTGAAGCTTGAAATAAGATTTAGGATGGCTTTCTTTCATGTTTTGTGAGTTTGGTTTTAATTTCAGAGCATTAATTTAGCTTTACTTTACATTTATTTTTCTAGTGTACCAAAATTTAAAGCATGGTGATACTTATTTTCACGTACATCTCGTTCTAGAGGGGTACTTATATTCACGTTAAAGTAGAATGATAGTTTAAAGCATGTTGATAAATTGATTTACGCAGAAACAAAACACTGTTCTGAAAAAGAAAAATATTATCTAAATTTTGGTTGATCGATTTCTGGTGATGAGAACACTTGGTTTTATGCACTACAAATAAGGAATTGCAACTTGGAGCAGTGAAAGAAACCAACTTGTTGAGCAAAATTCTGCAGATTCTTTCACCAGATCTCTCTGAAGTGTTGAAAATAGAATCTCAACATGGGAAACCAATTGACACAAGCCACCTTAAGCTATCGCCACCTAGTTGGACTCAAACAACTTTGCGCTTCAACTACTTCACCCCAATAGGCCAAACACTTTCTTGTGATAAAGTTGCTCATAAAAAAAATAAAAAATAAAAACTTTCTTGTTGTAAAATTTGGAATATCTTATCAATGAATCTCAAACACACCTCTTCAATTATGTGTTCTGTGTGTTTGAAATATAATGCACATTGTGTACAACACTCACAATACATATTTATAAAATGTCCAATTTAAAATACATCTTTTTAGTTTTTGACATAACTCGAACACAACATAATCCAAGTAGATAAGATGATTTTTAAGCTAAAAACTCATTAACTTGTTATATAAGCTTTTTTATAAGAATCCACTTAGGCTCCCAAATGTGCTAAGGAATGTTCACTCCAAGCCTCAAAGTGTAGCACAACTCAATACATTAAAATTCCAAGAAGGTGAGTCTTTGTGGTGTTCTAGGTTGTTTTTGGATAAAATAGTTTGGGTTGTCCAAGTTTGAAGGGATAAGGGAACCTCAGGAGGTTTAGAGATTTTGAGGTTCAAGGTAAGGTTTATGGTAGCTTTTGAAGACTTATAGGAAGAACAAAGGCTAAGAGTTTGAGAAAGTTATGGAAATGAAAGGTGGTTGTTATCGGTTGTCTTTGAATTCTTTAGAAGTTTCTTTGGAACAAGGCTTCATGAATTTGATAAGTGATTTTTTATGATTAAAAGGTTTAAGGTTGTGATTTGTGAGGCTCAGACATTCCTTTTAAATGACGTGTTCATGTCGGACACACGTATCGGACACCAATACTCGTATGACACTCGTAGAACACGTATTAGAGAAGTATCTAATTCAAAACATATTTGTTGGATTTCTGACAATTCTAATACGATTCTAACACAATTTTAAAAAGGAGAAATACATTAATCTTCTAAAAACTCAAACTTATTGTATAAATTTTTATTATGATTATATACATGCATGGTTGCTAACATGCCACATATTTTTGGTTAGATTTTACCTTTAGTTTTTTAACTTATTTTTATGCTCACTTTTATTTATTAACTTTTTCTTTAAATGTCCATCTTAGTCTTTTAAATTTTTTGAAACATTAATTTAGTAAAATCTTGTTAATATTTCTACATTATGTGATACAATAATTCATCTGATAGGTCAAGAATGTCTGGTGTTATAGATCATCATTTTTTACTAGTTCGTTAACTTATTTAATGTGTCCGCTTTTAGGATTTGATAGTATGAGACAATCTACATTATTTCATATTGTAATTTCATTTGTCTATCAAAAGAGAGACCACATTCATGGTGTTTCGAGTTTATTTGTGAAAGAATTGTTCACATGACTTTTTCACTAGTTTAGGCGTGATTTACGAAAATTAATTATGATAGTTATTTTTGTATAAATTGGACCTTATGTCAAAAATTTTAACTAACTGAGAATTGAGAGTTCACTAAGAGAAACTTAGAGTTATAATATATGTTAATAGTAAATTCTAATCGTAAATGTAGATTGAAGTTTGTTAACAATTCAATTGAGCCAATTCAATTGAGCCACGTTAATTTCTTCCTATGTTCTCTTCCTTCTTTCTTTTTTTTGTTGTTAACCATCTAGTTGTTCTTGTAGGTTTCTCTATTATGATTTCTTATTTGTTTGTATTAGTAGATGGTCTAGTAAATTTGTTTGTATTAGTAGATAGTCGAGTAAATTTGTTTGAACTATTTCCACAACATTTTATTTTATTTCTTTCTGTCAATGTCTATGAAAGATAAAACTAAAAATATTGATGTAACATATGGTACACATGATGCTTCCCATCCCATTTCATCCTAATGTATTTTAGTAGATTCAATTTTGCTTGGTTTTTTAGTAAGTTCCATTTAGTCTTTATCATAGTAATCCAATCAATCTCAATATACACTTACTAAAACCAAATCTCCATTTCATATTCATTCTGATTTTGGTCTGAACAACTCAAACTCACATACAAAGTATGGTAATGGATTCATGATAAGTGTGGTAATAACTTGTTTTATCATGTTAATTGAATCTCTTAATTATCTTTGTGTCATGTATTTTGTTTGTTTCATGCTAAAAATTAGGGCTTTATCACTTTCTTTTGGAGATAGATGTGATTATCTTTTTTGTAAATTTTTACAGAGAAGTGAAAGCTTGATGAGAAGTAAAGGAAGTCATTTCACGACCCCCTCACTCAACAAGCAACACTCTCATCCAACAAGAAACACCACTCTTTCACCCATCCAAAAAGACATTCGCTGAGAAAGGATAAAGTTACAACTGTTTAAAAAGTTGTTTCTCATTCAACGAGTGGTTATTTTCTCCCAATGATAACTCACTTTTTGGGAGTGGTTGAAAAGGCGAAATCATAACGAGAAAGGAGACTTTTTGTGACAGAAAGATAGAAAAACACTTTGGAAGAGCTATAGGAGGAAGAAAGAGCTCTAGGAAGACTTTCACTTCAATCTTTCCACTCTCTTTGCCAATTTTTTGTGCTCTCAATGTATAGGAGTAGCTAACTCCCCTTTTCATTGGGGTTGGATGTAATGAATCTCAACTTTATGTAGTTTTCTCCTTGCATTAGAAATCTAGACATGACTCTTATGTTCTTTCTTAGTGCTTCCTATTGTGCTTTTTTATGTTTCTAGACATTAAAAAATGCTTTTAGAACTTGATTTCAAGATTAAACAACTTAGAGATGTGATTTTAGACATAGTTTATATCTCTAGTCAATCTAAACACTTATTCTTGCTGCAAATCTTATGTAAAAAGAACTAAGGAATTGATATTTTCACATTAAGATTTAGAACTTATCTCTGAGGAATTAGGATTAGTGAGCTTATAGTGTGAATGTTAGAGTTGTGTTAGAGATACATTAATAAGAGAAATTGCATTGAGTTGAGTTCATGAAATCCAACCCAATAAACCTTTTCCATGATCAAGTAGTACCAATCTAATTTGGTTGTTTTTGAATGCAATAAATTTAGATTTATCATAATACTTTAATTTTGAACGAACCAATATATATCTTTGAGTTTGTTGTCCCAATTAGTAAAAATACATATTGACCAAACACTTAATACATGGACTTTTCATTTTAATAACTTCTACGGTTCAGTACACTTGCCAAATAATTAACAATGTATAAACTACAATTTTTACTAATTCATAATAAAATTACATAACCTAATAGAGCACCTTATTCAACCTTATAAAATTAATATATTTTATACTTTAAAATACACTTAAATTGCATAATCTTCAAAATAGGTAATTTAAATAACTTGAACATACGATTTACATTTTTGTATAACATTACACAACAAAGATAATCAACACTTGAACCATTTCTTAAAACATCTTAATTTTGAAAAATACCAATAGAAAAATCACCACCATAATTTTCATCCCTTTTACACAATTAAAAATGGTTCAAAAATAGAAAAGGAAAATTTACTTATGAACCACTAATCAATCATACAAGTAAAACTTACAGCATGCTAAATCCAAAATATCAATGCGTTAAGTTTATAAAATTTTCTTGTCCAACTTTTCCATTTCTCAAAATTTTATGAAATTAACAACGTACTTGGCACAAACGTTATCTCATAGGATGTCAAAGCTACATTACTTTAAAATACCATTAAAATTATAAAAAACAGAAATATTAATATTTTTCATTTATGATTTATAAGTAAGAAGACAACACTTTTATAACACAAGTGTCATCATATAACCTTTTAGGTATACATTAAATAATATTATAAAGCTTATATTTAAATATTCAAAGAACATAAAATCCTTTAGTGTTACTTAACTTTTTTCTTTTTGTGGGATCAATAGTCCATCATATCATTATCTTCATTACTTCAATAATTGCAATAAAGTATACTGATTTTTTCTTCTCTCTTAACTTGTGCTGACAGGCCATTCATTTTTGATGCAGAATTCCAAAGCCAAAGTTGGAGTGCTAAGCTCTGAAGCTTGTAATAAGATTTGGAATGACCCTCCTTCATGTCTAGTGAGTATATGCTTCTGACAGATTCAATATGTGTCTGGTTTTAATTTCAGAACTTAGTTTTATGTTGCTATACATTTTTTTTTCTAACGTATCAGAAAGAATAACTCTCAGCTCATCACTTGTAAACTATCATGCAGCTTATTATTTCCATGTTTGAAGCATGCTATCAGGCATAAGCTACGGAAGCTGCTTGCTTTCATGTGCTTGTGCTTGTGGTGGAGTACTTGTTTTCATGTTGAAGCAACAAATGACAGTTTAAAGCCTGGTGATACACTGAATTACACAGATACATTATGTTCAAAAAAGAGAACCTATTGTCTATGTTTTGGTTCGATTATTGTTGGTGAGGAGAACAAATATTTGATTGCATTCGATGTAAAATATAAAAATGTAGTTTGGATGACTGATAGAAACCAACCTGTTGACAAGGATTCTGCAGTTCTGTCACTTAACCGCTCAGGTGTGCTGAAAATTGAATCTCAACGTGGGAAGCCTATAATCTATTCTCCACCTCAAGCTATCAACAACACTAAGGCCACCTTGTTGGACACAGGCAATTTTGTGCTTCAACAACTTCACCCCAATGGGACAAACACTCTCTTGTGGCAGAGTTTCGATTATCCCATGGACACTTTGATCCCCACCATGAAGTTAGGTGTTAACCACAAAACAGGCCATCATTGGTTACTGGTTTCATATTTTACCAAAACACTTTTCATTCCCGGTGCCTTTAGCCTTGAATGGGAACCTGTGGAACAAGAATTGATCATAAAGAGACGGGGAAAAGTTTGTTGGAAAAGTGGGAAACTGAGGAACAATAAATTTGAGCACATTCCAGAAGATGCACAAGGCGTGTTGAAGTACAGCATAGTCTCCAATGGGGATGAAGACACCTTCTCTTTCACATCTACAAATGAAGATCCTGACCTACAGTGGACTTTGACAGAAATTGGACAGATATCTGGTGGTGAAGGATATGTTGCTAGGGCTGATTTGTGTTATGGATATAACAACACAGATGGAGGGTGCCAAAGATGGCAGGATATACCCAAGTGTAGGAATCCTGGTGATGTGTTCCAGAAAATGACTGGTTTCGTCAATTATCAGAATGTAACTTTTGAAGGAAATATAAGTTATTCTTACAGTGATTGTGAGGCCAGTTGCTGGAGCAATTGTGATTGCAGTGCATTCAGAAAATTGTATTCTAATGGAACTGGATGTGTATTCTTTCACTGGAGTTCCGCGGAAAGTTATACTTCTGATAGTACTGGTATAAGCTTTTACTTGCTGGTGAACATGTTAACTCATCATAAGCGTAAGTCTACTTATTTGTTCGATTAATTTCGATAGTTTATACAACTGTGTACTATATGTACAATTTTCATAATTTTCTAATTCAATCAGGTTTTATACCTTAGTCACATACAGTCAGGAACCAGTCATCGCTTTGGTTGTTGTAAAGTAGTAATACCATAATATTATTACTTATTTATGAAAATATTCTATGCAGGTACAAAAAAGTGGACATGGATAGGTCCAGTAGCAGCAACTGCTCTACTTGCAATGTGCCTATTCACTATTTGCCTAGCCTTAAAGAAACGAAAATTCGTGTTTCAAGGTAGTTACCTACTTCAAAATAAATTTAGTACATCACTAAACACAATCTTTTGATAATTTATCTGTACTTTAATCTTTCTGATATTCATCAAACAGAGAAGAAAAGGCAAAGGATGGTGATGAAGATGGTACATTTGGCAACTTGTAGTCGGTCATCTGCAATGGAAGATATTGAAGTTGATTTAAAAACGGGAAGTGGCCTAAAATTGTTTAATTATACATCAGTTATGGTAGCAACAAATGGATTTTCATCTGAGAATAAGTTAGGACAAGGAGGTTTTGGACCCGTTTATAAGGTGACTTGAAACCAATGAAATTAGGCATTAACAAGTTTGTGTCAATTAGAGTACCCAATATTTATTATTTTACTGTCATTTTAGGGAATTTTTCCAACAGGCCAAGAGATTGCTGTAAAAAGACTTGCAAAAACATCTGGACAAGGAATTGTGGAGTTTAAGAATGAACTAACACTAATACGTGAACTTCAGCATATGAATCTTGTGCAACTACTTGGTTGTTGCATTGACGAAGAAGAGAGGATTCTAATTTATGAGTATCTGCATAATAAAAGTTTGGATTTTTATCTATTCGGTGAGTAATATACAAGAGTACAATTAATTGTGTGTTCTTTTGAAAACAAAATATTGTTTTCATTATTATGTATCAATTAGAATACATATACAGGGAAGCTTCTAGTTTTCTTAACTATGGTTTTTCGGTGATGATTGAGGACACTCAACAATCACCCTAAAAAAGTTGTTTTTGATTGATTCAAATACTAACCATCACTATATATTGACATTTGGAAGATTGTACAAGAGGCAAATTACTAGATTGGAAGAAGCGGTTCAAAATAATAGAAGGAATTTCTCAAGGATTACTTTATCTTCATAAGTACTCAAGACTCAAAATCATCCACAGGGACTTGAAAGCTAGCAATATTCTTTTAGATAAAAATATGAATCCAAAAATATCAGATTTTGGGATGGCAAGAATATTTACACAAGAATCAGTCTCAAATACCAACAGAATTGTTGGGACACAGTAAGTTTAATAAACTCTCTTCTGTTCCATTTTCCATGAATATATAAAAATTATTTCTATCATGTTACAAATTAGTTTTTTCTTGCAGTGGTTACATGTCTCCAGAATATATGATGGAAGGAGTTTTCTCTACAAAGTCTGACGTTTATAGTTTTGGAGTTTTGCTACTTGAAATTGTTAGTGGAAGAAGAAGCCTTGGTTGTTATGGTGATGATCGCCCATTAAATTTGATAGGACATGTATGTAAAATTAGTCAAACTAAGTTATTTTTCTTATTGTTCCCTTTGTCTAATTTGACTAAAATATTCACAGACATGGGAGTTATGGAAAGATGGTGCATCTTTAGAGTTAGTGGATTCATCAACAAAAGAGTCATTTGATCCTGATGAAGTGCAGAGATGCATTCATATTGGTCTCTTTGCGTACAACATTATGCAGATGATCGACCAACCATGTTTGACATTGTATCAATGTTGACAAACAAAAGCGCAATAGTTTCCTTACCTGAAAGACCAGCATTCTACGTTGGAAGAAAGATCATTCATGATCAATTATCTTCAAAGGATTTTTGTACTGATTCTACTGTAGAGATTACAACATCGACAATAGAGATTACAACATCTACAATTGACATGACAGATTCCTAAGAAATAGAATCAAGGTGAATAATTTACTTAATAGTTGAAATATAAATAAAATGCTCAGTGAACTTTTAATGTCTTTTGAAGTTTTGGATGATGGTAGATATGATATAATTTGTGTTGTTTTATATTTTAACTAAAGATCTATTTAAGTTTATGCACAAGCACTTACGGATTCAATAATTCTCAGATTAGGGTAATTTTCTGACACTAAGCAACAATTAAGTTTCAAAGTTTTCAATTTTCTCAATTATAAATACTGCACATTGTCACTTATCAATATTGCAGCTTGAAGCACTGAAAGAAACCAACTTTTTTAGGAGAATTCTGCAGATTCTATCACTAGATCTATTTGAAGTGTTGAAAATAGAATCTCAACTTGGGAAACCAATGGACACAAGCCAACTTAAGCTATCGCCACCTCGTTAGACTCAGGAAACTTTACGCTTCAACAACTTCACCCCAATAGAACAAACACTTTCTTGTGGTAAAGTTCGGAATATCTAACCAATGAATCTCAAACACGCCTCTTCAATTATGTGTTCGTGTGTTTGAAATATACTGCACACTGTGTACAACACTCACAATTCATATTTATAAAATGTCCAATTTAAAATACATCTTTTTAGTTTTTGACATAACTCAAACACAACATTAATCAAAGTAGATAAGGTATCTCAAAAGCACGAGGAATCTATTCAACATGTATTTTTTGAATGTTTTAATGCTTTGCATATTTGGAGTTGGGTTTGACAGATTTTTTTTATTTCTCATTTCTCTAATAAGGATAATCTTCTTTCTTTTATTAAGAATGATAGTAGTCATTTGGTTAAATTGATTAAGTTTGTTGTGATAACTTTTTCTATTTGAATGATATGGCATATGAGGTATGCTACATTTAATAGGTGATCCAAAATAGAAAAAATGAATTTCGGAATTACTAATTCATAAGATAAAAAAATCATTTTGGAAGAGAGATGTATTCCATAAGGGATTGTATTTTCAGAATAGAAAATCTGAAAGACAAAATAAACCATTTCAAAACACATTTTTTTATTTTCAGAATGATAAATTTAGAATTCATAAAATATTTTTCATAAAGGGTATTTCAAAATAATTTTTGACTTCTAGAGGAAATCCAAAAAGATTTTACCCAAACTTATAGACGACATTTGTAGTTTTCAAATTGTAATTGAATTCATAATTGAATTATGTAAACATTAGAAGTTTATTAGAAATGCTAATTCACTTATTAAGTTACAAGAAGTAATTCTATTTTTGAAATTATATTCCAAACAACCTATTCCAAAAACAATTTCAATTTTAGATTATCAATTCCAGGAACATATTAAAGACTAACCATTTTAGAATAGTATATGCATGCAAACCACATTTATATTCCAGATTTTCAATTTCTCAAATATTCTAGATTACAATTATAAGAAGCAAAAACTTTTCTTCTACAACAAGATAGACTTTTTGGTGGGAGGGTCCCATTAGCGTACATTCAGTAGGAATTGAATCTATGAATTCGTCAATTATGAGTTGAGTACTTTAATCATTCAGTCATGTTATAGTAAATAACTAAATTCTAATTGAAGTGAAATCTTTCGAATAAATCAATACAATTAGGAGAATTCGATGAAAGAACGTCAAATAAGACTTTCAAAACTATCCCATAATTACCACAATACCTTCTGCAAAATCATCAATAATGAGAATGAATCTCATCACCGAATCTCTCCATAATGCCAAGGAAAATTAGAAAGAATAAGAAAACAAAAAGTGAGGTTTGCGCTAGTTTAGAATTTTTAAAAAATACTCAATTCAGAATAATCTGGTGCAAAAGAAACACTCTTACAAATAATCATAATCATAGTAATATATAGTAAAAATAAAATGGTAAAAATTAAGTACATAAAACATAATATTATATTTTATATAGAGATGCTAGGTGTTTGACAAAATTAGATATGATCTATCACTATTTATTTTAAAATAAAGAATAATATAATATTGTAGGAAAGTGATGTGTGGCTCGGTTATTTTTGAAGAAAAGAGTAGTTCCGTGAATCACCACTCTAAAAAACTTTCCCTCCCAAAAACGCTTCTTATAAGTTTCATCCAATTTGAAACCCTGGTTCCCGCCGGTGTTGAAAGCCGCAAACACTAGGCGCGCCACCGGTTTCATCCATCTATCTTTGGCCACAATGGACGACGCAAACGCTACGGTGATGACTCTAGCAGAACTCCTTCACTCTCCTCGCCCTCTCACCGCCACCGCCTCTTCCCTCTTCTCTTCAACTCCCCCGCTGCACCGTTCCACCTCCCGCCACGTCCTTACCGCCCTTCCCTGCTCAACCGTCCTCGTCGGAACCCTAACCCTCCCCGCCCTCTCCCCTCCGTGCTCCTGCCTCCGCTTCTCCGACGCCTCCGCCACCCTCTGCTGCGACCTCCTCCACTTTCGCCCACACGCTCTGAACAGGGAAATACGCGTCACCGTCTGGAATTTCATCCCCTTCAAGCGCCATGACCGCGATGTCGCCCACGGCCTATTAGAGATCATCAATTGGCGCTTCTCCGACCCCAATCACGGCTCCAACGCTGTGCATTCGCTTCCGCTGGCGCCGAATTGTAGCCGAGGATCCGGCGCCAGAATGAGAAGCATTCACGGGGTGGTGGAGTCCGTTGGTCCCCTCTCTGTCGTGCCGTGCACCATGGCGGCTAGTACCTCTGACTTGAATTCAGGCCCTAAGGTGAACCTGCCAGGGTTTTTAGTGCAATTGGTTTGTTGTGAGTGTAGGCTTTGTTGTTCCAAGGAGGTTTTAATTGGCAAATTGAGTGAGAGTAGGAAGGGGCATTCTTTTACCAAAATGGAGATTGTGTATTTTTGTGGCAGTGCTTCCTCTTGGCACCCTGCAATCACCAAACTAATTGACGACCGCGTTGTGGTGTCTGGTTTGAAGAAGAAGGTGGTTTACTTTACGAAGGAGGAGTCTCAAGTGATGTATGTAACTGTAGATGAGTCGGTTCTGCATGTTGGGTCTTCTTCGGAGAACTGCATGCCAAGCTTGAAGAGTGGGATCAAGGGAAAGGGTGAATGTGGTGCTTATACTGGTGTAATTAAAGGTGCTTACATGCAAGGGATGGTTCTGGAGTTGGACCATGATGTGTGGCTTCTTTTAACTGATCAACTGCATACCTCGATGCATGGTCTGAGAGTTGGCTCCATTGTAAGTGAAACAAATTTGCTGTTTTCTTGACCTGAGATATCTTTTGGATTGTGAATGTAGCACCATATTGAAGAACACAGTTCTTTTTGCGCTGTCAGGATAAATTTCACCTCCTCAGATATCTGTTGGGTTGTAAATGTAGCACCATGTTGAAGATCACATTTCTTTTGACGGACATCCAATAGGATGTTCTCATTTATCACAATATCTCATTCATTAGTATGATGTGGCAATAGGGTGGATTAATGTTAGATGTCCATGTAAAAATGTTTTACTTAACAGTGCTTACAAATTAATCTCATGAGCTATAAAATCTGCAACCCATTTTGAGTTATAAGTTTTGACTCCAAAAGTCATGACCGTTTGCAGTTATCTGTAAGAAATGTGCATATTGTTGATCCGAAGTTTTCGTGGACAAAAATTATTATCCTTGGGGCCTGCATCAAGACCAGCATTATTGTGCAATCCTTCTCCCCTTGCCAAACTGTGTATGTATCGCTACTATAACTGTGCTTGCTTCTGTTCAAATTGTCATCACATAAATGCTTAAAGTACACAGTCTATAGACGTTGAACTTGGGCTAATGCAAGCATGTGACTGAAATATGCATGGTCATGTTCTGAATTGTTGTACGTTTTGCATGATACAATATTAGCTGCATATTTTTCTAAGGCTCTCCCAAGAAGGCAACCGGGAGAAAAGCAATTGATTTCCTCAACAATTATGCACTAGTTGTTCCTTAAATGTTTCTGACCTATTTGAAGTCGCCTATTCATATTCTTTCCAGAAAAGTGATGATTCAGTTCAGTATTGCAGGTGTAATGTAGTTTTTCCATCCACCGGTATGCTAGGGAAGTTCATTCAGTCGTTACCATTTTCTGCAAGACTCTGGTATTGACTAGTTTGATTTACTTTTATTGCAATTGATTTGGAACTTGAGAGTTTTAAAGATTGCTGGAATATATGTCATTCCTTTTTCGTGGTAGGGTATTACTTCTTGTCTCAAGCTTCCGGAAAAAGTTTGCTGGTATCTTATCTGACAAGGAGATTTTGGGATCAAAACATGTAATCTTCTTCCTTTGGGTTGAAGGTGTTCTTAGTTGGGCTGAAGCTATTTGTTCTGTTCCATTTCTAATGAATTTAATTATGCAAGGTTTTACCAGAAAGAAGGGCTAGTCCAGATGTATGCTAGTGCACTTTTCCCTTCATCAATATTTCAAACTCAGGTTTGTCAACAAATTGACAGCTGGGAAAATTTCGTTGGTACCAATTTTTTGCTGCCTTAGTTTGGTAATAATGTTTCCCTTTGCTAGCAAGGTGCTCTCATGGGGCTGTGCACACATGACTATAATGGTTGTGGTAGAGTACTGCATTGCAGTTTTCTGAAATTGGTATGTTATCTGTGTTTATATTTAATTTTCTTCTGATACTCTGTAAAGTTTGGACCTAACATGGTCTATATATAGCATACAGGTTTTATTTCATCCAAAAAAAGAATTTCGTTGTTATGTTTTCATAGAAGGAATTTGTTATTAACCACTGAAGGATATAAATTACTTCATCTGTTTTATTACAGGTAATACCGATGTCTATCTTCATTTGTCACTGTATACACACCTTGCTAAGAATTATGAAGTCAGAAAATCACTGTAAATTATTGCCTATTGGCAACCATTTCAGTATTTTATCACGTGAAGCAAGATATAATGGCAGGTCATTTAGGAGGATCCTTCCAAGTGAAGATATAGGTGTTGTTTTGCTTGGATACCTTAAGGTTAGTGGTTCAATGTATCTGTCATTTCCATGCTTGCGAATAAACCATAGTTGTCAATGGTTGTCACTTATATTTTACTATTTTTAACGTGACATATGATTTCACTGGAAAAAATTTAAATGAATCTTGGAGATTGTTGATAACTACTAATAATTTGGTTCTCATATTTTTGGCTTTTTGCTTTGCCTATTCAGATTGATCCATCGACTAGAAGACTGCAGATGGTTGATGCAACTGGTCGTGTTGATATTCTTATACCAGACATTCCCTTAACTTGGAATCCCAACGAAATTTATGAGGTTTGTTGTCCCATGTTATCCATATTTTCTTAAAGAGGGACTAAAATAAGACTATTTATTTTTGAAGGACTAAAATTAAACACTGCCTTTTGCAAACTAAACATTTTTAACCCTTATAAATTTATTAGTGAAGAGGTTCTGCAGTACTGGAAAGTGGGTTTGTTTGGTGGACTCAATTGAGGGTTCAACTACTTGTAGCCAAGTATTTGATTTCTTTTCCAAGCTGATTTTTGTGAGGTTGAGTTGGGTTTAGTAATTATTTTTCTTGACAGTCTGAAAATAGTGTTTATAAATTCCTAACTTGATCACAGTATTAGGTAATTAGGTTGTCCTCAGAATTATGTGTTTAAACAGTCATTTTGGATTTTTAGGTGACGGACTATGAAGTTTTAATGGACAGCATAGACGAACTTGTGGATCAGATTGAAAGTCTTGGGAGTGAGTCATTATCATGTAGCACAATCTTTAATTGCTCCAAAGCAGAAAGAGAATTATGTACACCATTTTTTGTTTGCTGTCATTGGAAGAATGCTAAATGCAGAAAGATTCCCCTTTACTCATGCATAAATAGTAAGAATGAAAATGAGACATTAGAGCCTGGATCCTACCATTTGCTTAGAGTATCTCACAAATTTCCTCTTCAAGAAAAGGTTTGTTTTAATGTTATATTTAGTCAGAAATTATAGTCATTAATTTCATTGATGAACTGCTATCAAATCTTCATTAGAACAGTTGCATGGTAAAAAAGGAAGTGTAGAGTTAAAGATGAGAAGATTGTGAAGATTGGATGTATTTAACCCTTTCAGATTATATTACGTATGCTTAAGACTGGATTTTTATATTTAATAAAAATATACAAAATACCTTAATCCAATAATGTACTCTGAAAATCAATATTGGATTGGATGCGTACAATATTCAGAGATTCAAAAAAGCATAACCACTTCCGGTGTGCAGCTTTTTAGTTGCTTGCAGATCCATGTAAAATCTTGCTGAAGTATTTTGATGTGATAAAGGAGGTGCTTTTTTAATTAATCTTTACGTGTGTAGCATTACTCATCCTAAAATGTTCCGTGGTTGTAAAATCTCCACGTTCTTTTTCAACAATTCTACTCTGCTAATGGCCCTGTTTCAGTTATTGCAGTATTCTAATAAAGCAGGATGTAGCAAGTCAAGTACTTTTGTTGAAGCCATACTTTTTCCATTCATTTTATTGTTTGCTGGGGAGAGTAGAATTGTTCATCCATGCAACGCTTCTTGGGACAAGACAAAGGAACTATCGAAATCTTGTCTGAGTGGTAATAATGAAGATAAATTTTCCAATAAGAGGCAGAAACTTATTAAGGAATCAGTAAGTTCATCAAAGGAAGAATTTCAGACTTCCATCTATGAGCTCAGTGCTTGTTCTAATTCTTCCAGGAAACCAGAAGAGAACAAAAATTGTGTCAACATGAGATCTTCTCATGATTTACCTTGTCTGGTTACTTTTAAAAGCCTTCAAAATGAGAATGAGGTTTGTCCAGCTATCTTGCGCTCTATGTCACCTATGAAAGATACAAGTTTTAATTCAAAACCTTCAAGGAAAATTTTGCTAGAGTTCTCGGCGGATAGATTTTTAAAGTATCAGGTATCTTATTATCTTTGGCCTGCCTACAAAGGATAGTAGGTATTAACTGATTTTATATATTAGGGCAAACCCAAGTATTAATTTACTATCTACTACATTTCAGTTGTTGCAGATTGGTGATTATTACATCATAGATCATAACATAAAGGACTGCTTTGGAAGTACAAAAGATGCTGACTGTGAGAGCAGTGGCAGTGGTAAATTACTTGTTGATTCTGGAAAACATATTTGGAGCCTTTCAGTTATTTACGATGAGAACCTTTCTGATCATCTATCAGAATATACATCTGCAAAAGATTCTTCATCTCCTACGATTGGTGGAGTTTCACCTAATCATCAAAATCTTCTACCGAGGTCCTATGGTGAACCTTCAGGTGTCAGTTCAGATGTTAGCCTATATCTCCCCATCACTCTTGCAGATGTCTTGGAGGATAATGTTATGGAATTGGAAGATAGTCTAAGCTTGCAATTTGCAAAATCAGAAGATAGTGCTAACCTTTCTTTAGGTACTGGGACTTTAGAGGATAGACCTAAATCTTGTTTTGGAACTCAGAGATCAAACTGCCTGTTCCCTGAGGGCAATTTGATGTCTCTTGAGGGAAATGTGATTGAAATTCATAAAATTGGCCCTGGTTTCTTCAGTTCATGCTCAAGTGGTGCAAACGTTGATGCTCATCAGTTGAAAGGCCTCATTGGGACAAGAAGCA
Source organism: Phaseolus lunatus (assembly GCA_013389735.1). Lineage (NCBI taxonomy): Eukaryota > Viridiplantae > Streptophyta > Magnoliopsida > Fabales > Fabaceae > Phaseolus > Phaseolus lunatus. Next base: position 43,713,991 of record CM023867.1, on the reverse strand, counting down.
ATTTCTGCATTCATGTTTTAGTGCATCGCCATATTGTAACTGCAATCCCATCTCACTCTATATTTATATTCATTCTGTGCTTATTTTGCAGCATAATCTTGTTCATTTATTTCTTATTAGGTGAATATTTGTGGTTCTGTAAATAAACATACCTTTCCTACCGGATTTGGACCTGGTGTAACTGCAGTATTTCATCGAATTCTCAATGCAAGGTATGCATTGGATTATCTAACAAGAAATAATTGGAATCCAGATTTTGTTTCACTGCACTGTTAAAGAAAAAATAGTAATATTGACAGTGGTGAACTGCTCTGTGAAAACAAAATTTCATTGATGACTGTGTTGCATGTATTCTTGTATGCCAATCTGTTTTGCATACTTAGTTTTACTCTTCCATTTTTCCATATGCACTTATATCAAGGAGTATCCTCACATTTATTATGTGAAAGGTCTTTAATTTGCAACATAATTGATCCTTATCTTCTGCTCTGCAGGGCACAAAATAAATTTATGTTGCTGCCTGTGTCATTTATTGTAATAAAATCCATGAAAGTATGTGACAAACAATGCGGTGACAGGTCCTATTTTTTAAACTCTACCAAAGATGCTGATGATGCATCTCGAGATTATATCTCTCGTTTGATCTCCCAATTGCCTAGGAGCTTGAGCCACAAGAAAATAGTGCTTCGATGCAGGGTAAATTGATTTTACATTTATCCATGAAATATTTGTGCTCTCATTCTCAGAGAACATTATTTTTTATGCTGTCTTTTGTGAACAGGTAGTTGCGGTCTTTGTTTTAGTTATAGAGAGAAAGACTACAAATTTTATTGCAGAAACAAAAATTAATGCTCAGGGGACACTTTTGGACATTCCACTTGCTTGTTTTTTGCTGGGTAAGCTCATTTTAAGTGTGTTACTAAACAAAAGTCAGCTATAATCACTTTCATTGTCTTGCATGTGCATGTATTGTTGGTCAAATGTGGTTTAACTGACAGTTATTTTACTTAGTGTTCTATACATTATAAACATCTTTTAAATATTTTATAAATAATTCCACATAATTTATGTCCACATTTTTTGGCTTGGCCAAGTTTGTATTTCTTATCTTCTATTATTTTGTTTGTGTTGCTCTTTCATTTCTGACATGGACTCCTTGTTCAATTATTTGTGTTATGCCTATATCTATTAGTATTCACTTGCCAGCATTCTTACACCTGAGATTTGATATCAATTATGTCAAATTTTTCCTGCTGTCAATAAGTTGTATTTAGATGTTGGGTTATAGCAAATTTGGTAGGAAACAAACTTCTTTTATACTATAGAATTACACTATTTTAACAAAGGCTAATTGTAAGGATTCTAAGATATTAATGTGGTTAGCATGTGCTTTCTTCTATCACATTAAAGCAATACTTCACCTACGACAATTCATTTGTCATAAAAAAAAGCAGCCCCTTCTACATGATACTTGATGTGCAGAATCTACGAAGAAGACTCATCAGCACTTTTTCTCATGTTTTGGATCTCCACTTTATGCTAGCTTCTCTGACCATTTTTTATGATATTTCCCCCCGCGTTTCTTTATTCTTGCAGAAGATGGATCATCATCATGTTGTTGCTGGGCTAGTGCAGAAAGGGCAGCAACTCTGTTGAGACTAAATGAAGAACTCACAACATCTCATCATCTAGGGAGAATTTTGAAAAAGCACAAAAAAATTATCGTGAAAAACCAGGGATTATATGTTGACTATCCTTACCAAGATCATATTTTTTCTGTTACTTCTGGTAATGCTCTTTGCAGTTCCGATGAAAACATCCTCAAGTTGATAATATTCAATGCATGCATCGGTGGAATATGGGTGAGTTAACAAATATTGATTGGAAATAGTCAGACAAAATTAGTTTATCATGAAGATTTTGGAGAGTAGAGAAATATTGAGACTGGTATATTGTGTCAATTTTATCAAAACTACATTCTTCAGAGGCAAAAGTAAACGAAAAACTTCGTTTGTTAATAATATTACGTTTGGTGAAGTGATTCTTGTGTGACTTTCTGTGATTTGTTGCTCACTGCTTGCTCCTCTTGTTTATAAGTTAATAATACATTTTCCATCTGGCCTCGTCTCATTTCAGTTTCTTTGGCTCTTACATATTTGTCTAATTAAGGCGTTTAACCTGATATGAGCAGAATGTTGTTGCTAGTGGGATGGATCCAGAGGAAACAAGCCAGTTGGGAGAGGAATACCTCACAGAAATGCTGAATGTGCATAACATGCGGAATATATGGGCCGAAGAAGTCTCTTACCCACGCACTCTGGCTGACGCAAGGAATATGATTCAGGAACTTTTGAAAAGTTAATGCCTGTGGTCAGACAGACTTCGGAACCTAAATAGGATTACATGCATTTTGTGAATTAGTATACTATAATTTCTAGGTAAAATATAACAGAAGTAGCATACTGAAATAGGTGTTGTAACTAGGTTGTGTTTGTGCCGACTTCTTTTGGGCTTCTCTTCTATATAAAAGTGGAAATTGTACAAACATTTTTTGAAAAGCTTGTAAAAGTTTTTGTTTCATTTTATATAAGGAGAAAAGTATTTGAATACTATTTCAAATTAGTAATAGCAAGAAAGATATTAGTGAGATATATATTGTTAATTTTAGTCTGTTATGGAATGACAAGGAAATAAATTAATTTAAACAATCTATTCTAATTAGCTAAATTGAAGAGGTATCTTACAGTTTGTTGAGACACTTATTTATACTCATGGTAAATTGAAGAACAACAAGAACAACATTGCTCCTTGAAGTCATTGATATATTCTAATGCGAATTTAATTAGAATTAAACTTAACTACGACATGTACATCAAGCCAACTTCACCAAAAGAAAAAGGTGAAAGCTAAAGCTTATAATTAAAAAAGAGAGCATTTAGTTACGTACACCTTTATGCAATTGTTACAAGAAAATTAAATAGTTAAAAGAATAATGTGGTTATGATATTTATTTAATCATGGATGAAGGTCTTTGGTGCACCAAAAGTAAAAAGAATTTCAATCGACATCTGTTATCCAATAATTATGCCATGTGAAAGTTATCCACAATGTAAAATATATATAAAAAAATTAATAAAGTTATCACAAATAAGCCAGATTATATATATGTTGTCCAAATCGATCGAAAAAAAAAATACTTTAATTTTTTACATTATATCCAATAATATAAAGAAATTTAGCAACTTGTTTTTTAACTATCGAAGTATCTTTAACAACTTTGATTTTCCTAATCCGTTCACATAATTGAATAATTGAATGAATGTTTTTTTTTTCATGCGAATAATGTACGAGAATGTTTGATGTGCACCAAATACTCCATCAATTCTTGTTTGCGATGCTTTTTTGTGGTTCAAACTCAGTAATAGAATTCGTTGTATCACTTAACATGTGGAGCAAATTGAAATCAAAAGTAATGATTCAAAATATCATAACTGATGCAAGTTCAATATTTATTTTCATTTGTTCTTGTATTTTTGAAATTAGATTCATGTTCGCACGAGGAACATCATTATAAACTACAACTGGGTCATCAAATTCTACCACGTCGAAGTCATCAAAAAGTGGACAATTGTTCTCGTTATCCATGTAATGTTTACCTTCTTATTGACAAACATAAAATAGTTTATGGATACGCTTCAAATAGTTTAATGTTATAAATAACTCTAACCACTTTGAGTCGGAGATACTACAATAGCATTAGGGTTAGGGTTAGAGACAAGGTTATGGTTTAGGGTTAGGGTTAGGAGTAGGGCTAAAGTTAATGTGTAGGGTTATGGTTAGGGTTTAGTGTTATTATGTTTATGGTTAGTATTTATGGTTATTATGTTTATAGGTATGGTTAGTATTTAGGGTCAGAGGATATGGTTTAGGTCAGAGGATACGGTTTAGGGTTTGTGTTTATGGGTATGGCTATTATGGTTAGGGTTAGGGTATGGTTATTATTGTTAGTGTTAGGGTTAGGATTATGGTATATGGTTTAGGGTTCGGCTTTATGCTAGTTTTAGTGTTAGAGTTAGTGTAAGGTTATTATGGTTAAGGTTAGGGGGTATGGTTATTATGGTTAGGGTTATGGTTAATTGTTACATGTTAGTAGTAGGGTTTATGTTAGTTTATGGTTAGGGTTAGGATTAGGGTTAGGGATATGGTTTAGGGTTAGTGTTTAAGTTATGTTTAGGGTTTAGGTTATGGTTATGGTTATGGTTATGATTATGATTATGGTTTAGGTTTAGGCAAACATAGTTCTGGTAAAGAAAAGCAACAACCAATGGCGTGTGTGTACGAATTATACTGACCTTAACAAAGCGTGTCCAAAAATGCCTACCCCTCCCAAACATAGATAGATTGGTGGATGGCGTCGCAGGACACGGAATCATGAGTTTCCTAGACACATATTCTAGCTACAACCAAATTCCTATGCATGAAGCTGACAGGCCCAAGATAGCCTTCATGACTGATAAATCCAACTTTCGTTACGAGGTGATGCAATTCGGTTTGAAAAACCCCGGAGCCATAGACCAAAGATTGATGGACCAAGTATTCCGAGAACAAATCGAGCGAAATGTGGAGGCTTATGTTAATGATATGATCGTAGAGTCTGATACACCGGAACGGCACGCCTTGGACTTAGCAGAGGTTTTTGGCCAACTTCGAGAGTTTGATATGAGACTTAATCCCACGAAGTGCATTTTTGGGGTTTAAGGAGGAAAGTTCCTAAGTTCTTTACTCACAAGTCGTGGGATAAAGGCCAACCTGAACAAATGCAAGGCCTTGGAACAGATGAGGAGTCCCCAAAGCTTGAAAGAGGTACAAAGGCTTAAAGATCGAATGACATCGCTAACCAAATTCGTCCCTAGATTGGCAGAAAAGTTAAAGCCCATCCTCAAGCTAATGGGGAAGGCAAATAAATTCAATTGGAATAAGGTGTGTGAAGTTGCATTCGTCTCGGTCAAACAAGGACTAGCAACGCCACCCTGTCTTGAGCAAGCCGAAAAGCAGAGAACCCCTACTAATGTATCGAGCGATATTAAGCGAAGCTATAAGTGTTGTCATCACACAAGGAACAACCAATCAAAAATAGATATACTTTATAAGTCGCGTCCTCCAAGACCTATAAACACGATATCAAATGATCAAAAAGTTGCACTGGTGCACATGGCCCGAAGGCTCCGGCATTACTTCCAAAGCCACGAGGTGATAGTAAAAATCGATTGTCCTATAAGTAAGGTGCTTAGGAAGCCAAAGCTTATGAGAAGGATGATAGCGTGGTCTATGGAGCTATTCGAATTTAGGATAAAATACAAACTTATGTGACCTATCAAGTCCCAATGCTTAGCAAACTTCATCTCAGAATTACAAGATACTCCGGAAGTTGACAAATGGTGGACGTTGTACGTAGACAGATTGCCAAACACATCAAGAAGTGAAGCCGGGATAGTTCTCGAGGGACCAAGGAACATAAAGATCAAACAATCTTTGAACTTCATATTCAAAGCGTCAAACAACAAAGTCGAGTACGAGACATTCGTCGATCTTCTATTGGCCAAGGACATAGAGGCATGCAAAGTCTAATGCCAAAGCAACTAGCAACTGACAGTTAGCCAAGTCTGGGGAGAATACCAAGTAAAAAACCTCCTACTTTTGAAGTATTTCCACCAAGTATTAACTCTCATGGATGAATTCAAAGAAATAATAATCCAGCATATTTGAAGAAAGGAAAACACTCGCGCAGACGTGTTGTCTAAACTAGCCAGTGGGGGAAACAAAAAAAGACTCGGCACAATTATACAGCAAATATTTCCTGGACCTACAATGGTAACAGAGGAAGGCCTAAACACATATGCAATGCCACACAAGACTGGTTGTCCACTATGAAGAGAATGGTGCAAGACCGAGATGCCAGAAAGGACATATCGGATCCATGTTAAGACGAAAAGTATCCAGATTTATGTTAATCGGACAAAACTTGTACAAGCGAGAATTTTCGACAACTCTACTCAAATGCTTAGGAAAGATAGAAGCCGAATACATATTGAACGAATTACAAATTATTGGCAAGTACCTACCCCTCGTATCAAACAAACTGATAACGGGAGGAGACAATAAATAGAAGATGATTTATAAGAGATATTCAGTCTCTTATATTGTAAGAACATGAAGGATACAAATCAAAATAAGTATGATAAAAATTCTTCCAAATTATATAAAGATTCTGATAGTAATTCTGGACCATAAAACTTCCACACCTTCCACTTCTCAAAATAAGTGCGTTAAATTTTTGGCAATTGCTTCCTGCACCAGATTCCTGCACCCAATGCTAGCGGGAAAGACAAAAATACCCTTAAAAATGGGTACATACAAAATACTTTTCGGACCCCTTTTTCTGGAACACATTTTTAAATTTCAGATTTTTTTTATCTGGAATGGAATTTTGATTTTTGTTTCTGGATTTTTATATCCAGAATACAATAATCTCTTTCGGATCTATTTTTCTGGAATGCATTATTTTTAATTCTGGATTTTTATTTCCAGAATAAAGGGTATTTTTGGAATTTTAAAATTATGTTGGGTGCAGGAAGTAATTGCCTAAATTTTTTAGATGTTTGGGCTATGGTCATAAAGTTTTTAAGGGCCCAAACAAGGAAACCATGATTTTAAGAGATGTGGGACAACTGAAAAGTGAAGATTTTAATCCTCTTCTGGTTAATCGTCTCCATCTCCTTCTTCTAGTTCTTCTAGTGATAGTGAGGCTAAAAACCCCACCCCATGAGGGTCATTTGCTTATTGTTAGGCGTTTTCTAGGTCAAGTTCAAAAATATTTTGATAAAGCATAAAGAGAAAATATCTTTCACCATCTTTTTGCCTTTTTCTTTTATCCATCTCATCTATCTACAAACCCAATTCCTTTATTGAAGCCTCCAAGCATTACTGCTGGATTAAACCCATGCATGTCAAAATCACTACACTTGAAACAAATAACGCTTGGTATCCACTTTCTTCCTCCTCACAAAATTTTCATTGAATTTAATAGGTTTATAAGGTTAAATATAACTCAGATGGTTCAATTGAGGATACAAAGTTCATCTTTTTACAAAAGTTACACTCAAATGAAGGGTCATAATTTTATTGGTATATTTTCTCTTGTGGCAAAGTTTACTACTATTTACCTTATTCTTGCTTTTGTTGTTACAAATGACATCTTAAACAACTTTATCTCAACAATGTTTTTCTCCACAATAATTTTGATGAAGAGGTTTACATACAACTTTCTCCAAGATTAACTACTCATTATTCTGATTAAGTTTAGATTATCATTTACAGTGTTTTTATATGGTCTTAACCAAGTATCGTCAAAGATTTGCTTGACTTTTATCTTTTCTGTGGTCCCATAATTATAAAGAGTCAACCTCAAATCATTTATTTTTCTAAAGAACTTTACCTCTACCATAATGATTCTTGTTGTCAACATAGATGAATTGTTATAATAAATAACATTACTAAAATCACCTAATGAGACTCTTAAGTGAACAATCATTTTCTTTTATCCATGGTTTTTTCCATTTTATTGTAACAACTTTTTGCTATTCTCTTTCCTTGTTTTGTAATCTGATAATTATACTAAAAATTTTGTTAGTCATTCATATTGCATCATTACTAGAAAATCATTAATTAAAAATCAGAAACTAAAAATAACTATTTGTTATATTAACTAAATTAAATATTATTTTAGAGACTAAAAGGATTATTAGTTTTTAAATTACTTTCTATTATTGATAAATAGTTTCTAAATTGATATCTAATTAGTTACTAAAGTTTTAACTACCAATTATTTAAATTCTAAATTTAGTAGCAAAAATATTGATAGTTAATTAAAAATCAATTTAAAAACTATTTATTAATGATAAAAATTATTTTAAAAATCAATCATTTGTTTAATTTTTAAAATAGTATCTAATTTAGTTAATATAATAATTAATTATTATTAGTTTTTATTTAATAAATTTGTTTTAGTGGATTGTAGATTTTTTTTTTCTTTCCATATTTTTTTTCTTAAACATGAATATTTTCAAGATCGGAGAGTGTGGCAGAATAAGTATGAGAGAGAAAGGTTGTTGAGGATGAGAGATTTCCATGCCACATTGGGAGGATTAGGGATGGCATACGGCAAAGAGGAAGAGGACAAAGGTGGTGCTAGGGTTTGTGACGGCAAACTTCATAACATAATAGACATAATTTATAAAACAAATTTTTATTTCTAGATTCATCAATTCAAAAGAATAAAACAATTTTTCATTTCTAGATCGATCAACCAAAAGTATGTTACACATAATAATTCATAAATTAAAATTAAAATCCTAAATTACATAATCCAGAATATTCTAAATAGGAGTGTTTCTTTCGTATTGTATAATTCATAACTTAATTTATTATATATGTAGAATACAACCTAAAATGCAACCATTAACCTTCGACAATGTACAATCTATATAAATTTGATTAATAAAATGCAATAGGAGTTTTTTTTAATTAAATATTCTTTTTTTAAAAAATTATTAAATACCAATCAATCAAGGCCATACAAAAACTAATCCTAAGAATAAAAAAAACTAATTCTCCCTGCACCAGATTTCACCCAACACTGCACAAGAAATATCTATTTTATCCTTAATCTTCTAGATTTCCATATCCACAATCGGAATATGTTTAAATCTGAAAGCTTATTTTCTCATTCCAAATGCAGAAATCCGAAAAAGGTGACAAAGACAGTTTAGGGTTTTAAAATAAATGTTGACTGCAGATCACAATTAATCTGGTGGAAAGAGAACTAACCATAAAAAATGGTACCGGAAAACAAAAGCCCTCTTTGTCCTAAAAAAGAGAGCATCCAGCCACCATACAAAAACCTAAAAAAGTCTTAAACCTTTCTTGTAAACAGGCATCGGCAGAGATAAAGTCACATTTTCCTCAAACAGGAGCATATAACGAATCTCTAAATTTCCAAAGAAACTTACCAAAATCAGAAATTAAATGGAGGGAGGCTATAAGAAAAGATATCCGCAAGTTAACCTTAGGAAATGAGTTAAAATTATGCATCAACATAATTTATTCCACATTAGTTCCTATGTTTTCAGTACACCACCAACTTGTAAACATGTTTTCCCAGTAAAGTTTAAGGCACCAAGTGCCACTTCCAGTAGAATGGTGACAAGTAAATTTGAATACACCCCACCCCACTCCTTGTATATATAATAGAAAGGGAAATTGGGAATCAAATGTGCCTAAACCTGTACAGGCTAACCACTAAAAGTTTATACCAGCCACACAGTAACAAAGTAAGCTCCCCTGTCATGAGAAAAAGAAAAGACAAGAGGGAACAGATCAAGCTGAGTATATCATGATACACGGAGAGCCTGATTGCAAATATATCACAATGCTACTACATTGTCATGGCATTATGATAAATATACAGAAGGGGCAGAAACTTTGCCACAGAAGCAACTTGCACTTCCACTTCAGATTGCTCCATATATACTCAACAAGTACAGATGCAAGGTTGTACAGTTGATGAGACCTTCAGCACAGCTATTATGTTTGGAGAACTTATCTCCAATCATCTATCAACTTAGCACAGTCTCTGAGTTAACATGACCACCACTGCTCCCGGTATAATTGTTAAATCCAACCACAGGCACAGAGCGCTGAGCAAAATCTAGTAACAATTTCCTCTGGTGGTCATTGGTGTGAGGAAGACTTACCCTTAAGAGTTCAACAGGCATTTCCCTACTAATTGCTTTAGCAGCATCTGATCCAATTACAGACACATTTGGCGTCCCTTGTACAAGCAGTGATTGCATGATACTCTGGTACTTATTCATGCAATACATTGTGAGAAGGCCAAAAAATTCGTCAAATGAGGCCTGCCAAAATGAACGATTAGCTATATAGCTGCAAGCACCATGGGGATCTGTAAGAAGTTCAGTGGCCCTCTCAAGAACAGATACTAAAATGAGGGAGGCACCATCTCCAGCTGTGCTTCCAAGGGGACGTAGAGGAGGTTGCTCTGAGGAACAAACCACAGCTGCAAGACAAGCACCTAGGGCACCAAGATCCATTCCCAGAACACACTTACAAACAATCTTAGAAAGGTCACTTGTAGTCATGGCAGCTTCAGGTTCAGATGGTAGACTACCAAATAAAAATCTCAAATGACGAAAGATGGTCATGCAGACTATCCGCATAAGCTCGCTACCAGAAACAAGTAGCTGAAGATACTTTGACATGAGTTTACGACCTTTGGGTATAGATACTAATCGTAAGAAAACAACATCATCCTTAGCACCAAGCCCAACTTTGTTTCCATTCTTTCCCAGTGGATCAACAAGTTGGAGAGATGTTGCTAGTCCTTCCAAAAGGACCTTCCGTCTTCGTCTTAATTGAGTCCCACCATCTTGTAGTTGATTACACTGTAGATAACGATCAATATCCTCTACATCAAGAAGAAGACAAAGACCATCCTCAATTGTGACTCTGGCTGCAAACAGAGGCTCCTGTTCAAGGGGCTTCTCTGAAATATTACGTTCAGAACTACCACTAGTTGAAGAGTTTGATGATTCAACTTCAAGAAGAGCCTGAGGTCGACGAATAGACAGGAATGAAACCCTCCCTAAAGTATCAACCTGAAGAAAACCATGGGAGTCCAGATTGGCACGGGCTCGTGGAGGAAGTTCCTTTATTTGTGTTGGGCTAAATGAATGTTTCAACTTAGCCCCAGCTTTTTTAGCAAGACAAGCTTGGTGATAATAGTCATCAAGATAGGGATCATTGCAATGAGTCACAGCTTGCTGCATTCTAAGAATACTCTCAATTTCATCACTAGTCATATACTTGGACCTAAACTGTACTGAACCACTTTCATTCTTCTGGCTACTGGCATCAGAACCTTGTTGCAAGAAACGATGACTCTGTTTACCCTTATTTGTTGACTTTGGCCTGTGTTCTCTGGTATCAGCAAGACCAAGCATATGATCATATTTGCTAACCATGGATGATCCAGAACAAAGCTGAGGGTTAAATAAATGGGATTGGAGAGCTGACATGTAGCGTCCTGATTTCTGAATGGGATGAAGCAGTCTATGCTGCTGTTGCTGCTGCAACTGGGTCAATAAATGAGGTGATAATGATCCACTCTGATGGTGTAATTGTTGCTGCAACATACTACTGAGGTTTGGATGATCTCCAGAATACAACCCAGATTGGTTGACCCAGGGATTCTGCATTCGATAATTTAGTGGTGAGCCAGTTGTAAATGGGTGCACATTTCCACTAAAATGTGACTCATGTTTCGATCCACTTAACTGTAGTGCAGAATTGAAATAATGAGAACGATTTTGTGATGGCAAAGCCACATGAGCTCCACCAGCATGAAAAGGAATGTTCAAGTGACCTGTAATGTGATTTGGGGAAGACTGTTGGGACCTACCACCAGGTGGAGGATACGAAGTAAATGAAGATTTTGGTGCCAAAATAGGTTCACTAGAAAACCGAGTAAGTTCCTGTCTCTTGTCAGGATAAGAAGATGTTCTATACAAGGTCTTTGATTCTTGTAATTGGGCAGTGGAGGAATGTGGATGTGATGACCATCGGTTTCCATCCTCAGTATTTTCACTATCATAAAAATGCTGATCAAACCAGTTAGGAACAGGTTCACTAGAGCAATGTTGGAGTTGGTGTTGCAGCTGTCGCTGCTGCTCAGGATATGAAGATGTTCTGTACAAGGGCTTTGAGTCATGTAGCTGAGTTACAGAAGAATGGGGGTGTGATGACCATCTATTGCCATCCTGAGATCCTTGCCCTTCACTGTCATAGCTATGCTGATCAAACCAGTAGGGAATGTCATCCCTTTGTGACCATTCAGAAGCAGAGGAATCTGTCAAGTATAGGAAAAGAAATAATTCAGTCAATTGAAAAAATGCATGATGAGTACGTTGTGAAGCTAGATCTGCCTCATCTCATGGAAATGAAAACGTTGTGAAGCTATCAACCAAATAAATTCACAAGAACCTTACTGATGCATTGCTTTGTGTTTTTTACACCATTGTCAAAATGCAAATGAATTTTACGCGCACACACACTACACACCTCCTGCATTATCACAACCAGAGAAACCTCCTCTATAAATACATATTGCACAACTTTGTATTTATTAGTGTCATTACTACTGAAAGAGTCAAGAAAACCACAGTTGAATCTCAACCAAAATGTTACGGACCTAACAATTCACAGGCCCCTTCTATAATTGGTGGAACTTTACCCACTTAAAAGATCATGTTAATAGCTTGCAGCAGAAGCCAACAGATTCGCATATAAATCAATGCATGTACACAACTTAATATTTCTAAATGAAAATGCATGTTAACAAGTTTCTCATTGACAAAGCTCTATAGAGCGTAGGTACACAGCACAAGCACCCAGAAAAAAAACTCCTGATAACAGCAGGAAAAAAAACTACCACATAAAACCTTTGGATTCTTTAGAACATCATGTTCTCAAGTATCAGGTAATTATCACTATAACCCAAATTTCTTTTAATTTACACTAATTTGAACAGACTTGTAATAATATTTCACTTGGTAACCAAGGTTGTGTGTGTCCAAGATTAAAGAGAAGACACAAATTGCCAAGGTACAAACATTTAAGACAATTTTAAATATCTTTTTTATTTATGCATTTCCACTTGAAGAAATCATCTTAAAATTTGCTGAGATGTGTGTGATATATCTTTAAGATATCATAAGACATTTGTTATCTCTAAGAAATCATGGTATTTTCTATCTCCCAGTTTCGTGTCATTTTCCTTTTTAATCTCTATCCTTTGGTAGGGAGATTAATCATTGTACATCCTACACAATTAATATATCCAGATCTATTTTATTTAATTTTTTCTTACCAATACATATATAACCCTGATTAAACCTCACGAGACAAAATGAAAAACTGTATACATCTTGTTCCTGGTTTTCCTTCTAGTGTTTGTCAAATTTTTCAGATAATAATTTTTATACCAGTTTGTTACTTTGAAGACCATACACCCCCAAAGGAGTAGCAGCACTGTAGTCAAAATCGTGATTAAAAACATGGCATGGCACGATTTAATGGTTCCACCAACCATATCCGATTAGAGCCCAAGCAAGACTGTGCCAAAGTGGGATTGTCATTGAAGATAATGGAAACAGTGGAATCATTGTGTTTTGTTGCATCACATTCCATGATTTTGGGTTCTATGTCACAAAACTCTTTTTGGGTCGATGGGTTTTAGGTTAAAACACAAGCCCAATAAACTGCTCTCCTTCATGCACAATTGGTTTCAAATAACTATGTAATGAATGTTACATTTCTCCTACCTTCCTGTTCACCAAGCAACTTCCTTCCCCAACAAAAAACCTGATCAGTTGTGGTTGTTCCAATTGCTCAACCATGCCAGAAGTGAAGCAGTGCAGACACAGCACTCATGGCTTCACATTTTTCTCCTTCATTCATAGTTGTGACTATTTTGTTTTAATTATTAAATTGGCTAATAATTTGATTGCTAGAAATAAGCTTACGCAAGTCTTGGACTATTCAGAAACTTTTCCATTCTCATTGTGTCTTTCAAGACCTTCACTCAAGGAGGACGAATTTAAATGCTAATAAAAGCAAGATGTGTTATACTTGCAACATAATACAATTGATGATAGCACCAGAATAAAGGAGATGCCTTCCAGTCATCAGGCCACCTCAGAAACATCAGCAGCTTTCCAAATATAGCTTCATTACAAGTGTTTCGGACATCCTCCATCTAATTAACTTAAATCTCTATTTCCACATCTGTTTGCAAAATAATTTGTTGAGTCTAACTGTGATATTTGTCAAGTTTCTAAGCACCAGCATGTTTCCTTTCTACCTAATAATACTAAGAGCATTGCTCCTATTGATCTTATTCATATTTTGATTTATTGGGACTAATGGATTTATGTTTTGTTGATGACTGTACATGTGACATGGACATACCTTATGAAGCACAATGTTATCACGCATACAAAAAATAGTCTACCTGAACACATGTTGTCATGCATTCCTTATTTGCCCTTACTTCTTGTCTCCCTTGTATGTTTGTGTGTGTTGCATTTGTCCATTCTCAAAACACTGTGGCTATGTTAGATTCAAGAGCTGTCAAGTGTGCATAATTGGTTACCCCTCAAATAAAAAGGGGTACAACAAGAGTTATCACCCTCACAGTTGTTGGGTTTTTGTGTCAATTTTCACCTTTCACAGAACTCAATCCTTATTTGTCAGCTCCAACTTCAGTGGGAGAGCATTCTAGAAGTTGAGTCTGTCTTAGAGTTCAAAGAGAAGAAGCTGAGGAAAGTCACAATGAAACATAAGTTGAAGATCAATTCTTTGGAACAAAATATCAAAGCCAGAGTAACCCACTCTAGTCCCTCAGCAGTTGGAGTCATCTAAACCGAAGGTAAATTTTCCTGAAGGTAAATATACCTATCTTCACAAGGCACCAAGTAAAAGATGTCTTCATTTGGAATGAATGATATTTATTCACCAATTTGAGGGGAGTGTTCCGATGTGTGATATATCTTTAAGATATCATGGCATACTTATTTTTAGGATATCATGGGATTTGTTTCCCTATTTCCTGTTATTTCCCTTTTTTAATCTTTATCCTTGGGAGACAAGTGATTGTACATCCTACATAATTAATATACAAATTATTTTTCTTTCAACTACATTATATTCATGCTTCTAAATAGTCTCTTTAAGTGAAGTTGTCAATTTCTTTCTTCCAACTTTGTTGTGTACAGTATATTGACATCAAGTAAGTCTAAGACACTTCGCAGAAATTATTAGAACAGGCCTTGTAAACAAATGTCCCTAGAAATGTGTTTTAAAAGTGATAGGATTTTGCACTTTAAATATATAATAAATACACTAAAAGCTTCTAATTACTTAAAAAATGTATTAAATTAAATGGGATAGGATTTTATGTTCTTAATATACATTCCAATAAAAAAAGTTCAACTTTACTTTGTTAGGACCACTGATCATCATATGTCTAAAAGAAAAATGATAGAACGTAACAAACATTTTCTTACTTTGACACCACAATATTATCATTTGCTATCACAATTTAAAGCCACAAATAGATGATAGTGTCATGTTTAAACATATTGAAATCCAATCAAAACGTGTTAAAAAATATATAATATAACAAAATGATAAATGTTGAAAAGTACCAAAGTAATTTCAATTGCTTACTCACTTTCTCTTGATCCCCGTTCACCAATAACTCCTGGGCTTCTTGGTCCACTAACAAACTTGTTCAACTGAAATAAATTTTTTAAAAAAAAGCTTAATATCCATTAAACTAAAGGAGAATGGAATTATTTTCAAAACATTAAACTTACATAAAATCAATTAGTGTTTGAAATCATATAGAGAATGGAATAAATTATAGTATAAAAGTGAGAGCAAACCTAACCTTACAAACAGACTTTATGAGGTTGAGTTAGGCTTAAAATTAACTTTTTAAGAGATACATTAAAGTAGATTACATTGGAACCGGAATAGAAAATTTGGGTAAACAAATGGCTAGATTAGAGGAAAATTCCAAGAAGATATTTAGAAATGTGAAAAATGATGGTGCATGGATGACGAAGATGGAAATTCAAATTGTTAGATCCAAGTTGAAGAGACCATGTGTTTAGTTTTGATTGTGTGGTTAAACAACCAAGTATAAAACATAACTTTTATGCGTATCAGATCATGTCGAACATAACGTATCCAATGTAGCAAGTTGTGTGACTAGACAAATGTAAGTGTTGTTTAATATATATTTTGTCTAACAGACACAAGTATTGTTCACATACATTGTCTGATAAGTTTTTTGTTTGAACAACCACAAGCAAGTATACTATCAATCATGGCTTGTCGCCATCCATGATGATCAAGTGCCTCTTTCACATTTTTAGGAATGGTAATGGAAGATACAAAGGAGACAAAAGAACAATTAGGAGAGTACAAACAATGATAGCTTAAAAAATTGTAAACAAGATGAGAATTGGGTGTAGAATGAGTACCTTTTTCATTGCAATAGGCCAAATGGAATCTTCATTATCAAGAGAAGTAGTATGGAACAACGATGGTGAACCACTTGATGAAAAAGACTTATCATGTGGCATTGAACCGGTCATTGGACTAAGCTGTTGGGAGGTGATAAGAGGAGGAAGAGATGTAGGTGAATTGGGTTGATGAGAAGAATTTGAATTATTCGGAGATATTGGAACAATGTAAGGAGTAGGATACACCAAAGGCTCAACTAAAGGCATATGCAAGACCTATTGGACATGTATGGAAGAAGAGAAGAAAGGAGTTTCTTCAAAAAAAGATGACACTTGCAAACATGTAATATCTTTTAGTGTCAGGTGAATAACATTGATAATTTTTTTTAGATTAGAATATCCTTAAACAACACATTTGATAGCTTGGGTTGAAACTTATCCAAACCTGGAGACATCATGTACAAAACACAACCAAAGACTCAAGGAGAAATGTGAAATTGAGGTCCATTTAGAAAACACAATGGAATATGGAACTTTATTGTCCAAAGAAGAAGAGGGCATTCTACTAATAAGATAATAGGCACTAAGAATGGCATCACCCCAGTGATTAAAAGGAACAATGTCACCAAGCATTAAGGTAAAAGAAATTTCAACTAAATGTATATTCTTTCTCTCCGCTATACCATTCAGATGAGGTGTATGAGGATATGTGGACTGGTGTAAAATGCCATGTGAGTTTAAAAGATTAGGAAAACCAAAAGAAAAGTATTCTTTGGCATTATCATTCCTTAAGATCTTGATCACTTGGCCAAATTGATTCTTGATTTCATTAAGGAATGAAGATATGTTTCATTAAGACCAATCTTTCATTAAGTAAACCTGAGTACAACATGAATATTCATCAATAAAAATGACAAAATAACGAAACCCAAAGGATGAAACTTGACTTGGAACCCAAATATCAAAATGAATAACAGAAAAGACAAAGTTGCATCTTGATTCCGTTCTTTTTGGAATAGAAGACCGAATATGTCTTCCTAATTGACATGACTAACATTATAACACTTGGAGTTTGGTAAGTTCACGAATCATCCTTTTTAATTTTGATAAATGCGCAAGACCAAAGCCATCACGTAGAGGCTTCGGAGATGGGGATGCTAAACAAGACAATGACAATCTAGTGCTTAGATAGTAGAGTCCCCTTAATTCATGTCCTTCCTAAATCAGTTGACATATAATGTTCTCTTGTATAACAAAAGAATTTGCATCAAAGGTGATAGAACAATTTAAAGATTTATAAAAAAGGTGGTCAATGGCGCCAAAGCCTAACAGTGACCAACGGTGGACAATGGCTGACAACTACTAACGATCGCCTGCTAATGCCAGTTGTGGAGGATAATGGTGGACGGCAGTGGATAATCGCAAACTAGCAAAGTGAGATCAACACACTCTGATACCAACTTAAGACTGAAAATATGAGAAAAAGAGCTTAAGAGATTGATTATCTCTTGACAAATCTTTGTTATTTATAAAAAAAAATTACATTAGGAATACCTCAATAATTAATGCTCATAAGTAAACAACGCATAGGTACAACAAATAACAATTTTTCAAAAACTACTAACTACCTATATTTAATACATATACTAGCAGTAACCTTTAATGGACTTTAAAGAAATGAAGAGGGAAACGTCATCATAGGGGTCATGGGTGACTAAAGCTTCGAGTCATGATTAGCGGAAAGTATTGATGGAAGACCAGAAACCTTAAAGACTGCACTACAGTTCTTCAATTATTCCTTAGCTCTAGCAGGTGTAGATGCGAGAGGTAAGAGTTCATTATAATCATATAGAGTAATATTGAACGTGCCCAACTTATCTAGACATATGGTCAAGGTCATCAAGTATTGACAAACCTCATACAAGCACTGAGTATCATGAGCATGCACCTCAAACCAAACGAATTTACAAGTGACACGAGTTTAAAAAATCAATTTTATAGTAAGGAGGCCAGACTTATCACATTGCACAAATGAGTGTCAATCTTCTCTTATTTGGCACAAACAGTAACTCCTATAAATGATGTTGATACCCCTAGACAGCCAATTCACAAGATGGTGTTGCAAGCCCAAGTGCGAGAAAGGAACCTTAAAGAATACATTATGATACTCCAATACTTTCTTATCTCTAGCAAGTATAGAGGCAAGAGTTCATTATAATCATATAGAGCAATACCAACTTGCCCAACATATGCAGACATAAGGCCAAGGTCATCAAGTATTGACAAAACCCATTCAAGCATTCACTGTGATAAGAACAAACTCCAGTCCAAACCAATCTACAAGTGACACATGAGTGAAAAATCAATTTGATAGTAGAGTGGAGGGTAGATTGATCACATTGCATAACTAAGCCAATCTTCTCTCATTTGGCACAAGCAGTAAGTGATATTTGAGAAAAATCGAAGGTCATTTCTCTTAAGAAAATATAAGTCTAAGTTGCAAGATTTGGAGGAAGAAGACTGGGAACTTATTTCAGAGGTTGTCAAAACTAAAAAGAATAGTAGTTCTCTAGAGAAATTGAGGCCTCTAGATTCGTTTCCTCCCATGTAGCACAGGTACAAGTAGAGCAACATTTAGGGTACTTCGTGGACTCTAACCAAACATATCAAATGTTGATAAATACTTTTCATCCCAATCCCACATCCACCAAACCACAAGTGTTTGCATGTGACGACTCTTGGATTCAGATTGTCCATCCTGAAGGTGTCTAAAACCAGTAATCTAGGGGGCAAGGAAAAATGTATCATCCAACATAGACCAAGGATCTTTATAGTAACCTTTGATGGACTTTGAATAAATGAAGAGACCAACGCCATCACAAGGGGTCATGGATGACTAAAGATTCGAGTCACGATTAGCTTGAAGTATTGATGGAACACCAAAAACAAACCTTAAAGACTGCACTACGGTTCTGTCTTAGCTCTAGCAGGTGTAGATGGGAGAGGCAAGAGTTCATGATAATCATATAGAGTAATATGAATATGCCCAACTTACGCAAACATATGGCCAGGGTCATCAAGTATTGACAAAGCTCATACAAGCATTGAGTGTCATGAGCACGCACCTCATTCCAAACGAATTTACAAGCAACACGAGTTTAAAAAATCAATTTTATAGTAGAGAGGCTAGACTAATCCCAATGCACAACTGAGTGTCAATCTTCTCTCAATTGGCACAAGCAGTAACTCCTACAAATGGTGTTGATACCCCCAACCAACCAACCCACAAGATGATGTAGGAAGCCCAAGTGCGAGAAAGGAACCTTAAAGAATACATTATGATACTCCAATACTTTCTTGTCTCTAGCAATTATAGAGGCAAGAGTTCATTATAATCATATAGAGCAATACCAACTTGCCCAACATATGCAGACATAAGGCCAAGGTCATCAAGTATTGAAAAAACCCATTCAAGCATTCACTGTGATGAGAACACACTCCAATCTAAACCAATAAGTGACAAGTGAGAGTGAAAAATCAATTTGATAGTAGAGTGGGGGGTCGATTAATCACATTCCACAACTAAGTCAATCTTCTCCCATTTGGCACAAGCAGTAAGTGATATTTTAGAGAAATTGATAGGCATTTCACTACCAAAAATTCAAGTATAAGTTGCAAGATTTGGAGGAAGACTAGGAACCTATTTGAGATGTTGACAAAACTAAAAATAATAGTAGTTCTCTGGAGAAATTGAGGCCTCTGGATTGCTTTCCTCTCATGTACCTCAGTTACAAATACAGCAACATTCAGGGTACTTGGTGGACTCTAACCAAATAGATCAAATGTCGATTCATAGTTTTCATCCCCAATCCCACATCCACCAAGCCATGAGTGTTTGCATGTGACGACCCTTGGATTGAGATTTTCCATCTTGAAGGTGTCAAAAACTAGTAATCTACAAGTGACACATGAGAGTGAAAAATCAATTTGATAGTATAGTGGAGGGTAGATTGATCATATTGCATAACTAAGCCAGTCTTCTCTCCTTTGGCACAAGCAGTAAGTGATATTTGAGAGAAATTGAAGGGCATTTCATTTGGGAAAATTTAAGTCTAAGTTGCAAGATTTGGAGGAAGAAGACTAGGAAACTATTTGAGATGTTGACAAAACTAAAAAGAATAGTAGTTCTCTAGAGAAATTGAGGCCTCTGGATTGCTTTCCTCTCATGTACCACAATTACAAATAGAGCAACATTCAAGGTACCTGGTGGACTCTAACCAAATAGTCAAATGTCGATTCATACTTTTCATCCCCAATCCCACATCCACCAAGCCATGAGTGTTTGCATGTGACGACCCTTGGATTAAATCCTGAAAGTGTCAAAAACTAGTAATCTACAAGTGACACATGAGAGTGAAAAATCAATTTGATAGTACAGTGGAGGGTAGATTGATCATATTGCATAACTAAGCCAGTCTTATCTCCTTTAACACAAGCAGTAAGTGATATTTGAGAGCAATTCAAGGGCATTTCACTTGGGAAAATTTAAGTCTAAGTTGGAAGATTTGGGGGAAGAAGACTATGAACCTATTTGAGATGTTGACAAAACTAAAAAGAATAGTAGTTCTCTAGAGAAATTGAGGCCTCTGGATTGCTTTCCTCTCATGTACCACAATTACAAATAGAGCAACATTCAAGGTACCTGGTGGACTCTAACCAAATAGATCAAATGTCGATTCATACTTTTCATCCCCAATCCCACATCCACCAAGCCATGAGTGTTTGCATGTGATGACCCTTGGATTGAGATTTTCCATCTTGAAGGTGTCAAAAACTAGTAATCTACAAGTGACACATGAGAGTGAAAAATCAATTTGATAGTACAATGGAGGGTAGATTGATCATATTGCATAACTAAGCCAGTCTTCTCTCCTTTGGCACAAGCAGTGAGATTTGAGAGAAATTGAAGGGCATTTCACTTGGGAATATTTAAGTCCAAGTTGCAAGATTTGGAGGAAGAAGACTAGGAACCTATTTGAGATGTAGATAAAACTAAAAATAATAGTAGTTCTCTGAAAAAATTAAGGCCTCTGGATTGCTTTCCTCTCATGTACCACAATTACAAATAGAGCAACATTAACTCTAACCAAACAGATCGAACGTCGATTCATACTTTTCAACCCCAATCCCACATCCACCAAGCCATGAGTGTTTGCATGTGACAATTGTTTGATTAAATCCTGAAGGTGTCCAAAACTAGTAATCTACAAGTGACACATGAGAGTGCAAAATCAATTTGATAGTAGAGTGGAGGGTCGATTGATCACATTGCATAACTAAGCCAGTCTTCTCTCCTTTGGCACAAGCAGTAAGTGATATTTTAGAGAAATTGAAAGGCATTTCACTTGGGAAAATTTAAGTCTAAGTTGCAAGATTTGGAGGAAAAAGACTAGGAACCTATTTGAGATGTTGACAAAACTAAAAGGAATAGTAGTTCTCTGGAGAAATTGAGGCCTCTGGATTGCTTTCCTCTCATGTACCACAATTACAAATAGAGCAACATTCAGGGTACTGGGTGGACTCTAACCAAACAGATCAAATGTCGATTCATACTTTTCAGCCCCAATCCCACATCCAACTAGCCATAAGTGTTTGCATGTGACGACCCTTTGATTGAGATTTTCCATCCTAAAGGTATCCAAAACTAGTAATCTACAAGTGACACATGAGAGTGAAAAATCAATTTGATAGTTGAGTGAAGGGTAGATTTATCACATTGCATAATTTGGCACAAGCAGTAAGTGATATTTGAGAGAAATTGAAGGGCATTTCACTTGGGAAAATTGAAGTCTAAGTTGCAAGATTTGGAGGAAGAAGACTAGGAACCTATTTGAGATGTTGACAAAACTAAAAAGAATAGTAGTTCTATGGAGAAATTGAGGCCTCTAGATTGCTTTCTGCTCATGTATCACAATTACAAATAGAGCAACATTCAGGGTACTTGGTGGACTCTAACCAAACAGATCAAATGTCAATTCATACATTTCATCCCCAATCCCACATCCACCAAGCCATGAGTGTTTGCATGTGACGACCCTTGGATTAAGATTTTCCATCCTGAAGGTGTCCAATACTAGTAATCTAGAAGGGAAGGGCAAATGTATCATCGACCATAGGACCAAGGATCTTATAGTAACCTTTGATGGACTTTGAATAAATGACGAGACCAACGCCATCACAAGGGGTCATGGGTGACTAAAGATTCGAGTCATCATTAGCAGCATGAATTAACGGCAAACCACAAAGGAGCCTTAAAGACCGGACTTTGATTCTCCAATTCTTTCTTAGCTCTAGCAAGTATATAAGCTAACTGTTCATTATAATCATATAGAGAAATATGAACTTGCCCAACGTATGCAGACATATGGTCAAGGTCATCAAGTATTGACAAATCCCATACAAGCATTGAGTGTCATCATGAGCACACACCTAGTCCAAACTAATTTACAAGTGACACATGAGGGGAAAAAATCAATTTGATAGTAAGGAGGTTAGACTTATCACATTGCACAATTGAGTGTCAATCTTCTCTCATTTGGAACAAGCAATAACTGTTGTAAATGATGTTGATACCCAAGCTAGCCAATCACAAAATGATGTCAAAAGCCCAAGTGTGGCAAAGGACCTTACAGTACACAAGTTCTTTCGTATGTCTAATATGTATAGAGGCAAGAGTTCATTATAATCATATAGAGCAATACCAACTTGCCCAACATATGCATACATATGGCCAAGGTCATCAAGTATTGACAAATCCTATTCAAGCATTGAGTGTAATGAGAACACACTTCAGTCCAAACCAATCTACAATCGACACATGAGAGCGAAAAATCAATTAGATAGTAGAGTGGAGGGTAGATTGATCACATTGCATAACTAAGTGTCAATCTTCTCTCATTTGGCACAAGCAGATACCGATGATTTGGATACCCCAATCAATTTCTCAAATGGAAGCAAGAAATTAGAAAAAAGGAGTGTCAATCATTGTTGGGTTTGAAGAACCACTAAAAGCCATAATTAGTGGGGGGAATTGGACACATAAAAAATAACACCTAGAAGATATTGTGTGTACATTAGGGTTTGTCAAACAATGTCAAATTGAGGTGGGATGAGGGTCATAAGCCAATACAAACTCACATCTGCAGTGTTTTCAGCCACACAGTTTCAGTCCAGTGTCTCTGTTTTCTCTTTCTTAACAGGGTATCTAGAGTCCCTAACAAAGGCATCCCAAAAATTGTGCCTCTCCAGTTCGCTTCCTTACTTGTTAGCCTTCTTTTGAGGACTTGTTTTTGCTCCTCTAGTGACTTTTTCCACAACAACCTAATCAGTTGCGAACCTACTAAGATAAGGCCATTGTGTCTTGAACGGAGTTCTCATACATGATCTATCATGTATCTAGATGTACTGTCTTTTTCAATTGTGATTCTGGTGTAGCGATTGCCCCACTTTAGCAAACAAAACCCATGACATTAATTATACATAAATAGAAAGCATTATGTTTCCACTATATCAAATATTATACGCCTACAACTATTATTAATGCAATAAATGCAGAATATTATATTACGATTTTCAACCTATATGTAGAGTTTTATCAAACACTCCCCAGCATCCAGAGAAAGCATGATATATCACAGTTTCAGAACCTTACCTTTAAAAAAGTGGTGGTGAGATCATCAATATCAGAAAGTGATCTTATATCCTCTGCCTGCAATGTGGAAATGTCAGTTAGTTGGAGGAAATTCTAGCATCTTATCAGCAGATATTAATTTTTTATGTCCCACATTGACTAGGAATTGAGATTAACTAGATAAAAGTCAAATATAATGTTTTAGCAAAGACTAAGTAAACCACAACTAAAAATTCCAAGACAACACAACAAAAATTTAAAAATGGTCATGAATGACAGCAACTATAAAATCAAGTGCTGAAATGGAATATCGATTCACAACCACCTCATTTGAATACATCAACTACTCAAAAAGCTTATGTTTGGGGAGATCATGCAAATGACTCTAGTTTGGTAACTACTTAAGATATCATATTTTAGAGAAAGCACTCAATATTCATGCATCAATATCAGGTTTGGCAATTCAAATGATGCAATGTGATAGATGTTTTCACTGAATTATAAGTCTCGGATAAGTTATCTTTGTAAACAGCTTCAGACATTGTTGCACAAACTTTAAATTTTAGAAAAAGTAAGATAATTAGACTGAATAATACCTCTTCTTTATTGAGAAATAAATCTTCCTCATTGAACTCCACAGCAAGCATGGCCTTATATTCATCCTGTTCTTCTAACCCCCCCAACTCAACTTCCTCAGCAACATTTTTACCAAAGAATGCATACTGTGATGCATCAAATACTTCACCTTCTGCAAAAGAGAAGAAAACCAAATCAAAGACATTTCAACAGTTTTAACATACAAAACACAGTTTGCAGTTTGCACATCTAAAAGCCCACCAATAAAAAAGACAACCCAAACACCTTGTGAAACAAAAGTACAGTTGACGAAAGGCCACAAGATCTTCAATGAGCATATAAAAACAAGGCTCTCAAATAGAACAATTAATGAAATCTCAGATTTGCAATCTTCTTGGCAGTTCTACACTCAAGAAACACTGATATACACTACACTTACCTACTAAAGGGACCAACAACAGCATAACCAAAGATATCCAGAAAAGAATATCAATTCAGACTTTACAATAAGACTTTTCAAAATTAGCAAAACTTTAAACCTCAGTTCAGACATTACAAGAACTCATTGTGCAGCAGTGAACTAAACATGTTGAAAAAAAAGAAATTGAAACGCAGAGCAGATAGTTTAATCCCCGTCTTTTTTCGCGATCAAACTCCTAAGTAGAACCAGATCTACATGCAGAAGCAGAATCAAAGAACGCAAAACAAGAAAGTAGCGATTACAGGAAGCGCGTAAGAAAAACAAATAAAAACGCAGGGGAAGTAAAGACAGTACAGAGTAAAACAAAATAATGAAAAAGAAAGGAACCTTTGGAAGTGTGTCCCAATGGGCTGTGATCATGGGTGCTTGGAGCAGCGGCACCAAACCCATCCATGAAGGAAGAGAGAAACGCGAACGAAGAAGCTAACTTGAACGCGCTTCGCGAAGTTATGTGAATTAGGTCATGGGAGAGATTGAAGGAAATGGGTTTGGGTTGAGAGAGGGAAGTGGAGAAGAACCCTACCAGAGAGAGAGAGTGTGTGTTATGTTATTGTTGAGATAGCGTACCTAATTTTTTTTTTTAATTTAACTGAGGGAACATTTTTGGTGGGATTGTGTTCTAACGAAGATACCAAAACATGCCAAGTTATTTTATTGTTTTTATTGGTTCTATGGTTTAAAAAAATAGGTGACATTGTAATTATTTGAAAGTCACTTTATTATTATAAATTTTAAATAAAAATTATTTTCTTATATTATATTTTTGTCATAAAAATACTTATTCTCTTTGTCTTTGTATTTATTCTAAAGAAGTGATGCCTTTATATTATTTATTCTAAAGAAGTGATGTCTTTATATAATATAATATATAGTATTTATTCTTTCCTGTGTAAATAAAATTTTACTGTTTTGCCCTTTAGGTAATACTCTTTTTTATTAATTTTTCTTTTTAATTTTTAGTTTAAAATTTAAAATTTATGTTTTCTATTTTTTTTTAATTTGAATTTGTCATTTTTAAAATTATAAAGAAAAAAATATGTAGACAAAGGGGGAATACTCATTGTTATAGATTATAGATAGGTAATTTTATTTTTTATTTTATTTAAAATATTGTATAGATCAAGAATTAAATAAAATTACATATAATGAGTTAACAAGACCATTAAAAAGTTGAGTTGAATTTTTTAAAATTAAATCGCTTTATTTTTTCTAATTTTTTTATATTTTAAATTTAAAAACTTTAATTTTTAATTTTTATAATTTTTTATTTATTTTTAATTAACATGTTATTTTAAATGAAATATGAGAATTGACTACACATTTAAGAGATGTGAATATTTATTAAAAATTAAAAAATTTATGCATATTATTTTTTTATAAAATAAGTGTGGTAATAAAGTATAAAAATATGTGCGTCAAAAATTTATAATTTTTTTATGTACTATACGATTATAGAAATAAATTATCATTTTCTATTCATATAAAAAAGGTTAAATTATACATTTTTGTCTTCTGTTTAATTTTTAAGATTCATTTCGGTCTTTTATTCTCTTTTTTCTAATATTTTTGTCCTTTAACTTCATAATTGAAGTTAATTTATCTTTTCAAAATGATTATTGTTCTAAATTTTGAGAAATAATTTTAAATATTTTTTTACAAACTCAAGACGTAAAATTTATTCTAATTTGCTTACATAAAACAAAAGTATAGAATTGAATAATAATACTAAAACCAAAACTGGGTGATAAAAAATGCTGAATTTTGCAAGAAAAACAAGTTTCGCAAATAACAGAAAAAAGAGTCCAATGAAAGTTTTAAAAGGAGTACGATGAAAGTTTGTTCAAAATCATGTTCCAAAATAAAAACCAAAACAAACACTATTTGAAATGACCAAATTAATCCAATTTTTTTTTTTAAAAAGTACTCAGATATATTTTAAAAATAAAAGACCAAAATAAATGTTAAAAATTAGTTAATGACATAAAAAAAAGGTTAAATAAGATAATGATCAAAGTAAATGTTTCTACTGTATCGTTTTAAAAGAAATTGAGCAACAACCTAGCATTACATAATATAAATTTATTATATTAATTTTAATTATTATTACTACGGAAATACATACGTTGTCATGTATGTGTTTTTTAAATATTTTTTATATAATATTACATACTGTAAATTTATAATAATTTTTTAATTAAATATAATAAATTTATAAATATCATTATAAATTGTAATATATTTTTTTATATAATTTTTTTTTATATATTGTTATAGATATTATGGATATATTGTTATAGATATTGTGGAAAACAATGAGTGTGTGGCATGTGTATCGTTTTTTTGAATTTAATAAACAAAAATTTTGGTAAATATTTATAAAATTTAATTATAAATATTTAAATCATTAAAATAGAAATATTAAATGTATATTTTATATATATATACTCATAAATATTAAAATCATTCTTATAGTGACCAACTATAATAATAAGTAAAGGTGATATTTAATTTTTTAAATTAAGTAAGGAAGCAATAAAGAATTTAGACATATTTATCATGTTTTCATCCTCATACTTATTGTGATCATCTTATACATTCTCATTTTAAATTATTAAAACTCTCGTAAGTAACCAAAAAACACCAATAATTTATGGTTGTAAATATTTAGGACTAATGACTTTATATAATCTTATATGTCTATGATACCCAAACAGCATAAGACACCCCTCAATTTCGAGAGTGAAACAATAAAATCTCTTTTAAAATAATTTGACATGACAAAAATTAATTAAAAATAAGGAAGAGAAATAAAATTGATATTCATTAAATGACACGTGATAATGATATCTATTTAAAACAACATGTCGTGAAACTCAAATGTAATAACATTACATTAAATTTACCATCAACAACATGAATATTATATCAAGATACATAGTCCAAACTTTTCAATCAATTCAAAATATTTCAATTTAAATTCATAATTCGCAACCAATAAAAAAGATACTAATACGAACATTACTTGATATTGATATGAAAATTGTAAGTTATCATATTAATTTCACGATTGTTTTGACTTCGGATGTCTTTAAAAGAAACTAAAATTTAGAATTCATTATTTTTATTTCTTCATAACGTTTTTGCTATATTCTTGCGACTTTTTCATTGTAATTTTTTTTATCTCTTCGATCTTGTTATTTTGTTCTTTCACCATATTGATATTCCTTTTTCCAATTTTTGAATTTTTGTCAAGAGAGTCAATATTGTTGTTTTTCCATAACAACACATAATCCCTTGATTTTCTTTTCCAAATTTTCAACCAAGTCTTGAAGCTTAACCTAAAAATGTATGAAAAAACAACATTAGTTCATAACATATTATACAAGAATGTTGAAATCACGTAAAAGTTGTACAATTACTTCATGTATTTTTGCATCTAGCAACTTTATATCATCCTTGTTTTGTTGTGTTTCAATGAACATTTCAACTTAAGTAGGATTTTTTTGTATACTTCTTACTAGCATGTTGTATCGATGTTTTTTTATACTTTTAATAATTAATAGTAATATTTACTTTATAGGTATAATTACCTTATTCATCCCTACATTTAGGGTCAATATTCAATTTAGTACAGTGGTTATTAAAAAAATTAATTTGGTCCCTATGTTTTTTAAAATGTATCCAAATTGGTCATTTCCGTTAAGTCGCACCTTACAGCGTCAAGTGTTGCTTATGTGGTAGAGAGAGGTAAGATTGAGAGATGTGAGGTGTCAAGCGGCGGCATTCCCCGTAACCCCTGCATCGTTGTCGGCAGCATCTCCCCCCACCGTTGTGGCTCCTGCTCCACCAACCAAGTCTTTAGTAGCATCTCCTTCGGCTGCGGCGCCAGTGAGCTCCCCATCGGCTCCAGTTCCAGTGAGCTCTCCCCCTTCATCACCGCATCATGGAGAGCCTAGATCTTTCTTCGCCACTGATAAGCGTCTAATTTCCGTAATATTTCATACTAAAATATAGGCACTTATGAGTATTAATTGCTAATTTACATATAAAATAATCCCTAATTTATGAATTTATACCTTTTTACATTTTTTATGATCTTTAATTGAATAAGAGCATTTTATTCTTAAATTTGGTGTTAATTGCAGGTTTTTATAAAAGAATGGAGATTTGGACTAAAGAAGAATGATATATGTTAAAAGGAGAAAGTTGGAAGGCCCAAAACATGCAAAAGAGAGAGAGAGAGAGAAAAGTCTAACTCAACAACAAGAATGTGTTAGATTAATTGGGCTATTTTTATGTTTTTATTATTAAGCCCATAAGTGTGACCCAGGAAGTCACTCAACCCCTAACAAATTAGGTTAAATAGGGGACTAGAGGCACAACCCTAGTGTGTCAGATTGAGAGGAAAACACCATAGAGTGAATTGTAACCCAATTGGGAGAATGGAAGGTGCTAGAAGTATGCGTGGCTAATTCTACCATTTGGGATTGGGAGTAATCTGCTCGAACTCTATGTATTGAGGTGATATTTTATATTAAAATATTCAATTCTTGATTGATTATTGGTATTGTTGTTTTACTTTTAATTTTCCGTGACAAATTGAGAATCTTAAATCTGACTGTAAAGTATTTTTAGGGTTCTGACCTAAACAACAATACTTAACATATTTGAGTGCTAGGAATAGACTTGAAATGTTAATTGCTATTAACGTCTGAGCTTCGTTATAAGTTGTTCTTATAATTATGCGAGGGATCGATAGTTAGGGAACATTCTTAAGGATTTTATATGCAAGGAATCGATATAAATGATTTTTATACGGGCATCAATTTCAATCAAAGAACTTAATATTGACATGCTAATCAAAATACATGAGAGTGAGACAGATGAAACCTAATCCCCATTTTTCCAATTGACGCAATTACTCTTTGATTTGTTTTCTTGTTAATTCTTGCCATTATAACAACTTTCAACACACTTTTAATTGTTTTGTCTATATTTAGCGATTATTGTACTTGATAATTCATTGTTCCTTGTGGGATCGATATCCGTCTGTAGGGACAATTATTACTTCTGACAACGTGGTGCACTTGCTGTAAAAAGTCATCAGCCACCCATCGATGCATCTCGACCCTCCCTTGGCTTCCCCTTGGGCATTGCAATCCCACCAAATATAAACACTCCAAGTTACCTATTCATCCTTTTAAACAAGACCCAATTTATTTTCTTTACCAAAACATCCCCAAATTTTTTTTTTCTTATGCAATCCTAGAATGCCTATGTATGGACATTGCATGCATCACTTCCAAAAGTATTTGCAATGGGTGCAAGTGCAGTAGCAACATTTGAGACAATTGCTTCATGTTGAATGGTATGAGGACCCATTACTACATCTACTACCCTGTATGCCACTGCACTTCCGGTGCCAAAGGCCATGCCTTGAGCAATTGTTGACCCAATGTCACCAGGCATAGATCCACCACCACTTTGAACAGGGGCTGGAGGAGGAGCATTGCAAGTAGGCTGAGGAGCAGGGCGTGGTGCTACATGAGGAGCTGGATGAGCAGATCTTCCATCAGAGCCACGACAAGCCATGATTGAAATTAGGGCAGAGAAAGATTGAAAGCGATTTAGATTGAAAGCCATGACACCTCACATCTCTCAATCTCACCTCTCTTTGTCACATAAGCAATATTTGACGCCGTAAGATGCGACTTAACGAAAATGACCAATTTGTGTATATTTTAAAAAATATAAGGACCAAATTGATTTTTTTTAAACTACTATACTAAATTAAATATTAACTCTAAATGTAGGAATGAATAAGGTAATTGTACATACTTTATAATAACAAAACTTATAAGTCCTTTTAGATGTCTCCATTTTTGCTAAGTTATATTGTGGACATTTGTTTTACTAATTTCCCATATAAGGTCATGAATACAAATTATTTTAACTCATTAACCAACTAATATTAGTGCACAATAATATGTATGTGTGTATGTAAATTGAATGGCTTCAAGTTTTTAATATTTCATTAACTCATTAAGTGTGCTTTTGTATTTCTTGTGGATCATTTTTCAATCGCTCACCATGGATTTATTACTTGTTGAAATGTTCTTTTCATAAAGCATTCATGTGGCCATAAAGCATCATTTATGATAACAAACACATCTTTTTGTCGTTTCTTTTAGAATGATGTACTTTTGATGAAAAAAAATGAAATTAAAAAATCAAAATTACAAGTAACAAATTCAAAATGGATAAATACGTACATTAACATAATCTCATATTGTGTGATGGAAATTATCCAACTACAACATTCATAGAATAAGGAGGATAAATACCTAAAGCATTGTTTAGAGACTTATTAGCATAAATAAGCCTAATTTGGCCTTTTGCCTATCTTTTGTAGGCCTAATAAAGAGGACAATTCTAGGAGGAATGAATGTACGTAACATATAAAAGAAGACTTCCACACCATGAAAGAATAATAGAGCCTTATTGGTCAAATGACTACCAGAAGATAAGAACTCAGCTCGTTTCAGCTAGACCAAGTCAATATCTTTTAGGGTCAAACTTTAGTTTAAATAATTGTATAAATTAGTTTAGGATTTTATTTGGACCATGTATTGGGCATTAGTTTAATTTTGGGTTTTTTATTTGAACTAATAGAAAAGTGAGTGCGTATAGTAATAAAGTGTGTGCGTATTGTAAAGTGACTCCCAACTTGGCATGGGAAGCATGAGCACGACATGAAAAACATGAATATTCACATGATTCTTCCTCATTGGAGATGATCTCCATCAATTAAAATGTGACATTTGTCAACCTCTCATTTGAGAGGATCATGAGAATGGAACATGTGATGTTACTTGTCACCTTAACAATGGAGAGTTTTTAGGTTAAATTTCTTATTTTACTCATATGAGTTTCCTATAAATAGGAGTGCACCTCTCTTATATTATTTGAGCTTGGAATTGATTAATGTTACATTGACATAAACTCATATTGTGTCTTTGTTCAAAGGCTTCCAATTTGTGTAATTAAAAGGGAAAATATAAACTTCTTCCAATTGTTCCCAAAATGATATATAGTACATAAATAGCTTTTTTCATTTGAGTAAATAGGTTGTCCTTCTTCATTCAAGGTGATTTATTCTCTATCTTCAAATTGTCATGCATGTATCTTTATATATAATGTCTTTTCTCATTTCCTCATTATTGGTTCCCCTAATTAATAATAGAAAATGATAAATAGTACAATACTTTCACTTTTTTAAAATTGGACAAAAGTAAACAAAGTTGATTAAAACACTAATAAATAAATAAAAAAATTATTGATGTTACCTTTTGAATTATTATCATTAAGTTTTTCAATTTCATCACAATCATAGTTGACATCCCCCTCTTTTTTATGTTTCATGTCTTATCAATCATTCTAATTAATATGCTTAATAAGTGCAATAGTTGGACACTTTTGAATAGTTTTTTTTTCTACAACTTTTTCTTTCTTTGATCTTTCAACTTTATTTTTCATGACATCAATTTTCTTTAAGATTTTTTTCTCTAATTATCCTCTAAGTTGATTTCCCAAAGTTCTTCATAGTTGCCTCTTAAGAATACTAGTTTGAGAATATATTTATTTTTCTACTTAATAGTTTTCCTACATACTTGAACTTGAGATGCCATTATCACACCCTTTTTGACTTGGAAATGGAGTAGACCTTTTTATTCAACTTTCAGACTATTGTTCAAGGATTGTGTTAGTGAAAAATTCAATATTCATGATTTTGATTAAGTGCTAAAAACAACTAAGTATAAAACATGATCATGTTTCGCATGTAAGACGATAATATTCGTTTAACAATACATATTGTAAGAGACAAGTGTTTCGTCTGTTAGACGATATAACATTATACAATATTATTTTACATTTGATAAACATTTAATATTCTCAAATGATGCACACATATCTTTAAGCTAACCTTGTACTACTTGAACATCTATATGCTTATTATATGTTGTAAGGAATGTTCATTGCTTTTGTCTACCGAAAAGATTTGTTCAGGTATAAGTCACTTGAATGATCTCCTGAATGAAGAGGTAAATGTGTTTTCTTTAACAACTGTCTAATGTTAGAAATGTCAACCTTGAAAAAACTACATGCTTCATAAGACCATGCGCTTTACACAAATTAAAGTAAAAGCACATTGTCCAATAAGAGATAAATACATCAAGTTATTGAGAGGTTGTGTAAAGAAGAAAAGAACAATTAATGTTGCATGAAGTGCATTTAATAACCATCACTATCAAGCTTGTTAGATTCAAGAACAACATTCAAGTAAGTTGAAGCTGCTTAATGATCATAAACGAATTTGCAATGACTATATTTTTTCAAGCTTATTTCAAGTCGTTCACAAAAAAAAAAAGAAGGGATAAAGACAATGCTCCATGGTGGTGAAATTATGTCTAAATATTTTGTATCCAAAAAACTTCAAAGATAACATTCTTTTATAAATTTCGTAATTGTTCTAGAAGTTATACCAATAATTTATAGATTTAAGATACTTTAGCTAAAAATATTGATATTAATAGATATTTTATTATTCTTTAATTAAATTTGAGATATTATTTTTTAATTAATCATATTACTCTACTCTTATATTTGTCTTTTATTTTTTTTGAAAGTGGAGACAATTTCATAATCAAAGATGAATATGATATTCATATCTCAAATTTTAAAAAACAAACTTAATATTTTAAATTAAAAGAGTTTGTAGTTTTTTTTTAGTAGAAGTGTGTAGTTCTTAAACACTAAATTTAAGAGATAAATAATTTTTTTCAAAACTATATAAGCAATTTTAACTAGAAAATATCATTTTTTTCAATTTTTTTTCTTAAAAATGTAGACATCAAAACGAGTTTTCTTCAAATTTTCAGGGAATAAAAATAGATAATATTAAAAACTTTACCCTAAAGAATGCTTTAGAATTTGACAGAAAAACCTAATCAGAAACGGAGGGCATAGAAGCACCCACCATAATAATACAAGGCAGCAGAAGAACAGATAACAGAAACACACTGCATTGTATCTTCTCTGCGTGTGTGTTCTTGCAAGTAAATGGCCCGAGCAGCTTGCAACCATCTTCACTTGGTTCCTAGTTTAGTTCATCCATGGAAGTCAACCCTCTTCACCAATCACACTCTTTCAACCACACGTACTCGCTTCCATGACATTCAAAGAAGGTTCTCTTCTTCTTCATCCAGGATAAGCATGAGCCTCAAGGCTGGTATCGTTGGCCTCCCCAACGTTGGAAAATCCACT
Source organism: Phaseolus lunatus (assembly GCA_013389735.1). Taxonomy (NCBI): domain Eukaryota; kingdom Viridiplantae; phylum Streptophyta; class Magnoliopsida; order Fabales; family Fabaceae; genus Phaseolus; species Phaseolus lunatus. Next base: position 43,679,754 of record CM023867.1, on the reverse strand, counting down.
CTCTTCAATGCCGTTGTAAGCCACTCTCTCTATCTCTCTCTGGGTATTCCTTGAAATGAAAAATCCCCCCTCATGTGTGACCCTATTTGAGGCATTGTGGGACACTAAATGTGGATACTTTTTTTAAGATGGAATTTGAACTTAGTTTGCCACGTTGATTAACCCCTTCTGCTAGATCAAATTCTAGTCGACAAATAAAGGGTCTTTATGCTCTTTGTTTTATTGTTCATAAACTCATTTGGGTGTAAATGTTCTTTGATGGATATTTATTTGAGTATGCTTTTAATAAGTTGAGTTTGTGGGGTATTCCTATGTAGTGCAGGACACATATATCCTGGAAATTCAAACCTTTTTCACCACATTCTGAGGGAGTAGTTCCTTCCACTAGACTCAATTGTAGTTGGTAACATATCTAAAATTGAATTCAATAAGTTTTCGATTGTGGGTTTTTGGTAGCAGGGGAGGGGGGGGGGAAGGACATGAAGCTTATTTTTCTTAGTAATGGACAGATTAAGCATCTGATATTGCATTACTGTTTTAACCATGAAAGAAGAGAAACTGTTTTTTTGTTAGAATGCAAGAATGTTTGACTAAAGTGGATAAGAAGTGCTCAATGTGTAAGAATTTTTTAAATACGTACTTTACAACAACAAAAACAAAAGCCTTATCCCCATGAGGTTGGCTAAAAGGATCTCAAATTGCACTTGGCTTGATTTAAGACTAGAGATTCAACTTTCTATGGCAAAAATAGACTGCATATACTTAGTAAACATTTTGACATGAATTCTCTGCTTATGAATATTAAATAGTGAAGATATGCTTAAATTCCTTTTAATTGTCCACATATTTGTTGAGTACCAAAGTAATCTATAAATATGTCTATGAATCCTTTTAAAAATGCACACAAAATGTACAGTTCACTATAAGTGTGCAACAGCTTTTTGTGGAATTGCTTAGTAGATCCCTTAGAAGTTTGAGAAGTCTGACACCGAGGTTGAATCTAAGTGCACTTTTTCAAAAGTCGTACTTATATACTTCAGAGTGGGCTTTCTTTCTTGTAATGGGGTGACTTGTATTACAAAATGATTGAATCATACCAAACAGCAGAATACGTGTTATGAGATTTTGAAATTTACAGTTTTTGAAATGATGGCTTGGATTTGTTATTCCTGGTAAGTGGATAGTCAACCCTTGAATCAATTCTTAAGTTTTTCCTACGAAATAGCAATGGACAAATATGAACTTGTGAATGGCTACTTTTCAAAAATACAAATGTCATTATTATATTAGAATTGAGTTTGCAGTAACTACTTATGCCTCTTTCTAATAAACTAACTAGCAAATTATTGTGAGGATTGTTTTATCTAGTTTGTTTAATTTCTTGTTCAATGTTTGTGCTGATTGTTTTATTGATGTTTTGTGTGTGTGGACCTAGTTCCCAAAGCTTATCATAATGTATCAAATATTAATTAATATAATGGTCTTGCATATCTAGGTGGAAAATGGAAAGGCCCAAGCTGCTAATTTTCCATTTTGTACAATAGAGCCAAATGTAGGGATTGTTGCTGTTCCCGATTCTCGTCTTCATGTACTCTCTGATCTCAGCAAATCTCAACGATCTGTTCCAGCATCAATAGAATTTGTGGATATTGCTGGGCTTGTCAAGGGTGCAAGTCAAGGCGAGGTTTTTTTAATTTCTCTTCTCTTTGTTTTTGGTCTCAACAAACAGTTGTTTTTATCTTACTTCCAATAAATTCTCATATGTTTTGTAGTAGTAAATTGGCATTTGCATTGCATTGATCTCAATTCTCTTTTCAACTGTTGCAGGGGTTGGGTAACAAGTTTTTGTCGCATATCCGTGAGGTGGATTCTATACTTCAGGTGTGTATCTATGGTCATTTCCTTGTTATCATGGCCTTTGATGATTACTGTTAGAATAATTTATCTTTGTTATATAACTTGTTTAGATAGGTTAAGTAGTCTGTCCTAAAACGCTGTTTTGCTTATTAGCATTTTAATTACCCAGATATAGCATTTTCTTGTACCTCTTGGTATTCCTGATGTAACTTTCTTCTATAAATAACAAGGATAAACTAAGAGATAATCAATCTCTTAAGCTCTTTTTATCATATTTTCAGCATCAAGTATTACGTCTAATCTTTTTGTTCTCTTTAGTTGTTTCCTTTTTTATGAACTAATTTAGTAGCTATGTACACAGTGCCAATCTTAAATTGGAGTTTGGAAACATTTGTATGTGGTAAACATTACAGGGTAGTTTTTATTCCCTGTACTTGTTTAAAATATTCATGGATCTATTGCTTTTCAATAATCAAATCAGGTTGTACGATGTTTTGAAGACAATGACATTGTTCATGTGAATGGGAAAGTTGACCCCAAGTCTGATATTGATGTTATCAATTTGGAGCTCGTTTTCTCAGATTTGGATCAGGTCAGCTTACTAACCATCATTCTACATCATTTTACTGCTTATTTATCATTCTAAATGTGTTGGTTGAACATTTGACTTTTTATGATATTTGTCATGATCTATTAATTTGTTTGGATGATATTATATTATTTTCCTTCCTTATGCTTCTGGGTTTTTGAACTCTATCTGTGCATGCACAAACACTTGCTGTGAAATTATATGACAAACTTGACTGATACGCTAAGATATTTCTTTTTTAAGCAATGCAGATTGACAAAAGAATTGAAAAGCTAAAGAAGGGCAAGGCAAGGGATTCACAATCTAAACTCAAGGTTATAGTCTTTAACTGCTACCACAAGTCATCAACTCGTGTTTATTAGTTGAAATTCATCCTTCAACATGATTTTGAAAATTTTGATTGTAGGAAGAGGCAGAAAAGTCTGCATTGGAAAAGATTCAACAGGCACTTATGGATGGAAAGCCTGCACGATCTGTGACCTTAACAGATTTTGAAAGTGATGCTGTAAAACATCTCTGCTTACTCACCATGAAACCTATTATATATGTGGCAAATGTTGCAGAAACTGATCTTGCAGATCCAGCAAACAATAATTTTGTCAAGGATGTTACAAATGTTGCATCTGAGTTGCAGTCTAGAATTGTAACAATTTCAGCACAGGTATACATTTAGAAGGCTTTTTAAGTTCATTAGACTGATAGATCAATAGTGATGTTAGCCTCCTTTTTTTTAAATGTTTGTACATTTTTTAAAGCTTCTTGAACAAGCTTTCTTGCTTTCATAAAAATGTCAGAAGTATTGGCAGGTCACACTTCCCCTCTTTAATGGTTTCTCCTTTCCCTTCTAGTTTCACATGATATCTGTAGAGGGGGTGGGGGGGAAGTGACATCTACACTCACTGCATGTGGTGATCATTAAACACATACTTGCCATTCTTAATGTTGAAAGAGAAAAAAAGATGGAGGAAATGCTGAAAGCTGTGTATGGACTACACAACAGAGTCCATTTTATATGAGCTAATGGCTATAAATACATGATATGATATACCTATAAATTATATTTTAATACAAAGATCCTAATTAAATAAGGAAACAACTCAAATATTAAAGAAGAATAAATCCTAAGAGATCATCTAAGATACCTAAAATATTCTAAGGTAATATTTTTATATATTTCTTATATTTTTAACACTCAGAGTGATAGTGACCTGCATATGCATGCAACTGTTCTGGCCTCCAAGTTCTTCATCATTCTTGTGGTTCTTCCTCAAGTAGTCTTAGAAGGTTATGACTGGTCTGGATCCAAAAGATTGCCACTGGACGTTCTTCTACTTCAAGGAAGAAAATGTTAGAATCCAATCATAAGTTACAAGATTTGAAGACCCAGGTGGAAGCATGAGATTTTGGTATGGGGTATACAAGGCCTTAGGTTAGGTCCGTATCTTTTATAATTAGGAATATTGAGATTATATATGTACTACTATTAGGAACATTTTATTTATTCCCGTATCATATCTTAATTATTATATGATACCATATCTCCTCTATTTACTGATTTTGTTTTCTCAATATAAACAAAGCCTCATGCTGTCTAAGAAACACACGGTTTCAGTTCAATGACTCTCTATTTCTTATAGTTTTGCATGGTATCTAGAGTCTTTATGAAAATCGTGTTGGTTTGGTAGATCCACGGTCTCTGGAAGATTTTGTTTGGTGAACCTTGCTCCCAAGTTTATGTGCATGGTTTCAATGATGGTTTTGACGACCTTCGTTTTTTTTTTGGCGAGCATAGGGTTGGTATCGCATTGAGCCAATCTATCCAATAATACAAGCGTTGAGAGAAACCATCGATCCACACAAGTCATCTCTCTAACTCCCACTAGCGCATGGTGATGTGTGCAGTGGTGGTTGGCGGCCGACCAACCTGTGCCTAGGTTGCTTCCTCTGTCAACCCTAACCTTTTGGTGGTGGCTCCATCAAAGTTAATTTGGTGCTTCAATTTAGTTTTCTCTCGGATTATTTTATTACTTTTTTTCAGATTTAAAAAATGTCTTCCAACACCTAATCAACTTTTATAACAAACTCTCCCATATTTTCTAACCATATTGTTAGTATTGAGATGATGAACAAGTCTAACTATTCAAATTGGGCTTCTGAAATTAGGTATTGGTTAAGTGGGTTGGGTAGAGATCTTATATCACTGCCAACTACTGAATCCGTTCCTATAGAAGAATGTAAACAATGGATAAAGATTGATGCTCAATTGTCTAGTGTTATCAAATCTACTATCCACACCTTAGTCAAACCTATTTTCCGTGCCCATGAGACCTGTGCATCAGTTTGGAGTGAGGCTTGTGCCCTTTATACAAATGACACACACCACCTGTACGGTATATGCCAATATCTCTTAATACTTCTTGCTCCATGACAATTTGAAGGCCTTACATGATTTTAATGAGTTCCTTCCACCATATGCATGTGTAAAGCTGGAACTTGAGAACTTTACATATTTTATGACCTTAGCCTTGTGTGGCTTGCCACAAGAGTATGCTACTAATTGTGATTAAATTTTGGGATCATCGATAAAGTCTGCTATTACTTTTGCATAGTCTGTGCTCCTTTTGCATAGATTTTAGTCTATCTTCTTTGCTACAAGCATGATTAGACAATTCTTAGCCTTCCTACTCGAGGATCATTGAGATGTGGTGATCAATATATCAAAGGAGCTCCATGAAAAGGCCTTATCTGTGAAGATGAGGTCTCAGATTAGTGGACATTTACAAACTGATTCTCATATTGATAGTATTGTGACATGAGATATTTATTTTCTAATTTCTGTTTGTGTACGGATTTATTTTATTTCTATAACTAGGACAACACATCAATATAATTCTTTCTTGTAATTACTAAGTTGGAATTAATTAGTCATCCTATATATTTTTAATCTCCCTGTAGAAAAATTATCAAAGAAATAATATTTAAGTTTTTTCACAGTTCACTTCTTTCAAGTTATTAGAGTTCCGATCGGACGCCTACTTCCACGAATCCTAAGCAGCCTCCATTTTGGTGACATTAGCCTGCCTTTGGTGTAGTAAAACACCTTCATAGTGTACCCAATTGGTAAACCTTGGTTGCGTTTGTTGTGGCCCCTTGCTGTTCTCATCAATATGCTTGCTGTCAACTACCATCTGCATCATGCAACCACTCAATCTCTGACCACTGGGTCCACCATCGTCTGTTTGACCAGTTTCTAGAAACTTGCCGCCAATTGCCCTTCCACATGCCTCTTTTTCCACAGTTTTGTAGGTATGTGCTGCCCATGGTCCATTCCACTGGCCACTGTTTGTCCCTGTCATTTTAAATCAACCCTCAATTAATTACTTACTGTTGAGGGATGATGTGACATTGAAATGGTTAAAAAAGTGATGTGCCAACCATTAAATGTAGCAAAAACAAAGGATTAAATATGTATTTGGTCCTTATTAAAGCAGAAAATTTCAATTTTGGTCCCTGATTTACTTTTTCATCTGATCCTTATACCATGTAATGTTCACATCTGCACCTTGTCATTAATGAAGCTTTATGAAGTCATAAAGTGTTCACAAAAAGTTGTGTAATATAAACTTTTTCTAGAACTGTTACTTTTCTGTATATCATAATCTCTAAATATTAAAAGAACAATTATTGATATTTTTGTTCTAGTCACCACAGCAAATCAAGATGGGGATATTTGTCCTTGCAGGTTGAGGCAGAGCTTACTGAGCTACCGATTGAAGAACGAGAAGAATATTTGCAATCTCTTGGTGTTAGTGAAAGTGGTCTTGGAAACTTAATCAGGGCAACTTATGACCTTTTGGGTCTGAGAACTTACTTTACTTCTGGTGAAAAGGTAAGGGAAAACCGGAAATGTTTTAGAGAGAATTTAGTATAGAATATCCTGTCAAACATGTATGTCGTGGCAAGGTAACAACTTTCAAAGATTTGAATTGCTTGATTATTCTAGTAATTGTTTACCCTGAACTGTAAAATTGTTCACCAAGACATCCTGAACTATAACTCCCAAAGTTTAGATTGCATATCATATTTCATGTTCAGAACTGATTTTGTTTTCTAACGGGTACACAGGAGACAAAAGCATGGACAATACTTTCAGGTTAGATTTTTCCCTGGACGAGACTTTACATTGCACAATACTCTAACATTAATTTGACTTGATTTTATTCTTTTTCTGAACTCCCTGCTCAAGTAACTGGTCATATTGTAATTTAAACAGACTTTTATATAGAGTTTGTTTTTGCGCATGGCAATGAAGGGATACTGCTAATAAATGACTGATAAATGAATATGTGCTCTTTTCTTTTAAAAGATTGATTGCCCATTTTTTCTATGGAATAACTAACCTGACTGATTAACCAAATTGAATTAATAATAATAATTTTTTTAAAAGATTGATTGCCCATTTTTTCTTTGGAATAAGTAACTGACGATTAACCAACTTGAATTAATAATATTATAAGAATAATACTGTTTTTGGATTACTCCTCTAACTTTTAAGGCTCTTGTTGTACTAGGAATGACTGCACCTCAAGCTGCTGGAGTTATTCACTCTGACTTTGAGAAGGGTTTCATTCGAGCAGAGACAGTAAGCATCAAGGATATAACTTTGAACTCCTATCTGTAATATATATTAGCATATGACTTTGCATAGCAAATATTGTAAAAATTAAATGCAAAAAGAAAAAAGGGTAATGATCGATGTGCTATTTTCTGGATTATGTGGGGCCTATGTCTGAGAAATTTTGATAGCAAGAATTGTTGATTTTTTCTCCGAAGTATGTTATAGTATGTGAGAAATATGCCGTAACACTCCAGTATAGACAAAAATGAAAGCTACGCTACAAGAAAATCATTAAATAAAAACTAATTTTGGAGACAAAATAAGTAGTTACTATATTGACTAAATTAGAGATTATTTTAGAGGCTAAAACATTATTGGTTTCTAAGCTACTAAGGTTTTATCTACTATTTTTAGAATCTAAATAGTTGGTAGCTAAAACCTTAATAACTAATTAGATACCAATTTAGAAACTAGTTTATAAATTTATAAACTATTTAGATACCAATAAATTTTTTAGTCTTTAAAATAATTTCTAATTTAGTGAATATAGTAACTAATAATTTTTTGTCTCTAACATTAGTTTATATTGAATGATTTTCTAGTAGTGCTAGTACTGACTGAATTTGGGCAACTGAAAGTGAGACCCTAAAATTTATATATTTTTATTAGTCATACTATTATGTTTATTTTAAGCATGTCGAAGTTTGGTTAATTTATTCATTGATCTTGATTAAAGATGTTATCTTAAATTAGGTGTCTTATGATGATTTTGTTGCCGCTGGTTCACTTGGTGCAGCACGAGAGAAAGGACTGGTAAGTTGCTCATATCATTTTACTCCCAGTAAACCATGTTTTGTTTTATATTCATGTACACGATTTTAGCAGTTGTAAACCAAGAAGCACATCTGTAGAACAGTGTCAACAAGTCCAACATTTTTTGGACATGGCACTCGTTGGAAACACCTTCAACACATATCTGACACCCCTCAACCATGTCACAGCTAAACAATAGTGGAATGATAGTAGGCTAAGTAAGAAGAGCATGTATTCTTAAATAATCTGTAGAAGTTGAAATGAAAGGTTGTCTATTGCTTCTCATGTAATTCATGAAATTAGTTTCCTTTATTATGTTGTTTGCAGTTGAGATCTGAAGGTAAAGAATATGTTGTACAAGAAGGAGATGTGATGTTGTTTCGGTTCAATGTTTAGCAGAATTCTCTACTGTACCAGTCAGTGGAGAAGTTGAGATGTATTTTTGGTTAAGGTCAGAATTTTTATTCTCAGCCAATTGGTGATTATAGTTCGGATAAGCATTGTTGTCAATTCAGAAATGCTCCCCTTCTAGGAGAAAGTGGAGAAGTTGAGATATAATTTATGACTACAGGTCAGAAAATTTTGGCAAAATTGATGGCTAGAGCTCAGTTTTTTTTGCAGCCAATTTCTGGTAATAATTTTAAGAGATATCGTTTTCTTGTATGGAAAAAAATTTAATTTTTAGTAGCGTGATACAATAAATGTGCTTGAATATTTATAATATGATAATAAGGGTGAAAAGTCTCTCTCCCTTTACATGCATTTTTTTTTTATAAATTATAGCATTCGGCTTCATTAAGTAATGAGTTGGCATTAGTGAATTATGCAGATTTCATATGTTTAAGAAAGTTACTAACATTTGTCACAGAAAAAAGTGCTGGAATATGATAAAGAAAAATGTCTGCTGGGAGTAAGATTTATGATAGAGGAACACAACAATGTTTGGCTAATTTTTCTGACAAAGCATGTGATATTATTGTGAATAGCTATTTTCATCACATAAAAATTACTGGATCCAATTTAGTTCCTGAAGAAAAATAGGCCACAAATAGTCCATCAAGATTTCTAAATGTGGAACCTTTTAATCCTTCATCCATTTCAATTAAAACTTTTAAGGACCAACTTATGCCACTAATGACTTTCGGAGTCTAATGATACACATGTTTAAGATTTATGGTTTAGAACACATTCACTTTATTATTAAATTGTCCTATATCTTTGGTGTTTTTTTTCCTTTAGAAATCAAATTGGGTCAACTGATTTTTTTCAGGACTTTTTTCATTTTGGTTAGTATCTGTTACTAAATGTGTTTCATTTTAGGGGATTTCTTATTGCAATCTCATACTTTTAAAAATACCGAAATAGGTGCAAGAAGAATTTTCCTTTATTATATTCGAAAAACAAAATCACTAATATAATGAATGCTTGAAAAAAAAACCTAGAATAATAAATCTAAAGATGGACATCAAAGTTTAAACATTGATAAGTATATTCTTGAGAGGTAAGGAAACAATTATATTTGAGCAGGATCATCATAAGTTATTGTGACCCATGAGTAGACAAGACCCATCTACCAGCTAATCTTGCTTAGGCATGTAATGTACAATTTAAAATCTATTTCAGCTAAGCTTCTAAGTCATCACTAATTTTTGGTTCAGCAAAGAAGGAAAAAAATAATGAAGGTATATGAAGCATGATGAGAAAGTGGAGAAGATTTTCATTTGCTTTGAAGCAAAAACCAGTGGTCATCTTGCAATGAACAGTTACAATTCCTTATGTAACACATGAACATTATGATACTCTGAAGTAAATGGTTAGTACTCTAACACTCCAAAAATATACATCTAACTATTACAATACAAGTTTTACTGATTTTTATTACAAGATTATGACTTATAAAAATACAAATATTAATAATATAAGATTTAAAGTTACATCCCAAAACCCTCTAGACACTTTGACACCTGTATGATCATTTGTTCGTGTACGTCGTACAGTCATTGCAGTTCAAACACAATAAAAAAAGTCAAGATAAACTAATGAAAAGAAATTTTATAACATTTTTAATTCAGACAAAAAAGAACCAATCAAACTAATCATTTATAAACATTTCTTTAAATGTTGTCATATAAAATTTCAATATCAATTCCATCATTCATATAGACCACACATGGATCTATTTTTAATCACAATTATTGGATTTCATTTCAATCCCATCGTCTTTCGGAAGACTCATTAAGTATGCTCCTACCAGAGACTAACACCTGATCCAAAGATTATCAGCGAATTCAATAAAAAGGATCAGGATAAGTTCAAACATCCAATACTGAGTGTCTACAATGGGACCCGGTGTGTATGAATTCCCTCTTAGCTTCTCACCATATGATATCTTAGTCTATATGACTTAGATCATCAGTGAAGCTAGAGGATCTCCGTTAAACATAAACTTTTCATACTTAATGTTATCAAACAACAACTCATACATTATCCCAAATGTATGACATTAATTTCATACAATTTTCATCATTCATATATAATATATTTCATCCAATCACATAACATTTTAAAATTCATAACATTCAAGAACTTTTCCAACATCAAAAACTATATTTAACTTCCAAACTATCAAAATCTAATATTTCTACTAGTTTAAATAATATATAAACAACAACACAATATATAAACAAACAAAATCCCTGCAAGAGAAATTGAATATTGGAACCGCGTCCCCTTCACATTCAGATCTTCTAGCTTAGGATACTATTGAAAGTTAAAGTTAACTTCCCTTACTTGAAATTTCATTTACAAAAAGTGTGGTCTACCTATAATTAGGGTTTGTATAATTTTTTCTTTCAACATTGCCTATTTAACCATGAAAACCAAAGGAGAATATGAGGAAGAATCCTATGCAAACCTAATTGAAGGCAACAATATTTTTTTTTCATCATATTGATTAATTTGTTTATCTTTAAGCAAAACAATTTAAAAAAATACAAGTGTCATTTTACTTAGTAAATAACATGGTCACTTAACAAACAATTCATTATTTAAAAAATACTAATAAATTATAGCGGCCAAAATAAAAAAGAAAATTTAGGAAAACTAAAATGGATTTTTTTTAATCAAAGACCAAAAAGAAAAATGTTAAAATTTGTGGAGTACCAAAAACAAACAAACATGTTATCACTTAAAGTGTAGGAACCAAAAATAAATAGAAATTAAAATTTTATTAAAAAATAATAAAACAATTTATTTTACTGATAACCATATAAAAAATTCACAAATTTATGAGAGATAAAAAATAATTTAAATCAAATTTAAATATACCATCATATTGTAAACTGAAAATTTATTTAATATGAATTTATATTTGTAAATGCAACACACACAAAAACTAATAGAGAACATAATAATATTCTTTAGTTATATATCACATTTTAGTTTAAAAATATAAAATAATCAATAATTTCAATTTATTTACAAAAATAATATTAAAAATTTATTATAATCACTATAAAAAAATCATAAAAAAAATTAATTTAGAAAATAATAATAATTAATTACTATATTGACTAAATTAGATATTGTTCTATAAATTAAAAAAAAAATTCTTTCTAAAGTAGTTTCTATTATTAATAATTTTTTATAAATTAGTTTTTAAACTAGTATCTAATTAGCTATCAACTACTTTATATTCTAAAATTGATAGTTAAGACTTGGTAACTAATTAAATACCAATTTAGAAACTAATTTATAAATTTTATTAATAATACAAATTACTTTATATACCAATAATTTTTTAGTCTCTAAAATAATATCTAATTTAATTAATATAACAATTAATCATTTTTTTTAAAATTAATTTTTTAATAGTGTTCTCTCATCTTCATATTTCATTTTCTCATTATAATATTTTTATTAGCAATTCCTACTTTAACAATTAGATTAAAAATGATAGAAAATTCAAACAAATCTCCATCTAACATCATTTTAGGAAGTTGAAAGTGATGAAAAAGTAAAAGACAGATCCAATCCAACTTGGTAACAACGTTAATTTTGTCTCCTTTGTGTAAACATAAAAAAATTTGGGTTGTCTACAAATGTTTAGCTTATAATCTATTCTTAGTATCATTATATGGCATCAAAGAGAAAGCCATGCGTACGTAAAATCAAAGCTATTTCTCTCTGTCCTCATGCATAAACATCAGATTATGTTTCCATGTTTTATGTCAACAATAATAAGGATTATAACAACTTTGCATGAACAATTATGGCTCTTTTCTAAGATTAATAACAGTGTTAACATAATTTAGGTATCTGGTTTTAGTGATGACTAAAAGGGTTTTTTCTTCTTCTATTGTTACTGAGAGGAGGGGTGGAAGTAAACCAGATCAAGTTCAGTAGGTTGGGATATGACTTCCTTAAAAAAATGATTCTAAGTAGAAACTTTTTTTTATTGGGTGGATGTTCATGTTATTTATAAAATTATTATTTATATTTACTTTAAATATCTGGTTTCGAAACTTATAAAATATTTCGGGATGATCCTTTTAACTAAATAGACTTTTTAAGATATATATATATATATATATATATATATATATATTTTAAAAAACTTTAGCTTTGTTAGAAAATAATATATGGTTTAGCTAAAGGGGAGTGAATTGATTTTAATTTTTTTTTTGAAAAAAGATTTAAAAAGACATGCAATCGATTCAGATGTGTTTTAATAGATTAAAACATAACAAATATGCACAGGCCAATATAGTTGGATGTCATTCTTCAAGGCATAAATGTGTAACATGTCATCTTCGTACCACTAGTTTTGAAGTGCTTGAAGGTGGTTCTTTGTGGGTTTCTCAAACAATCCAAATAAATTTTATAAATTTCTCAAACAATCCAATTTAAAAACCATTTTATGATTTTTTATTAATAATAAAAATCACTTTAGATATCAATAACTTTTTTAATCCCCTAAAATAGTATATAATTTAGTCAATATAGTGACTAATTATTTTTAATCTCTAAGTTTGATGGTTATTTAAGAATTTTTTTTATAATGTTAAATCAACACTAACTTTAATAAATATTATAAATAAATTATATTAGTGTAAGCTAAATCTATACTAAATTAAATAGATATTAAAAATATATCGTAAGTTAAGTTGATATTAACTTTAATAACTACAAATACTAAAATTAAATTACACTAGTATATATAACTTGGTTAATTTCAATATAATCAAATTTATTAAAATTTTTTATTCTAACTTTGAACTAGAGTGGACTAAGTTGAATCTATTTGATACTATTGTTTGATAACTAATTATTAATATTATTATAATGATTAAATATATATGACTTCAAGAAAAGAAAGATAAACAAAACATAAACATAAAAATCCTTTCCATGTTTGTTGAGATTGTCCTCCTACAACATTCTCTATTCTTGTGTAAGACACAGTAATTACATTTGATAAACAATACATAAACACACAAAACAAGGTAAGTTAGAGTTAAAAAAAATTCATACATATATACATACATACATATATACATATATATATATATATATATATATATATATATATATATATATATATAATTATACACACAAATTGCATTCACATCTCATCCATATATTGGTTACATATCATGTCACAATTTATTGACATCAACATCACAAACACTTGATTATGCTTTTAGAAGACTTATGTGTTGAATTAGACTTTGAGATATGCACATATCATACTACTTTCACTAAGTTGTTACCACAATAAAGCTACACAATAGGAACTTAGTCCATTGATATGACAAGGTAAATCCTTATGAGCTACCAGACACAACTCCTTTTCACACTGTAGACTCGGTCATAAGAACCTCATTTGACTCTCACCACCTAATATTTTTCTCTATGTGAGTCCAATATTAGTAGATTCAGGATAATCTCCTTAAAACTCCAAAATTCAATATGCAATCCTAAACATCTCAACATAGTATTTCCTCCCTGGAAATAATTATGTTCACACCACACCACATGTCATATCACAACCATACCATCATATATTTTCCTCCATACGTATACATCCAACTCAATTTAAATGCAAATAAATTGAAATTCAATATCCATTACATTATAATAATGTTCAAATACAATATATTGGTCAAGTATTACAATATAGTGAAAGATAAACACATTTTAGCATTTAGAAATGTTTAAAAACATTTTTCTTCAAAGTTTAGAAAACACCATCTTAGTTAACCAACACATCGCTTGACTAGTGAATTAAGAACATGTTACAATTCATCTAGCCACCATTATGCTCACCCAGCCTACACACCAACAACTTTTATTCTCCCAACAAACAAAAGTATTCACCCAACGATTACACCACTGGGAATTTTTCATAACAAACATCTTGTCCAAGATGATTGACTCACCCAATAACCAAAGCTTTTGGGTTTTCAACTAAATGAATTTTACCTAGTGAGACTTAGCTCACCCAGCGATCAAACCACTAAGAGTTTTTATTTAACCAACTCGTCCATCAAATTCGACTTGCCTAATGACCAAAGCTCTCAAGTTTTTAATTAAATGAATTTTGCCCAACGAGAGTTTTGCTCACTTAGCGACTCTGTATAATTTAGAAATTCTGTAAAATAATGAAAGTGTCCTAATTGGTTCAAGCTATGTTTTCACTTCATTTTTATGCGTAACATTGAATATTTTTGCTTCAAAATAACCACAAATAAATTATTGTGACCAGGTCACCTTTACGTCCAAATCTTTTACCTTAAGGTGTTATGGAAACTTAATTAGCTTCCCTTACCTTTTTGACTTGCTCAAATTAAATTTAAGTTCCCAATTTCACACTCTCACAAGAAGGCTAAACATGTATATAAACATTATGATTAACAATCTAAACATACCCAAGTTCTTGAACTAACGAAAATCCATCTTTGTCATATAAGAACCACATGCAAAACTTCTAAAAACTAACTCAAGTAAAAGAGACAAAGAAAAACTTACTCTAGAACAAATTTTGACGAGACATATTTGCCATGTTCTCCACCACCATTCCTAGGGCATGCTCTAATCTAAAAAGAAATGAACAAAGCTTTTAGAAATCTAGAGAGAAGGTAGAACAAATGAAAAGAAAGTGTTCGAAAAATGATTATTCTTAGAACTAGGAGTTCCATGTGGTTGGGGTAAATTCATTTGGTCTTCATCTATTTGACTTTTCAAAACTCCAGTACACTGGAAAGTTTTTCATGGGCGGCTTCCTACAGATCAACATATTCAGAATAAATGTTTGCATATATGTTTTATGTGTACACTTTGTGAAAAGCATGAGGAATCTATTCAACATTTATTTTTTGAATGTTCTAATGCTTTGCATATTTGGAGTTATGTTTGACAAATTTTTCTTACTTTTCATTTCTCTATAAGGATGATCTTCTTTCTCTTATTAAGAGTGATGATAGTCATTTTGTTAAATTGATCAAGCTTACGGTGATAACTTTTTCTATTTGGATGATATGACGTATGAGCAATTATGCTAGATTTCAGGATAAGATTGAGATTTTTAGGGCTATTTCAATAATTAAAGATTTAACTTGTCTAGTGAGAAATTCGTCTAAAGCTTCAATGAAAAATGATATGTTGCATTTCAACGTGATTAAGTTTTTTGGTATTAATACTCGTAGTGGTAAAGTTCTTCGTCCTCTTCTTGTTAGATGGAAGTTTCCTTCACTAGGCTGGGTTAAAATTAACACTGATGGGGATGCTAGGGGGTATCCTGGTCTTGCTACTTGTAGAGGTATTTTTCGTGGGAGTATGGGAGAATTTATTGGTGCTTTTTCTGTGTTTCTTGAAGTTCAGACTGCTATGGTTGCTGAGTTTTATGGAGTTATACATGTTATTGAGGAAGCTCAAAAGATAGGACTTACTAATGTCTGGCTTGAATGTGACTTTGTTGCGGTTTGTGTTATGTTTACTGCTAGGACTAATGCTTCGTGGATGCTTCGTAATTGATGAAATACTTGTCTTAATTACTATTGGAAAATCAGATTTAAAATTTTTCATATTTTCGTGAAGGGAATGTGTGTGCTGATAAGTTGGCTAATTTATGATTTATTCATAGAGAATCATTTCATTGGTATAATAGGCTTTCATCTAGTTTGTTCTTAGAATTCTTTATGAATAGGTATAATCTACCTATGTATCGTTTTTGTTATCATATGAGTTTTGGTCTAATCCCTCATATTTTTGTATTTTCTTTGTTTTTCCTTTTTTAATAATTTTTTTTTCATGTGATGGTAGATGATTATTGTTATTTGAGGTGTCAGTCTAACTGAGATATCAAATTGTATAGTATTGTTTAACATGAAAAAAAATGATTATTCTTCCAAAATAAAGTTTGAATAATTAATTTTTTATTTAAAAATTTTATACTTAAATAATAAAATATCATATTTCATCTCGGTTATATTACCTACTCTTAAACAATTTGTTACTTTTAAATTATTTGACCTTATTTAATTGTTCTTTTTAGTCATTATAATTAACTATAGCTAAGTTTAGCAATAAAAATAAAAATGTTAATTAAGATAAGAAAAATAAAGAAGAATATTTTAAACTAAAATAAGTATATTAATTTTAATTATGTAATTAAATTAAGTAACATATCCAATATAGTAAAATATTTTGCAAAGCTTAAAATAAGACTGGACAATAGTTATGAGTACTTAAAACACTTTTAGAAGCATGAGTAAGCAGTTACAAGTAAAAAAACATTGAAAAATATATAATTACTAACCCATTAACTTTTAATATATTTTTTTATTATTAATTTCTTAATCATTATTTAAAGATTATGATTAGGTAAACTATTAATACTAATTGACCCTACTTCTACATGTTGTTTCTTATGCTAACAAAAATGTGAGATATTTTGGCACAAATGAGGGTCATGATAATGGGTGTACATGCTAAATACCAAAACATATACCAACAAACATTTCTAATTAAGCCTCAATATTCTGAAATGGAGTTGAGTGTGGCACACATGTTCAATTGTTATTCAAACGTTAAAGCATTAACTTCATCAATCAGTGATTTGGTGTACAACATAAGCCACTAGTTTGCAGGAAGTTTTTAAGCTCAAAATTTTTGGATTTTTCATTGACTTGTATGGAACAAGTTTGTGTTAGATTACTAACAAATTAAGGGGTGAAACACTTGTTTGAAAGGAAATTAATCTATCATCTTCTTGTCATTTGGCAGGTTATGTGATAGTTTTTCTGCATCAAACTTAAGATGAGATATCATTTTCATGGTGCAATCATAGAGGACATCTCAGTACATTTTCATACTTGAAAAAGATTGCAAGAAATTTACAGATTTCTTTATCTCTTTTTGACCACACATTACAGTCAAAATGTCATATCTAACCATCAAAAAGTATAATCCTTTGGGCATAAAAATCTCAAGGAAATAAATTATTTTTTAAAAAATGCTAATTTTAATTGGAGTCTTATTTTCTTCAAACAAGATCTCAAGTAGAGATGACAAAAAAAAATTCATTCTTATTGATATTTACTCAAATTTCAGAAAAAGATAAAAGTAGGTACTTTTAATGGATATTCTTAATAACAAATATCTATATGGTTAGTGTATATATATATATATATATATATATATATATATATAATATGTATATTATATTTATAATTTACATTATGCAACAAATAATAAAATATTATTTTTTATTAATTTTAATTTTAACAATAAAATGGTTAATGATTTTTATTTGGATTTTTTTAAAAATCAAATTATCAGAATAAATTTTTTCACAAAAGAAAATATTAATAATTGAAGAACTGATTATATTTTTATTTTATAGATAGATTAATATTTTTTATTTAGATTTATTGAAGAAAAGTTATTTTTTAAAGAGATCAATTTCATTTAACCTTATATTTGTTACACAACTTATTTGAAAGAGAGATTAATTTTATTTGCAATAACATTTGTTATACAATTTTATTTGAATTATACTTTAAGATAAATAATTTTTTAAATAATTCATTTAAACTTTAAAAAAATAAATAAGACATTTTTTAGACAAAATAAATGAGATAAATGCTACTTGTATGCAGTCTCACTTGTTGTGATCCTTAATATGAAGTTGTGATTCTGATAAGATAAAAAAATAAGCATTTTAAAAATTTCCACTTGACTTATACTAGGTGGGTCTAACATAACTTTATATAAAAATATTCAAAAAAGCAAAGAAAAAGTATGTTAAAACTGGGAGAAAGCAAGCAACATCCATAATTGAAAAAGATGGTGTGCAATTTGAGTAAGGATTATTAGTACCTTAGAAGTTTTAATTAATAATGACTTGGGAAATCTATTTAAACAAAAGAAAATAGGCATTAACAGAAATTATTAGTGTATAATTTGAAGTTTCTTGAGATACATTTAGTATTGATGAAGATATTGGATGATGATAAAGCTTTTGGTCTATTTCTGTTGTGTCAATCCTTAGCTGGCTCAATATCAACTAGATACCAAATATGGAAAACCATGGATTGGACTAAAGGTGTCCCACTTATCTCATTACTTCTTTGACTCTATGCCAAAATGCACCCTATCATAAATTCCATTGCTTCTGTCATTCATAAACTTGTTCTGTTATGTGAGACTTACCTGGCAACTATATCTTTATCCACCTAATTGATTATGCAATTTATGTAATCTGTGAAACTTGTGTGCATTATGTAAGACAAAATCAATTGAGAATTGTTACATTTTTTAAAGGATCAAAAGGAAAAGGAAGTGAAACAAGTTGTAGAGGATGCTGATAGGGAAGAAAATGTAAATATCTTGATCTGGTTTAAAGTTGAAGTTACAAGTTGAGCTTTACATGCTTCTGGATTTCTACTGAGAGATCACTAAATCCAATCAGTGTAATCAAGTGAACAACTTAAATATTCAACTAATTACTTATTAGAATTTGAATCTTGAAGACTTTCATTGAATTTAGCATAAGGTAAAAATGGATATATGATATCTCCAATAGTTAAATGAAGAGACATACTTTTCAAGAACTTGAGCTTTCATTGGTTAAACTGATACTTCACAGCATAGTGCAAACAAACATTTAATCTCATACATGGTTCACTAAAATTAGCCCTATCTTTATGCTTTCAAATATTGAAAACTGTTAATAGTGTTAAAAAAACAAATAACCCTTTTGATATAGGTTTTAGAACTGGACAAAATTTAGTGTTAGTGTTAGCTTTGGATGAGCTGTGCATGCAACTTGAACAAAGATATAAATTGCAATAATTGTTCAACTAGTGCAGCCCATTGTTTACTCCTACCATCTTTGGTCAGAACAATTGCAGTTTTCTAATTGAAACCAAAAAGAAAGAAGGCCCTAAAGTCAGAAAAGAAAAAAGTTAGATGTTTTGAGACAAATAGTTGCATGCAAAACCTTAAGCATCTGCCACATGAGACAGAGAGCCTAGTCAAGGGTCCATTCCTGTGGGACATTAACCTCATGGCTCCCATTTTCTATATTTGATGAAACCATATAGATATTTGGAGCAAAGAAACAAAAACATCTTTGTGAAATAGCACATTTTATATACATGTCAGAATATGACTCTTCCTATCTTGAATGTTATCTTGGAGTATCCATGTCATACACGAATCTTACTGGTTTGCAGAGTAGCAAAGATGATAAGAGCTTATGGAATGACCACGTTCCTTGTACCCCAAAAGAGACTAGGTTCTCTGAACAATCTAACCAAACCTGTTTAGTAAAAATGCTTACAAAAACTTTGTTATGTACAATAAAAAAGGAAGATGACTCTTACAGTGAAGTTTTCTTTTTTTCTTTATTTTTTTAACAGAATGTAAAACACAAATTTAATTAAAAAATCTATATCTGGTATCAGAACTCCTAATATGAGATTTCTGAGTCCTTAATATGAGTGAATTAATTTAATATTAGTTCTCTGTCTTTCTGACTATTTCATCTGAAAATTGAAACTCAGATTCTTCCAAGCCTTCCCAATTCTGCTTATAGTAATAAGTTTTGTTAGGAAAAGTGAAAAACTGATACTCATTTTTAAGCAGCAACCGTGCTAATGCATTAAGTATCTTTTACAATTTGTACCTTGACACATCAGTATACAGTGTTTTCTCAAGAGGGTGTGATGTATCAAAAGTTATTTTCATCACAAATTAACACTTATGTCTGTCTGTACTAATAAAATTTCGTATGTGCCAAAATCACATTCAATTTCATTTTTCATGAAAAAATTCATGAACAATTTAACAAAATATTCCTTTTCATATAAATCTGGATTCATGCAGCAATTTTTTTATGTATGTAATTCAAACTGTTCCCTTTGGGGGTGACATGGGGCACTAGTAGTGGGGTTCAAGTCCTTGCTGAGAAGCAGATGGATTTAGAAAAACAATGGGCTCTGTACTAGGGTGCCATGATCAGTGACCAGAGCTTCAGTTGTGTCTGTTTGTCTGATATGCTTGCAGGTTAAAACTATTAGCCTAAAATTTTATTAAAAGATGACTTGTTTGTGTCACTAAAAATGTTTGGTTGCAAATTGACCCCACAATTCAGCACCGGAAAACAATGACTTTGCACCCACTTCTCTCAGTAAAAGTACCTCACACACTTTTTGTGAGTGTATTTTAAGTCTCTTTGTCCCTCTCTTTCTTTTCATCCATTTAAATATGAAATAAACACACACACACCAGAAAAAAGAACCATGAAGAAGATCAATCTGCTACTCAGAAAATGCAAGAGCTTGTCAAGGCAGCTAGGAAGATCTTCATCATATAGCAGCCTGAGGTCCAAATCCACTAAAGAAGACATATGGGGTGGTCATGGCATGCAAGAAGATGAACATTGTGAAACAATATTTGTTGGTAGCACTAGAAAACGGTATGTGATCAGCAAAAAGTATCTCAACCATCCTCTTCTGAATGAACTAATCAACAAGTCAAAGCCAAAGGTCAGTGATGAGAGTACTGTGTTGGTGGTCAACTGTGAGGTGGTTCTCTTTGATCATCTATTGTGGATGCTAGAAAATGCAGATCCTAAGTTTAGTTCTGAGTCTTTGGAGGAATTGGCTGAACTCTATGTGTTTTGATACTTTTCAAACTGGCAGATTGCAATAGCCTAATGTAATTAAGTATATTGGGTTGTACCTGCATTTTGCAAAATGTAATTGTTGAGTGTCCTTTTTCTTTGCTTTATTATAACTTCATCAAGTAAATGCTTCTGCAATTGCATACTTCATTTATGTTCTAACTCCATGGACTTTTCAAGATTCATATCATACATACATATATACACAGTTTATCCTTAGCAATATGGATTTCAAGATAAGTTGCCCCAATGCAGTCATGTAATCTGTTTCAAGATTTTGTTTTGTTTCCTTTTTCTTTGGTGGTAACAGAGAAAATTTCAACAACTTTAAGTGAAAAACAGGAAAAATTCATGAACATAATAAGGATTTTTTTTTCCACACACATACACATGAGATGTATGATGATCATGATGGTATTATGTAATTCATAGGTTAGATTTGTGAATTGAGTTTTATAAAAAGTTAATGAAGGTAATGAATTATAAACTTTCTTAAAGTGTTAAACACTTACTCTCCTTAATAGCTTTCTATAAACTGAAAATTAATATCATCTTGATGATAATCCATAAAGGACTGTTAAATGAAAATTCAGAAAGCTAGAACTATAATGAACTCAGGTTTTGGTAAGATAAAACAAATCAAAATTTTGATTGTCTTTTTTGAAGATGAATGGAGAAGGAGGTTGTGATATTATTAATAAGAACCAAGAAGGCAAGAACCTGTGATATTCTTTAGCCCCTTTTTATTTAACTCATTAACTTGATTCTAACTTTTGTGTTAACATATTACGATATATTATATTTAATATTAGTAAACATAAATATAATTTTTTTTTTACATTGAAAACTCATAATTTTATATCTTTATCATGTTTGGATATTTATGTCATTGATTTGGTGCATAATTAAATGATGAAAAGGGATTGCTGGCTACTACACACAAAGGACTGGCCTATTTATTTTCCCACGCATCAGCATTTCTTTTAATTTGTATTTTTTTTAAATGGTTTTAATATTTTGTATTTCAGAAAACTATTGGGTTTTTAATTAGATGAAAGATAAAAAAAAATAGGTGTTAGGTTCTTAAATTTTTAATGAAATTATTTTGTTTCAATCATTGTCAAATTGTAAATATTATATTGTTGAGCTCATTTTATTAACTCATCCTTTGTTCAAGTTGAGTGAATGTTACTAGTGATAATTATTAGAATTTTGTGGTTTTTTATTTTTATATACATCAAAATTTTACTAAGAAAAAGTGACTTAGGAATACAAATGTAATGCTAAAGTTATTAGTTATTTTAATGTACGTCGATATGTTAATTATTAGAGTGAGTGACCTACTAACAAAGTGTTAGTTCGAGTGATATTAAACTCAAAAATCTTAAGTAAATTCTCAAATTTGAATTTTATGTTTAAGAAAAACTTATTTCAACCAGACACTGACAATTTGTATGATAATTACAAATAATTAGGGTTAAAAAACAAAATATAGGCATTGTTATATGGTCTACGATGAAATTAGTTTAGATTAGCAAATATTATTGTACAACTAAATATAGGAAGAGTCATATTTATTGGATTGAGTTAAATTAGTATTATAAGAAAATTATTAAATAGAATTTAATTTTAAAGATAAAAAAATAATTATTCATTATATTGACTAAATTAGATATTATTTTATAAATTAAAAAATTATTAGTATTTAAAATAATTTTTATTTATAATAAAAATTTATAAAATAATTTTTAAATTAGTATTTAACCTCAGCTATCTTAGCTGCTAAACACTTTATATTATAAATTAATTATTAATTTAATTAAAATTAATTTAAAATTTAAAATAGTTAGTAATTAATATTATATACCAATTTAAAAATTATTTTATAAATTTTTATTAATAAAAAAACTACTTTAAATATTAATGATTTTTTAATTTATAAAATAATATATAACTTAATGACTAATTATTGTTAAATTCCTAAATTAATTGTTATTTAATATTTTTTTCAACGTAGATTCATCAGAAGTTTATTAAAATATTATAATTAGATTCAAATTTAAGAAGTATATATATTATTCAATAATTATATATTTATTACGTTTCATCGAGTGTCAAAATATATCATCCCTTAAACTTGTAAATGAGAAAAAAAAAATAGAAATAAGTTAAGAAGACATCTTGATCTTGGTAATAACAACTACTGTATATAATATAACGGTTAACTTATTATAAAGCTAAAGTAATAAAGTTATTAAAATTAATTACTGATAATAGTGTTTTTTACATTTTGCTTCTTAACTTCTATGTGGAAAGAATACAAAAGTAGAAAATTAAGATATTCACATTCTATCACACCATAACAATAATTTTATATTATCTAATAACAAATTATTATTTATGATAAATTTATTAGTTTTATAATAAATACATTAAAAATAATACAAAATGGTAACTTTTTCTAATATAACATAGTTACGAATTTACTCATATAATATCATTACAAGAAAATTATTAAATAAAAATTAATTTTAGAATTAAAAAATAATTAGTCAAAAAAAATTATTAATATCTAAAGTATTTCTATCATTAATAAAATTTATAAATTAATATCTAATCAGCTACTAAAATTTTAACTATTAATATTTTAATTATCAATTATTTTAGATTCTAAAGTTGGAGAAATACTTGATTAAGTTATGAGTGACTTATCGAAAGAATACTGGATTAAACTATAAATTACTTGAAAAAATATACATAACAAATTAGTCAAAAATAGTTATGAGTCGAAGTTTCTAGACATGCATCATGTTCAGCATATTTATTAATACTCACAGCACAGTGATAATTCAAAATGAATCAAAGAAAAAAATTATTAAGATCCCATATTTGGAAGGGTTTTGAGTGAATGTAACAGACGATAAATAAATGAGGGAGTTATTTTTCCTTGAAAAGGCTTGAACTATGAAAAGGGTATTATTATTATTATTATTTTTTCATTTTTAAATAGCTATGTAACATGCATGTGCTAATTCATCTAACTTTGCTATAGAGCTCAATACTCTTGCACTCCAACACTAAATAAAGAACAAATTTGGAAGGAAAAAAGAATGTTAGAATGAAATGATAGAGAATCTAGTTTTTTTTTTTTTTCCATGTGAACCCAGTGAGAGCTATAAGCCTCTTTAAACCTATGATTTTACTTTCAGCACCCCATAATTACTAACTGCACTCCCATAATCATTTTGTGACTTTCTAATTCTTTGTTCTTGAAATCTCCTGGAACAAATTTTCTGAATTTTCTAGAATTCGATGGCATGAGATGCTGTAAGAACTTTTCAGAATAAACTTATCAAATATATGAAATATATTTCGAATTGAGTGATAGTGGTAGCATGGTGCAGCGATGGAGGATATCTTAATCTTTTTCTTCTTAATATAGGGGTGCAGACAGTAATCATGGAGTGTAGGAAACAAAAGCCTAAAGGCTAGAATTTTATAAAAGCCTATTTATATAGGGCTTTTTGTAGTTTTTGAAGAAATATTATTGCTATACATTCTCCCACCTACTAAAAGCACTTTCCTTCGGATTTTTATTTTATTTTTTCTTCTCAAGATATACCATTTTGAGTTTTGGTAAAAACCCTATGGAAAGTAAGTATTTGGAGAAACCATTTTGATTTGGAGCCTAATTTTTTAAGCTTATAAATGACTCAGGTCCTATTCTAACCTTTGCCAAGAAGAAATGTTTTATCATAAATATTGAGATAGTTAAAGAAGACGACTTTCATTGTCGAAATGAAAAAATGTAAAAAAAAAATATAAATGATTTGTTAAAGTTTATTAAATCAAAAGAAGTTTAACGTCAGACATGAATGGAATAATTGATTAAATAATAAAGTGAATATTTTTGTGAAATATAAAAAATGTGGATTAATAAAATTTGTATGTTATAATTACGGTGGAAGATATTACAAGATTGTAATATATAATTTTAAAAAAATGTAAATGGAAAATATTGGAAAACAAAGTTATGATGGTTTCGTGTTTAATTAAAAATGAAATGATAATAATAATATCTATACCATTTAAATATAATTAAATTAAATAATAAATAGAAATTCAATAGACTAAAATTGATAAATTTGAAATTTAATTAAAAGAAAGTGCTAAACAAATGATTTATTGATGATAATGAAATATTAATTATGTCAAATGTTAAGGTTGTTGGGACAATGCTTACTTGTGTACCATCGAATTTAACAATAGAATCATCGCTTTGGGTGATATTGTTCTAAGATATCCATTTCAGTTTTAATTTTTTATGACTTGAGATGACGTTTTGAACTTCTTTGGTTGTTGGATTGTGGCAGAGTCGAGGGTCTTTATGTGTTGACTAATAATTTTCATGTCTAAGCTTCTCAAACAAATTGTTGTAAACTTTACTGACATCAACCAACATCTTCACATGATTGATGTACATGTTGAAATCATGTAGGCATGTTTGCACGTTGAAAGAACATGAGAACACAGGAGGATGAAGTTTCTAAAACTTCCCACAATTGCACCATCGCTCATCAAGTTCAATGATAGTTTTCAGCCAGTCAAACTTTTCTTTGGTTGACCATCTCCTTCACTAAGAATCTTGTGTTGCATCTGTTAAATTCAAGCACCATGTGAATGTTTGATTTTGAATGAGCACCTTCTAGTACATTGGATGCAACTTCAAAGGTTTATATGACAAGTATTAATCATTGTGGTCACTTTTCTCCCTTTTTGTATGAAAACTTTGTTGCACCTTGTGTATATGGCTATGACCATGGAGGAAATTAGAAGATTCCTTGTTTTCTAAGGACTAAATTTATGGATCCAGCTAACAAATTATGACACTTTTAAACCCACTTACTACAACCTCATTCACAAACCTCAACCCATCACTTCCATAAAAGTAATACTTTACTTCAGAGGACTTATCCAATGAGTCACCATAATAGAAAGTCCAAATGGTTGCAATCCAAGAACAAAGACAACCCAACACAACCGATCTTTTTATCAATTGTTAAATAACATAACCTAAGTATTGTAATAAGAAGATTGCAAAGAAGTCATTGAAATCAAATCCTCTTAGAGTAGTTAATCAAAAAATTGTGCATGATTCAGGACATATCAAATCTAACACCAGTATTATACAAATGATTAGTCATTGAAAAAAGACTCAACTTCTGCATCCAAATGTGCAGTGGAAGCAATCATAAGGTAACATTGAACTCTTTATCAAAATCAAAGATTTACGTAGAGCAATCCCTAATAAATTAATTTGTGACTTAAAATATAATATCTATATCAACCATAATAACATAAAAAAATCTACATTTAACTAAGAATTTTGTCCATTTTATTATATATATATTCATGAAATTACATGTATTTCCTTAACAAAAATTAAATGAAATTTCAATGCCTCTTAACTTAACATTCAAATTTTTTTTTTTATTCATTTTACTTTTATCTATTTCTAATTTACTTTTTTTCCAAATATTATCAGACAAATTTATTAATATACTTTTTACAAACATACCATCTAAGCCTTTAATCCTACATTAAGAAATATACTATGCCAAATTTCAATTCACTTATTTATACCAATTTCAAATTTATTTACATTTGTAAGCATGACTATAATAAACATTAATGATAATAAGAATAAATGATAAATAAAACATAATAAAAAACATAGTAATATTACTTCAAAAATTTATTTCTATAAATCATTGTTTTTCCTTTTCATAATTATTTCAATTTTTTAAATTTATCAATGTTTTATTTATGACTTTCATTATTCATAACTCAATTATTTCAATTATATTACACACTTTCCATTCATTTTTTTTATAACTCTTTTTTTCTTGTTCATAAATTTTTATTTATTTATTTACTTATTTTTCTAATTTTAATTTTCTTAAAATATGTCTACTTGTAAATAATTATTTCTTCAAATATTTACTTCTTTAAATTAATAAATTAAATACACTTATTTTTAAAATAAATTCATTTTTTCCATACTATTTGTTTTTGTAAATAATCTTTTACTCCCAAAATTCCTTTCTTCCATTTTTTCAAACGAACAAAAAAATAATAAAAATCCAAGTCAAAATTCAATTCCCAATTAATCGAATTCCAACTGATTTTTCTATCAGACTCCTCTCATCACAGTTCAGAATTCGATTCTTCAAAGAACAAATTCTAAACTTGTATAGTAAAGTGAACTTGCACAATAAACTATTATTATACTCCTTCAGAAAAACAAAATTTTAAAAAATACTATTGGGTGAAAAAATCACTTATATTGAAAACAAATTCAACCCTCTTGCATAAATAAACCATTTATCATATATATATATATATTAATTATAATCAGTTTTAACTTTTTATTTTTATTTTAATATATTTTTAATATCCATCTCCCAAGAGTAAATATGGTTTTGGATGAGCACTAACCATAGAAATTAATAAAAAGAAATAGAAATAGTTAAAGTCAACGTGGCTTTAAGAAAAGTCCAAGGCGCGAAGCAACGTTTCCCACGCCACCAACATGACTCAACCACTTCCATTCCTAAATAAAAACCCTAAAGAAACACAAAAAAACAAAGGCCCTCACCTCGCACGTGCCTATCCTTTGTACTCTTCTCCTACACCCTGCCACGCACGTGTTTCCTAGCTGGCCCCACCAACCTCTATTCCTGCAAACATAAACATAAAGAAAAAGTATATATATATATATATATATATATATATATATATATATATATATATATATATATATATATATATATATAATTTGTTTTTATAAAATTTTAATTCAATGTTGTGAAACTAAATAATTTTGATTAACAATCAATACATGATTCAGTTCTAATAAAAATGTATGTTCCATGAATAAAGTAATTAACATGTTATTATCAAAGTACATATATTATTTGTGAATAAGATGATAATACACATATAAATATCACATATAAGATTATTTTAAATAGATCTATCTCGTGTTTAAATTGTAAAATATAGATTGGGTTGATCAGTTCTATGTAAGAAATGTATGTTTATTTTATTAGTTCGTTTTGTATAAGAAGTAGCTTGTAGGTTTCGTGTACGAAAAATATATTTTTAAATAATTAAATTTTTATTAATTATAAAAAAATTATTTTTACTGTTGAAAAAAAAATTATTCTTATTTCAATTTAGTCAAATAAAATAAAAATATAAAAAAAATCAAATATAAAAATATTTAAACATAAAATTTGTTAGAAAACTTAATTAAAAATTGAAATAAATTTTTCTCATATATTTTTTTCTAACTGGTTGTATACTGACTCACATAACCTATCCTTAAAAATGAAAAAAAATAATATAATCTTAATTAGTTAAAGTTTATTTCAAAAAGCATGGCAGTAAAATGTTGTATTGCCTATATTTTTTTTATGTAGTACACGTACTTGGTATTATATAATAGAGGGTTGTTTTTAATAAAAGAAAAATGTGTAAAAGTATGATATTTTCTTTATTTTTAATATTTTATATATAAAATTATTTAATATTATTTTGACCTCAAATTTATTAAATAAATCATTAGGATTGATTATCTTATTTAAAGGATTATAAGCTTTAGTATTTAGAGTTATTTTTTTTCTTAAAAAACATATCAAAATATTAAGAAAAATATGTTTATTTAAATTATTATTGATCTCAATTTTAAACAACATAAGATTATTTAAAGTACTAAAATAAATCTCTTAATTAAGGAGAAATAAAGATTGTCTTTAAAAGATTTTTCATATAAAAGTTGGACACCGAGTTGTTGTACAAAATATTCTCTAATATTTAAGTAAAAATAAAAAAAGCATAAAGAAAATATCCAAAAAAATAATTTAGTATTTATTAAATACTTATCATTTATATATCTGAATTGTTGGTATTATAAATAATATTACATGTCAATCTTTCCAATGGGGTATTACATTTAATAAATATTTAAAGAAATATAAAATTTCCCTTATAAATTAAGTATATGTATGTATGTATGTATTTATTGTGTGTGGCAGTGTGAGAAAGAGAAGTGTTGCAGCAGTGTGTCAGTGCAAAAATTGGAAAGTGGATCTAATTTTGGACTCTTTTCTGCCAACGTTACCCCCGTTACCCACAGTCGGCAGGTATTACGTGGCACTCGCACATCTGTCATTTAATAATTAATATTAAAAAACCACTTAATATTGTATTCAATTTTTAAAACTAAAATTAAATATATTTTTCATAATTTTTGACACTTCAAGAAAACGGAGAAAGTTTTTGAGATGTGACGTGAGACATCATTAATTGCTGATTGACTTAGTAAATTTTGTACTTAATGCATTCAAAATATTAAATATCTTAATAAAAGATACTTTTAATTATTGCTGCATGCCACCGTATTTTTCACTTTTGTAACCGTCTGTTTTATTTATTTATTTATTTAACGATTAAAAGGATTATTTTGAAAAACGTATTTCTTAATAATATTATTAACATGCAAGTTTTCTTATTAACCATTAATTTTATTAAAAGTTAGACTGCATTTAATAATACATTATTTTTCTTTAATTACGTTCGTCCAAAAGTTAATACTAACACTAACGTCACATTAATAATAAAGAAATGCACACATTTAATATATATTTATATTTATATTTATATCTCAGCGGGTCAAAGTTAAAAGCAAATTACAAAATAAACGAACATTTAATTTGATTTCGCATTATTATTAATGTTTCGTCACGAGTAAGAATCGTCCTTTTTTAGACAATTTTGAAACTTAAATGTTAACATTTTGTCTTCTTTATTTTTTCCTTCAATGCACGCCAACCCTCTAGTTGGACAATTCAACTTTTCTAACAACGCACTTTTATGTGTTTTAAAGATTTTGAATGTGAAAAGATTGCTCAAAATTAATATTTGTGTGTTTCAAAGTTAATCACACACCTCAATCACTTTTATGAATTCAAAAGTATTCCAATTAAAACCAATTGCAACACATACACCATAAACTCAACCAACACCAAAATGGTTAAGAGTTATGTATTACTCAAATTAGCATCAAGTGTGATTTTAACAGTTTAACACATTTTTAATTGCATGAATCTCCCAACACTAATTTAATGCTTCAAAATCAATGGCCAAATTATAAAAAAGGAGCATATTATTCAAACAAAGATGCTATAACTATAGCATTATTGGGAGGATCAATCTGGGTGGGTTAGGAACTTGGCACTCCATAAATAGACAAAATCTTACAATAAAACAAACTAACACACCACCATTGTCACCTTTTTCTCTCTCTCTCTCTCTTTTTATGTAGCAATTTAAAATAGTTAAACATTTAATGATATAATAAAATTATAATAAAGTGTGGACAGAACCAAATCCTGAATCAACCCCACCATCCAGCCTTGCTGCCACCCTATTTGCATGCTTTTGTTCATTTCTCTCTGACACCCTTTCATTCATTCATTCTTCCCATTCACTCACCCCTATCTATCTCTTCATCTCCCATTCTTCTTTTCTCCATTTTCTCAATCAAAACCATCACACCCCTTAGCAAACTCATATAACAAACACCTCACAAACATCCTCAAACCAAAATTTTCACCCACCCCAGAGAAGAAAACCACATCAATGGCTGTTGAAGCTCGTCACTTTAACATCTTCCATCCCCAACAACTCATACCCAATAGGTGAATAAATCTCTAATCACCCTTTTCTTCTTCTTTTTCTGGTTCTATCATTCTGGGTTTTAATGTTTTTTTCTTCTTCTTCTCTTCTGTGATGAACTTACAGAGAAACCTTAACGAACACAATGGATGCCACCATCATGAACATGTACGCCACCCAAACGGGTTTGGGTAATTACTCGATGCTGCCTCTCTCCGGCACCACCACCGCGTCGGAGACCTTTTTTCCGCCGCCTCAGTACAGCTCTCTCCCTCAGAAACCCGCTGTCTTGGAATCCGACAACAGCACTCTCTCCCACAACAACGTTGTTTCCGTTCCCAGAAAACGCTCCCGAGATTCCATCCACGACAACAATTTCCCTTTCCATTCCTACCCTCAGAAGAAAACCGATTCTTTCTCCTTCCTCGGCGAAGACATTTCCTCTCACATCCACCGTCAGCAACTCGACCTCGATGCCCTCGTCTCCCAACACGTAATTCTCTTCCCCTTCTCTGATTTCATCGAAATATCAGTTTTTCCCTACACAAATTCTCCTTTTTTCGCAACCTTCCAACATATTTTGTTTTGGGATTTCTTCTAATTGTTCGCCATTTTTATCCCCCGACTTTGCAAAAGCACATCACGAATACTTTGCATAAAAATCAGCAGTGCAGAACACGCCTTCTTAACCCATCAGTAATGGTTTTAACATGATTTTTAAGTGTAATGCATATCTCCGATATTGGGAACTTTTTCTGGGTTTGTAACTCTGAAGTTTTACAGTGAAAGTATTTGATTATGCTTATGAGTTGTGCATTAATTGATGTAATATGGAATGTGTGCAGATGGAGAAGGTTAGGATGGAATTAGAAGAGAAGAGAAAACGGCATGCAAGAAGATTGATGGAGAGTATTGAGGCGGAAATGGCGAAGAGGCTGAGAGAGAAAGAAGAAGAGATTTCGAAGATTGAGAAATTGAATTGGGTTTTAGAAGAGAAAGTGAGGTCGCTGAGCATCGAGAATCAGTTATGGCGCGACCTGGCTCAGACCAACGAGGCCACCGCCAATGCCCTCCGCACAAACCTCGAGCAGGTACTCGCGCAGGTGGCAGCGCCACCGGATACGGCGGAGGAAGATGCGGAGTCGTGCTGCGGGAGCAGCGACGAGGGGTGGCGCACATTAGCCACCGGGGCGCAGGAAAAGGAGAAAGAAGGTTGCAGCGGAAGTAAAGAAAATATTATTATTATTGATAATAATAATAAAAATAATAATAATAAAAATAATTACAAGGAGAATGAAAACAGCGGTGAGAAGAGATTGTGCATAAAGTGTGGGAAAGAGGAATCGTGCGTGCTAATCTTACCGTGCAGGCACCTATGTGTCTGCACAGGTTGCGGGTCTAGCCTAGACTCTTGTCCTGTTTGTAAATCCTTCAAAAATGCTAGTGTTCTTGTAAACATGACATTATAATTATAATTATCCATTTTAGATTATCAGAGAAACAAATTTCTCAAAAAGGAATCACAAAACATGTTAATTTTTAGTTTAATCTATTTTTTTAATAAAATTTTGGCACTTCTGAGTTTATTTTGAAGGTGGTGAGTCACGAGATTTGGATGAGAAGACACGACATGGAATCTTAAATCATGATTAAAAATGAAGATTTAGAAAATAAAATATCTTAGATTATGAGAGAGGGGTAAAAGAGTAAAAAGGGAAGGTGGGGCCCAATGCGCACCTACCCGACAGCTACTGATAGTACCCCAATAGAGAAACTAGGTAATGAGCGTGTAAGTGGCGCGTGGAGTCAACGAGTAGGTGAAAGCGAAAGGTGTGCGGCAAAATCTGACACGTAGGACGCGCGCAAATGTCGCTGTTGGATGAAGAGTGGCTGCAACAGCAGTTTCTCTCTCTTCTTTTATGCGACCAGAGTGTTGGGGACCCACGCACCTGGCGCCAAAACCCTAAGCGCAAAACGACACCTGAATTGGTTGTTGGCAAAAAAAAAGATAAATAAATAAATAATATTTTGGTTTATTAAAATAAAAAATAAATAAAAGGACGCAGAAGTGTCTGGGAAGCTGCGAAGGGTAATTATTGTGAAAGCTATGCATTGATTCCGAATAGGTGCAGAAAACGACGGCGTTTTCTTGGTGCATGGTTTTTGGGAAGCACTTTTCATGGGTGGCTCGTGTATGTAAATTATCATTTACTTTCACCTTGGAACATGTGAACAATTAGAAGATAAGAGTGCAGGTGAATCTTATTTATTTATTTATTATTATTATTATTATTTATTTTTATTATTATTATTATTATTATTGCGCGTGGTACAAAAAAGATAGGGTAGTTGGGATTTGAGGGCACCCAGTTAAAATAAGGTGAGGCTGGCATGGCAGATTGAGTCCTCTGGGTTATAATTACCACTTTCTCTTCTTTTTTTTCATCTCTGTGTCTCTGCTCTGACTCATTCCAAATTTCCACCTCCAACAAAACATCAAATAAACAATAATATTAAAAAAAAATACTGCAGCATTTCATTGTATTGTGTGCAACTATCTACTGCCTTAATAAACTACTCTTTTTTCTTTTTTTTTTAATTTAGAGAGTCTTATTTTTGTATTATTTTAATTTACAAGATTTTCTTTCAAACTTTTGTCTCACTATAAAAGTTTAATAAAATTGATATATTTTATTTCACCTTAATTTATGCCGCCTGAAAAGAATAATTTAATAATTGTTATATTAACATTTAAAAATATTTTTCTTTTTTTTTTAGACTTTCTCCATATTGCAGTATGGTTCTCATGTTTTAAAATGTATACTATATATATATATATATTAAAGTTTATTTTGATTTTAGAAATATCTTAGGTCAAGTACATATTTCGAAACCAAATTATAAGGAAAAGAGAAACACGTAAAGAAAAGATAAGGATAATGAAAGAGAGGATAATTACCATTATACATAAATATCAAATTGAATAAATAAATTAAATTAAAAAATATGACATCATTGTCAATTTATCTTTATTCTTTTAAGTCTTTTAAATAGGAGTTTCTATCTTCTGGATTCTTCCGCATCTGAAGGCTACTTTTGTTTTTTAAACCTTTGTTTGGATTATTTCATAAAAATAGAGTGAAAAAAATAATGTAATTTCAGATTTTTTACGTTAAAAGAAAGAATATAACATTAAATATAAATAAATAAATAATTATAATTAAATTTAACTGAATGTTATTTTCAGCACTTATCATTCATGTTTATTCTTTTATAAACAGGTTATTCGCTTATAAAATAATACCTATCACTATTTGTAATTTTATAAACAAATTTAATGTTAAAATATTACTTTATAATATTTAAGTTAAATTTGAAATATTAATTTATAATATATAAGTTAATGTTACTAAAAACAAAAATTATAATACAGAATGAAGGTTAAAATAAGTTCTTATTGAAAATACCGAAATTTAAATTAATTAATTTTATTTTAAATATGTTAACATCATTATATTATTTTAAATAATAGACTTAAATTTATGTAACTCATATAAAACAATTTAAATAGATTAAAAAAAAACTGTAACAAATTATAGATTAATAAAGACATTAATAATGTAGAGAAGTGTACAATTGTTTTATTTTTTCCTTTTTTTATTTATTTTACATCATAATAATGTATAAGTATAAATTAATAAAATATTAATAAATTTACAACAAGTAATTAATATTATTAAAAATATTTTAAAATAGTTAAAACTAAAAACAAAGGTCACACTCATTTGTTTCCTTAACTTATGTTATGCTGATAAAAACATTTGCAATAATAAGATCTTGATTTCCTTTCAATCTTCAATATTTCGATTTCATTTTAATCTACACATGGATCCATCATTTTTGGAAGACTCATTATCATCTCAGCTTGCACCTAACTGTCTATCTCGATATGCTTCGTACACTCATGAAATACAGGATTTATTGTAATATAGAGTGTCGCTTGGTTATCACAATACAAAGGTGTAGGCATACTAATTGGAGCCTTGAGGTCTTGCAGGATATAACGTAACGATGTTAACTCCAAACAAGCATTTGTCATGACCCGATATTCTACTTCGGCAGATGACCTTGGCACATTCGCTTGTTTCTTAGACTTCCAAGATAACAATGAATTTCCCAGGAAAATGCAACAACCATTGACTGATCTTTAAGTAATATGACATCCTCCCCAATCTAAATCGCAATAGGCTTTCATCTTATGATCATTATTAGAGGGAAGTAATAATCTTTGTCTGGGTGTCCCCTTGATGTACTTCAGAATCCATAATGCTTCATCCAGTGTGTTTTGCGAGGCTCTTGCAGAAACTGACTTAAAGTTCTAACCGAGTAAACAATATCTGACCTTGTGACGGTGAGGTAAATGAGTCTTCCAACTAACCTGCGATATTTAGTTGGGTCATGTAATAAATCACCATCAATAAGAGTGAGTTTTAAATTTTGCTCAATGGGGAACTTCTCCGATTTTTCCCTAGTTAAACCTATATCGTCCAAAATGTCCAACATATATTTTGTTTGAGACATAAAAATGTCATGTTTAGGCCGAGAAAATTCAATTCCCAGAAAATATTCTAAGGTGCCAAGATCCTTGATTTGAAAATATTGGAGCAAAAATTCCTTGAGATACTTGATTTCGACATCATCAGTTTTGGTTAAAAGTATATCATCGACAAAAAGCAAGACAACTATGAAAGATAATCCAACAGTCTTGGTAAATAAAGAATAGTCTGCTTTTGATTGAATATATCATGCCTTTTGAATAAACTTGGAGAAAGTAGCAAACTAGTTTCGAGACGCTTGTTTCAATATGTAGAAGAACTTATGAATTTGACAAACCAAATTTTCCCCCTGTCGATGAAATCTAGGAGGAAGCTGCACGTAAATAGTTTCATGAAGGTCACCGTCAAAAAGTGCATTTTGTATGTCAAGTTGGAAGGTGAATCAATTTCCAGCAACTACAACCGTCAAAAGACAACGTAATGATGTAAGTTTAGCACTAGGAGAAAAAGTCGCAATATAGTCAATCCCTTCCACTTGCATGTACCCTTTGGTGACTAAACACGCCTTATATAGTTCGATGCTCCCATCAGACTTGTGTTTCATTTTATAAACCCATCAACATCCTATGGGTTTGTGGCCAGCTGATAATGAAACAATGCTCTAGGTGTTGTTTTCTATCAATGCTGATAATTCAGCTTCCATGGCTTACTTCTAGTGGGGAGAAAGAATGACTTGATCATATCATGAAGGCTCTTTATGTGTAGAAATGTTGGCTAAAAAAGTGCAGGGAGCAGAAGATAAGTTGGAATAAGAAATAAAATGAGAAAAGGGGTATCGTGTACTTGGGAGAGAACCTTGGCTAGGAGTGGATTGATTGGTGCGAGGTGGCAACAAGTAATCTTTATGTCATGCAGGAGGATGCTTGAGACGTGTAAAGTGTTGAAGTGATTGTGTAGAAATATTAGGGGATGAATTAGGTGCAGGAGATTCAGTGGTCATAGGTTCAGGAATAGGCTCAATGGGTGGAATGGGCTCAATGAGTATGAGTTAGGTAATGGGAACATTGGATGAAGTTGGTGAAGTAGATTGTGAGTTCGGTAGTGTGGTAGGAAATGTGGAATTTTGATGGTCTAAGTCAAGGATCAAATTCGGTAGGACAAAAAAGTGTGAGGGGTGATGTTGTTTCATGAAAAGGAAAAATGGTTTCGTGAAAAACTACATCCCTACTGAAAAAAAAAAAAACACTGTTGCCTTCAAGATCATATAATTTGTAGCCTTTATGATTAGGTAGATATCCAATAAAGATGCACCGTCGAGCGTGGGGATCAAATTTGTGTTTGGGATGGTTCACTATTGCACAACATAGGCTGTCGAAAATACGTAAATATGTAACAAATGAAAATTGGTTGTATAATAGTTAAAAGAGTGTTTTACCTGACAGAATGGGGGAACGTAAGCGATTAATGAGGTAAACCGTGATTAAAACACAATTTCCCCAATAACGAATAAGTAAATTAAACTGATAAAGAATAGATCACACAACTATGAGGATATAACCGTGTTTGCACTCAACCACCCCATTTTGTTGGGGGGTATAGACACATGTACATTGACATTCAATGTTGTGATCAAGAAAAAATTGACGCATGGAAAGAAATTTTGTACCATTATCTGTTCGGACGACTTTAACATGAATGTGGAATTGTGTATATGCAAATGTGATGAAAGTTGTATTAGACACTAAGTATCTGATTTGTGTTGCATAAAAAAAATCCAAGTGCATCTAGTGAAATCATTGACAATGGTTAAAAAAATGTTCATTTGAATAAGTAGATGATTTATGAGGATGTTAAATATCACAATGTAACAAATCAATTGGACGCTATGTATTTATTGTACTGGAAGTAAAATGTAAGTCTTGCTTATTTAGCAATGAGATAAATATTGCAGTTATTATGAGTAGACGTATTGAAAGAAAATAATAAAGATGTCAATTTTAAATGGGATGAAGACTGATGGCCAGATCTCCTATGCCAGAGATCTGTGTTGCTGGAAACATGAAAAGAGTCAGGCAATGTTTTGAAAGGTTTCATGTAATATAGACCACCTCATTGTTCACTCAAACCAATTTTCCTCCCTTTAACCAGATCCTGTAAGATTCAACCATTTGGAAGTAAGACAACACAACACTTTAAAGCTTTAGTAAGTTTACTTGCTGAAATAAGATTTAAATGAAAAGAAGGGACACATTAAACATGCTCTAATTTGATATTCCTATTAAATTAGATGATCCCTTTGGATGTGATTAAAACTATTGAACTTGCATAAAGGTTTACCAAAGAAATTTGTGATGAAGTTGAATTAATAAATAATTATGAATTTGAAACAATGTGATCAGTTATCCCACTATCCAAAATCCATAATTTTGTAAAAACAAAATTTACTTAAGTACTAAAGTTCATGAAAAAACTAGTTGCATTTGTGTAAACATTATCTTATGAAAAATTATAATAGATGAATTTGTTTTCTTTGACTAAAAATCATAAGTTATCAGCTATACAATTTTAATAATTACAATAAAAGTTAATTTTATTTTATCTTTTACTATCATAATAAAATAAAAAGATAAACACACAAAGTATACTAACATACTAATGTATTTTTCTCTTAGTTGAGTGAATAACAAAAAGGAAATTATTTTAAAAATAAAGAGTCATAGTGAAATGAATATATGGGAAATTACTGGTTGATTTAGCATGAGATTTTGTAATTAGTGATATGGCAAAAGGAGTGTGAGGGCAAAAGAAATTTATAGGCACATGTTTGTTCATTTGATATTCACTTGAGAGGGTCCCACATAGCTTTGTTTGTGTGGGGAAAGGATCTTGGGCACTCCCGTGGACCCCACAGGATCAGGACCATCTGTCCCTTTATCACCGGCATGCCCTCCACATCACGTGAATCTGATTCCACTCTTCACCAAATCAATGCTTCAAAATACACTATAATTGATTACATTGTTTATAAGATTAATTATGTTTCATCTTCTAAAAAAATAAGTTAAACTTCAAACACAAGTATTTCTTATTTTTTATTTTTTCAGAAACTATTTTGATGAAATTTTGACGCAGTTTCAGAGGGACTTTATTATAATATAGTATCTAAATTCATTAAAATATGTATTAATTTGATACCTAAATTTTGATAAACATATGTACTATTAACTTATTGTGACAATAATTTTATTATTTTAAATAATAAGATATTTAACATTAAAAAATATCATATCAACAACAATAT
Source organism: Phaseolus lunatus (assembly GCA_013389735.1). NCBI lineage: Eukaryota > Viridiplantae > Streptophyta > Magnoliopsida > Fabales > Fabaceae > Phaseolus > Phaseolus lunatus. The sequence goes on along the minus strand of CM023867.1, from coordinate 43,641,090 downwards.
AATAAATGTCATATTAGTGTATTTCCTAACAATTTAATATCAAATTCATTGATAATTTGTAGGGTACTAGTTCTTACAAGATCAATTTTGAGAACATTTATTTTATAATTCGAATTGTTTGTATTAGTTTAAATATTTGAGTGTTTTCTTTCTCAAATAAAAGATAATAACTAGTACATTTTATAATATAGTCATTAAGTGAATTTGGACTTATTTCAACCAATAGAGTATGAAAAACATGAAAGTAACATAATATTTTAAAACATTTTTAATATATTATTTTATAAATATAATACCCTAAAAGTTTAGTTTTATATATTTTATCGATTTACAAAATGCTTTAATATAAAACCTGTTAAAAATAAAAAGGACTAGTATATCTATATGCAAAATTCGTCCTATTAGACTTAATTAATATTCATTTTAACTATATCTTCTATATTAATTCTAGTTTTGTTATATTAATCTTCTAAATCTTTATTTACAAAGTTTTACTTATATTAGAAGAATTCAATTTTAATATATCATGATTATAAATAAACAGATAGTTTATAAAAATAAATTTGCACAACCAATAGATACGTACTACACATACACTTCAAAGAATGAGAATGTTTCTATCTATGAATATGAACAAAAGTAAGAAAACACTTTACTTTAAAAACAAATAATTTTCATTTTAGTGTGTTTTTCAAGAAGATAAAGCATCTCATGTTTTTAGAAAATTCTTATTTTTCAAAACTTGTACACAATATTTTAATTTTAGATTTTACACAAGTAAACACTATATCTGATATAAAAAAAAAATATAATTACTTTGACATCCTCGAATATTTCACTCCAATTTTTTTAATTTTTATCCTGTAAAATATCTTCTAAATTTCCTTAAAATAGGTGCATATAAATGTTCATTTAATGAATTTTTTATATTTAAATTATTTACATACAACTCTTTTCAAAACTATAAATATATTATTTTTAGAATTTTCTTCAATATAAATTAGAAAACATGTTTGTGTCTCTTAATTCAAAGAAGATAAGAGGACATGAAAAGGACATGTGTAACTTGTATCATAACTTTATATCAATAGAAAGAGTATCCTATCACAATAGAAAATGCATCTACCACCATATTATAAATTTTATAAAAGTTTTTTGAGAATAAGAAAGGGGAATAGACTAAGAATAACATTGTTGGTTGATGGTAGATGTAATTGATTTTTTTCTTCATATAATTAATATTGATTTTCTAGGTTTTATTACTACCTTTTCTTTTTTGAAATATAGATGAAGAAGTAGTATTATTGTGAAGAGGAAGCATGTTTTGTTTCCTCTTTGAAATTCTGCGTGAGCCACCACCCACTTTCTATGTTCTGTCCATGAAATTGACTAATAATTCCTTTTTCTTTTTCAATTATAGGCAATGGTGGAAGCATTTGATTGGACACATCTCCACCATTGCTTGAGGGTGAAAATATTGACTCATTCAATTATCATCATGCACCCAAATGTATGATTATTATCAATCACTTTAATTTCTAGTACTATCAACATGCCGTGTGGAATATTTATGCCCTAATTTTGTATATAAATCAAATGTGAAAAATATTCAAACAATTAATCACTTCTATTTTGCATGTCTTATTAGGTCAAATGTTTGTCTACTAATGGTCTATAAAGGGTGTATTGAAATAGTAGGTGAAAATAAATACATAATAGACCCTTTTTTTTTTCTTCTACCCATCATATTACCTCATACTTATGTTTCTCTCTCTAGATAAAACAAGGTGTCACACCTAGCACTTAAGTACTTATGGATAATTATTCAAAAGTTGCTTTTTTATTTGGGACACTTGTTTGGTAGATGTATAATAAATAATTATCACAATTTCACTTTTCTTTTTTTGTTTTCTTAATTTTAGAGGTGGTGATAAGTTGTTTCTCATGTTAGGTAGATGTACTCTCTCATACACATATATATATATATATATATATATATATATATATATATATATATATATATATATATATATATATATATATAAAAGTAAAAGTTGATAAATTTGAATGCTATTTTGATAAGCTTAAAGTATCACTAGTAATGACCATGGCTTAAGGCAGATTAAGTCATTATTGATCACCCAATTTGGTTACAATAAATTTTGACTTAAGCTTGACTTTTGACACTAATTTAATTTATTTGTTTTATAATTTTAATCATTCTCTATTTTATAATTTTAGTAAAATTATTTTTGCACAAACAAATATTCTAAGGGTTATGTGAAAATTTTTTTTTTAATCTTTATTTAATTTAGTTTAAGTTTTTAATTTATTACCAATAGTATTTATTCTAAGTAGAAAGTTATTAATTAGGTTTCCAATCCAAAACATTCAAATGTCATATATCTAAAATACATACTTATATACCTAACCTAGAATACATATGTACTTACATAGATATGACCACACTCCTAATGATACGCTTTAAATGATGATTATTGTACTAACTCCATTATAGTTGAGAATATATAGTTAAATGAGAAATAGAAAATCTATTAGAAGGATATGAAAGTGTAACTATCAAGTGAGAAGGATGGTTGAGTTAACACCAAATGAGTACAATCTCTTATATAATGCCTCCAAATTGATGAATGAGACCCTTTACGTATCGTCATCGGATAGAAGAAAAAGAAGAGATGGTGATGGTGCAACAATGAACTTAAGAAAGAAAATCATTTTTCTGATTAAAGAAAAGGCGACAAGTTTGAAAAAAATAAAAGGGTTTTCAAGATAATTGGGATTGTGGAAGAGTGATTTAAAGTACTTGAGTTTGTCAAATGGCACATCTCTTGAAGGTGGGTGTTCTTGGTGTTGAGTGGCGATTTGCATCCTCCAAATATTTTAAGCTTTGAAATGACCTTAAACAAATGATGAACACCAACCAAATCACACGCAACAACAAAAACCCATGTATTATAAAAATTGAACATGAATAATAACATCATTGCCAAAGTGAAAGACAAACCAACACTGACCCACTATGCTCCATGTCTCCTTTCTAAGAAAGAGACTTGTGAATAAACTAACCCACTTTCACTCCTATTTGGTCTCTTTTTTCGCATAGAATCACACATCCTTTTCATGTGGGGTCACACCCTTTCATCTCCCCCTTCTCCAATGATATTATTCATTTGGATAATGAATTGTTCATTAAACATCATTATCTATATGCATCCACACATATGCATGGTTAATTATAGCATTGAAAATTGAAGATCAAAGGGAGTTAAAATCCATAGTCACGTATGCACTACGCACCTAGCCTCCTCACCTATTACGAGAATGACACTTAACCTAATGGCATAGGAAAAGGAAAGCTTTCTTCTAAGTATTTTGGCCCATGCTTCTTGTTGTTGGTTGCTTTCTCTATCTTTATGGCTCTAAAAATGTGCAAATGCTTTAAACTTGGTGCAAAAGGGTTAGGGATGTGTGTCACGTAAGTTGTCTATATTGGTGTTTACATATTCCAAATTTTCAGTTGAAGGTTGGGGTGGACCTACTCCTAGTATTGGGATATAGAACAAAGCAAATTATAACATGGGTCTAATTAAAGAAGGCATTAGGGTCCATGATGGGGACCCTTACTTTCTTACCTTGTGAAAGGGGCACTCATGTTAGTCCATCATCTTAGAATTGATTTTGTTGCTTCCTTTTGTTCTATCCTAATGCATGCTTCCTTGGGGAGGACCCCACTACTATTCTTCCCCACATCACAAGTCCCTTGAGGAGGAGAAGGAGAAAAATAAATTATGACACTTTGGTTAGATAGAAGTTGAAATCAAATCAAATGAAGAAGATGGCACACAACAAAGTGCCATATCTAACTCTTTCTCCAAAAAATAAATGTGAATCACAAAGTCCAAAGGTGTTGAGAAATTCAAAGCTTTGCAATTCTTGCTTTTAATAGCCACAAATCAGGTTAGCCTAACCTTGTTAAATCACATTTCTTTCTCAAACTCATGTTATGCTGTGATATTGTGAATTTCCTCTACTTTTCTTTTTCTTTTTCCTCTTTATGACAATTATGCATTGCTTTGGAATGATGCAACCCTATTGGCAAGATGCTAACGTTTATATATCTTTTACTTTTTCACATAGTTTGATTCTGGATTGAATTTGTAAGGGATAAGGAGAGTGACATGTTTGTTTTATAGAAAAAGGCATGGTGGGTCAAGAAACCCACAAACTCCCAAAAGAAAGAGGGCACAAACCATTCACCTAGAAATCATATCTCACGCAATTAAATTTACTTTATTGGGGAATTTCAATGACCTGCCATGAATCTACTTTATAAGAAGGGATTTGGTTTGATGGGTGTGGTAAGGCTAAAGATAGGGACAATATTTATTGCAATTTTGAAGGCACAACACCCCCCACTATGGATGAAACATGGGAAAGAGGAACTAAAGAAAAATATAAGAAAATATATAAAGTAGGAACATTTTCAACTATTCTTTTTCTCTTCCCTTTTGACAGATTGGAGTGTTCAAGTGTAAACATCACCCTCCCACTAACATAATATCCATGTGTCAATGACTTATAGTCTTGCCCATCCCATTAATTGATTCTTTGGGATTGTGATTGCAAACCCAACTTCCCCATCTTGGGTAAAATGATTATGCTTCTCTCCCCTTTTAATTGTGAGTGGGGACATTGTCTAAAAGTCTTTTAATAGTAACTTCTTGTCTACATTAGCCACTCCTACAAAAACTATCCTCTTAACCCACTTGTGCTCTTTGGTCTAGATAAGTGCCTACTCATCATCTCCAATGTCTTAATAGATATGCTTTTTAAATTTATATGTGGATGGTTACTCTATTACTCACTACAATTATTACCATCATCACTTACTTCAATATTATAAAAAAAATCATTTTTAAGTTACCATTTTGATTACTACCCACCACTCAAGTTCGTTTCAAAATTCATATTATCAATCCATTTGATTCATGACATTATAAAATCAATCAAGTTTACTAGTTATTGTGCCAATTGTTCTCCTATGAAAAAGTTAATTCTATAACTTTTGAGTTATAGAGATGCTTACTTTACACTTGAAAAAGAGAGAATAAACTAACTAGTGTGCAACACAGAATCAAGGTTTGAAAATAACTTGTGTGCATTAAAGTAGAGGATTATAACAACTAGTAGTTGCCAAACTTCACATAGAGATTCTTTAATCTTAGAGATACTAATTGACTTAAAACTGCTAAATTTGAATTGAAATGAGTGATGATTATAACTGTAAAGATGAATTTGTTTATTCACTCCAAAGGAATGGGTGAAATGGACTAGTGGTGGCAACATTTACTTATTTTTGAGAAAACATATCACGCATTACAATAAAGTTAATTCATATGAAGTAACAAAAACTTCTAAGAGGCCATGCTTATTTTCTTGATCTGTGTGTCAGTTCAAAGGCTTGTTGTATCTGTGATTTTAAGTCCTTGTTTTGTTATACTATGAAGAATCTTATTGTATCTATGCCTCATAGTTTTGAAATAAAAAATATTTTGTATATGAAAAGCTTTCAGTATGAACATATAGTAAATTTGATCTGAGATTTTTTTCTCCCAACACTTTCTGATGGCTAGTAATGTTCATGTTCAAGAGAAATGAGATTGACATAACAGAAATCGTCCAGCTATCACTTCAAGACAAAATATATGAGAAAAGAAAATGTATTTGGTATTATCATCAATGTGAGAGTGCATCATAGTGTGGTGTCCACAATTCTTGTTGTAAATGAGGAACATTAGGGTAGTGGACCATAATTTTTTGTTGTTGAGGCAGAAACTTGAATTGGATGAGTATGATATGACTCTGTCTCTAGCTTTTCTATAATCACTTTCAAGTTTCTATTTATCACTTTTCTTTCTTGAAATATAAGGAAGAAGTTAAAGCCATAGGCCATCACATTATTCTATAGCCGAGAGCATGTGCACTATCAGATTTACTTTTTCTCCCTGGCGATTCTGAAAGATAGTTTGTTGTAGTGTTTACACACCTCACACTTGTCTGCTGAATTTTCATTCCACTATTGGCGAATCCAATCAAATTCATAATTCAATAATTAGGAGAAAGATCAAAAGATGTCATCATATGAAATATCATGGACATCATTCATGTTCATTCAATTCAGACTTGGATCCCAGGTACACTATTCTTGGTGCATGTGGACTAAAATGGTAACATGTAACATGCTTGAATGTTTCAATATTCTACCTCAACAACTTTATGGAACCAGACCCTTAATTTTGATCTTGGTAATATGTGTTTGTTTTATTTTACTTTTCTTTTCAATGGCAAGTCATGGTGGGGCCAAGTATAGGAGAAAGGTATCTCACAATTATTTATTGCTGCAACGAAATACACACCATCTTGGAATTGCCATTTTGCTGAAGCTGTGTGTTTTCAATTTCCACCACTTTTATGGACCCATAATTAAGCTCTAGTGTAGCAACTACCCACATGTCACTTGACACTTCTAATGATATTGCAGCAACCTAAAAGGTTAGTTCATGTACTTCCATATCAAAGTCTCTAAATCTGACAAAATATATAGGGCCACCTTGAAAAAGGAGGGCATGTGTGATAAATGTTGGGCCTAAACAACACCAAGGTCCACTTGAATGGCAATAACAACTTGACCCCTTTGATCAAGCAATGCCCCTATTTAACAAAGATGTAAGGGTTGTAACGGAATATTAGACTGTGACTATACAGCTGAGACTTGTCCCCACCTTACCTGGTCATAGCAGAAAGTGTAATGAGGTCTACACTCTCCATGTGGTTATCATTCATTGATGTAATGTGGGTGATATCCCAGCAATTAATGGTGGCACCTACGTACACATTCAATTGAATCAAAATGCAGATCATTGTTTCCCTTTTCTATCAATGATTTTTTCTCACAAATTCACATTTCATTTCATTTCATTTCTTCACAACTGTACACAATACCAGAAACCTTTTGTCCATAAACTCAATTGAATTCTGATTAGCCTGCTTGAAGAAAGATACTAACTACACCAGAGAAAATAACTAGAAGATCTATCAAATACAGAAATGAATATTATTTAGATTATGTGTTTCTCTTTCTAATAAAACATGTAAAGTTCTGACATACCTTTTAAATAATGTGTCCGTGTCGGATATACATATCGAATAATGACGCGCATATGATATTTATATGACACGTATTGGTGAAATGTTCAATTCAGAAAATATTTTTTATACAATGATTTTCTAAAAATTCAAATTTATTGTATAGATTTTTATTATAATTATAAAAATATGGAACAAATCCTTTTGAACTAGCAATGAAAAACATTTTTTTTGCCACAAAGAAAAAATTTAGACATATTGATCACATAAATCTTTATTATTAATTTATATAATTCATAATATAATATATAGATTTGTGTCTTATATTTTGGAGATTACATGTGTTGAAATGTCCTGGTTACATTTTAATATCCTTGCTACAAAATATAAGAGCTCCAATTGTAAATAGGTTAATTTCTTTGGTTTTTATTATATATATAAATCTTGAACGAGTGATAAAATGATTTTACTCACAAGTCATGCATGTATCATCTACTAGTACTACTAAAGATAACCCTACAATATATTTAGTTACATGTGTGAAAATACATAAACTTATGTAATAAAATACTAAGGGTAGGGATTGAATCAGTGAAGCAAACAATGAATGATTGGATGTTGACAGAGACAACATTGTTTGATAGTAGTTTTGACGAAAGATCTGAAAACATTGTGCATGTGAAGCAGACAAAGTGTGCCACAAAAACATACAAGAATACATAATACACACGTCAATACAACCAGTATGAGCTAACGTCTAAATGACCCTCTTTCGGTTACATGTATATGTCCTAAGGATATATTGCTTTCAAACATGAAAGTGGTAGTAAGTGAACAGAACCTCATCTTAACTTTGTGATTGTTCATGTCTAAGTGATTTATTCATATGAACTTAGTTAAGAATATTTGCCAAAATATTTCAGATCTTTGAGCATTATTGAAGTTGGAGACTCTAATTTAATGACATATAAGCTTTGATTGACGGAAGAAGAATCAAAAGCAAGTTTGCTCTGTACAACTACAGTTAACAGTATTTTGATTGAACATTAATTTTGGAGCCACTGATGAGTACAAGGCATGGTAGAAAATAAAGAACCACCTTGTTTCTTTGCTGGTGAATGAAAGATTGAAGTGGAAGCTTGTTTTTGTCTGTACAATGGCAACGTAAACACTTGGCCTCAACATTCATTGATGACATAAATGAGTTTTTAATACATCATTTTCATTTTTACAGGGATTTTTGGTTTATATGCAAATAATCAAACCTATGTACATCATAACTCTCTGTTAGTCTAAGTGATCTTATTCATTAAATTTCTTCCAATAACAATTAATCATAAAGATAATTTAGCTCATGAAAAACTGTATAAGTACCAGTAAAAGCAAAAAAGTTAATTACATGAAGTTTGATATAGGAAGGAAGAATCAAAAGGGCAAAGGTGTGTTCAACCAACTACATTTATCATATTGTTTGAACAACATTGGTATTTGGGGCCACTGATGATGTGCACACCAGAAAAGTCACAGTAGAAAGAAGAAAACAACTTTGGTTTCATACACTTTACTGTTCTGCAAATCAAAGAGTGGAGTGGAAGCTTGCTTTTGTTTTCATAATTGCAAAGGAGCCACTCTTATATCTAGGAACCCTATTATCATCAGTACACAGGATAACTCAGGTGAGATTTCTCATTTCAATTATGTTTTTTAATTTATAATATTCAAATTCAAGATTTTGTTTGAAGGGATCAAGAAAATGAGAGTAATTATGAAGATTAGCATATTAAGTTAACAAATTTTTTCATACTTATTGCAAGTCATTGTCAAGTAAAATGATCCCAAGACAAACCATAATTCTCCAGTACATTTGCTGTTTGCTGTCTATGCTGTAGTTGATTTAGATATATGATGAATTGGTGAGGTCCACTTTTTTGTTGATGCTGGAGAAGCCTGTATGATTTACTCTAAATTCTACAAAATTAGACATATCATATCAGAACCAAACTATGTATATTTATCTTACCTCAGTTCAAGAATTTAAACAGATTATGGTACACCAGTATGAATGTAATTTTTTTTATATAACAATTTATGTTTTTCTGAAAACAGTTTAATGATTTTTTCATAAGGTTATAAAGGTGTTTTTTTAATATAGAAAATTATACAAAGTAAGTTCCAAAATTCTTTTTAGTGTCCCACAGAACTAAAAGGTCAATTCATAGTGGAATGGGGTGTTTCCACTCAATTTTAACGGTGGACAATAATGCAAAATCTATGGATATATACCAGGTTAATTAAAAAAGAAAAAGAAAAAAAGAGAAACTGAAGGAATATAAAAATTCCTTTATTCTGTGAAGTATCATATATATCAGAATCCAAAGTGGAAGAATTTGAATGACCACAAATCCACCCAACAAGAACATGCAAGAGTCCCAACTTCATAACAATAATCAGATTCTCCAAGCTTTTCAATCTATGTTCTACAAATATTATTCCAAAGTGGAAGAACCTTGTTATACACTCATATTCTTGCACCCTTTCAGGTTTATATTTCTTCTTTAAGCATCCCTATCTTGTGATGGAGAACTAAAAGGAAGATTTGGAGTTACATTTGATCCAAGTAAATGTGCTTAATTTAGGTTTCTATTTTTTTCCCTTTTGTTGAACATGTTATTATTGTGTTTAATTAGGGTTTAGGATATTTGAGAACTCTTTATAGGGATTTTTAATGCTAAACTAATCTTAGGTTTATAACACATAAGTAGTTAGTTTTTATTTTGTGTAAAGGTTTTCACTTATTTTGTGAAGAGAACTTTATATTAGCCATAAAATTTCTTTTTAGATTATTAAAAACTAATGTTGATTCTCATAATTAAATTTTAGGTTAAATATATTTTTCATATAGTAAAATTGATTTTTATTTCTAATTTAGACTCCGTATATATTTGTAATAAAGTATGTATTTGTAATAAGGAATAAGAAATATATAATAAACAAATTTTTTAATATGGACTGAATTATAATATTATAATATTCATGATGATTTAATATGAAATACTTTAATATCCTAATTTATATTAAAATTTGTTTGTGATGTAAAAAGAAAATATACTAATTTTAATAATTTTTTAAGTATGAAAACTAATTTTGAGTGAATGTCATAATTTTTAATTTTCTCTCACTTTATGAATCCTAGAACACTAAGGAGCATATAAACCTAATGACTCCTGCACCAAAAATCTTGGTATTAAATTGAGTTGGATTTTTGTAGATGAAGGGTGCTTATCATTAATGTGTTGGCTTTGATGCAAAGACCCACTAGAAAGTACTTTTGAGGTCTACTTTAAATGAGTGCCTTTGGTAGTCAGAGATGGTGTTATTGAAGTTTTTTTATATACTTGAATGAAATTTTATTCTGGACCTAATTATGATAATGCAAGACCTGAAAATACTGAGAAGATGGACTTTAATGCTTGACTTTTACACGATGATGAACATGTCAACAACAATTATTACTGTCACAAGTCTTTCACCCGTGGAATGGTTTGGCCATTTTCAACTTTGCGTCTTTATGAATCCATCATGGTGTCCTTTTCTGGTGCAATGTTAGGGTAGTGATCATTATTCCATCCTTGTTTCAAAAATTCAATTCTTAAATTGAATGGATGCATATGGCCAACTTGCTCTTTTCAAATGCTATGACCTGTGATGAAAAGGAAATATAGCAACACCTTAAGTGAATACCAAATATCATAAACCATTTATGGGAAGCATTCAAGTCATCAAACACATTCTTTAAAACTTTCATATCTTTGTGTTTAGCATCCTCACATTCAATAATTAAGTTGTGTAAAATTTGGTTTTGTTCTTAATATTAGTTTGATTTTGGTATTGTTATTGGTGTGGGCTCATAAGTTGCATTTTTATATTATTTATACATGGTATTTAGAGAAAAAAAAAGAAGCATATTACTAATATACTATACCTATTTAACAATGGTTAAAAAAAATCTCTCTTAACTATTTTCCTAATGTAAATTTATATATGTAATGCATTTTATATCGTTGGTAAGAGAATTGATGAACTTTTTTTTTGTCACCCACCTACCTAAACCAAATCACTCCTTCCACACAATGCTTGGCAATATCAAACGCGATTTTGTTATCCGGTGAATCGAAGGAGGTTGTCAGAAAGGATATTAAGGAAAATTAAGACTCGTTATTAAAAATCTTTTAAATTGTAACATCTCTATTTTATCCACATATAATCTTATAATATGTATAAATTATCAACACAAATATTTACACATATTCATATTCATATATTATCTATAAAGTACTTCAAAATACATCCCTCTTCATAGGGAACTTGACATTCACAAACATTAAAAGAGATAATAAAACAAAATATCTAATCCGTTTGCTCGCTAGGGAGCTCTCTCACCTGCAGTCTCATATGCTCTCGTGTAAAATACACAATCATCATAGATAAAAAAAAAACAAAACACAACAAATAACAAGGTAAGTTAGCTATAATTTTTTTTTATACAATTTCAATTAACAAACATAAAGTCCTCAACTCTCATACATTTTTGCAAAACCATCAAGTGTCTATCATAATTCATCATTCACATTACTCATGTCAGACTTCTATTAATCCACATACTCAAAAACTTGACTCTACATCAGTGTATTGAAATTAGAACTCATAGACTTGCACCTGTCATATTACCATGTTTTCATCACAACATAGTATCCCCTTCAGGAAATTCATACTCATATGGCATGGGTAAATACATATGATCAGTTCTTTCAAACTTCAAATTCAGTCATATGAACCTCCTTCGACTCTCACTACTTGACACTTTTTATCTATATGATACTATACCAATAGAGTCAAGACCGTCCCTTTCATAGAGTTCTCACAAATCAATACACTCTCCGATCAATCTCAACATAGTATTTTCTTTCCTGAAAATACTCTGAGCACACTTCATCTTGATTCATCAATCATTTCACACAGCATAAATTCGTTAAAGATCAAATATTTAACTTGTAAATATATAAATAAACATTCATTAAGATTAACAAACACCACTACACAATAACTAAACAAACAAAATTAGAAGAAGATATTTTTAGCTTGAGTGAAAATAATTTTACTTGAGCAAAAATGGACCCGAGAGCGAAACACAAGCATTGTCACACTTGTGTGTTCTCATTTTTCAAATATTTTTAAGAGTTTATTTTGTTCTCTTTATTATAGATATTGCAATATGAGTTTATAATAATCGTAATTTTATTGAATTAATATGACATAAATTTACAAATGTTATTACAAATCTTATTATATATTGATATTCACACATGTTCTAAAAATGAAAACACTAATTTAAAGTATGTTGATCTTATAATCTTGTAACAATAAGTTCTTCCTTAAATAGGAGATAAAAAAAATGAGTGTTTATTGTATGTAATTTTTTTATTGTGTGGGTGGTTTTTCATTGGGAAGAATTATTTGAATTTTAAAAAATAATTACTTAAAGGGTAAAATGTAACCCAAAAAAAAAAAAAATACCCACCCCTTTCTCTCTCTATATCTCACCCCTCCTTTCTTTCATTATTTTCTCTACCATAACTCATCTATTTCAAAATTTAATCACACCCTACACTAGTTGAGGAGTCAAGCTACATTTCTACCCGAAACATTGTAAGTTCATTCTTTGGCTCCAAAGATCCTTTACTCTTTGTTTTTCCATAGGATTAATTCATCAATCTTGATGGGGTCAAATGAGAAAAGTGATCATCTCAACTTATTATACCATATACTAAATTTCTATTATGTTTAGATAACTTGCTCTAGGTCCCTAGATCTCCGTATAATATTACTACTTGGTTTTGCAAACTGCCTTGAAGATAAATTTTTTAGGTAAGGGAAACTAACTTTAATTTTTAACAGTACCCTAAGCTAGAAGATCTGGATGTGGAGGGGATGTGGTCCTAATATTCAATTTCTCTTGTAGGGATGTTGTTTTTTTACATATTATGTTGTTTGTTTATATATTGTTCAAACTTGTAGAAATATTAGATTTTGATAGTTTAGTATTTAAGTGTTTTTTTGTTATGTTAAATAGACTTTTGAATGTTGTGGATTGCATTTTGAATGATATTGTATGATGAAAATGGTATGGGATTGAAGTCATACATTTGAGATAATGTATGAACTGATGTTTGTTTGTGTATTAAGTATTGATGCCTATGTGCTAATAGATATCTCCTAGCTTCACTAATGATCTAAGTCACAAACATTAAGATATCAGGTGGTTAGAAGCTGATGGGGGAGTTCATGCACACCGTGAGATATGAGATGCATGGCTTAGGTTGTATTGAACTTACCCTGATCCTTTCTCTTGGATTCGTTGATAATCTAAGTCTTGGGTATTGGATCAGGTGTTAGTCTCTGGTAGGACTTACTTAATACTGGTCTTCCAGAAGGTGTTAGTTGTTATTCTGTTTCTTGAACATCATGGATGTGTAGATCCATGTGGGATCTATGTGATTATTTTATGTTGGGATTTGAAAAAGATTGAATAATTCAAAAATTGATCCATGTAATTTGGTTTGCTATTGTGTATATTATAAAATTTTATTTTCACTAGCTTATCTTTACTTTTTTTGTTGTCTTGTGAACTGCGATGACTATACTATGTATATGAACAGATGATCATACAGGTGCAAGAGAGCTTGGAAGGCTTTAGAGTTTTGTTTTGAGCTATGAATTGTAAATATTTGTATTTCTATAAGTCCTTATAATGTATTAAGAATGTTTTGAAAAACTCTAAGTTTGCATAGAAACACGTAGAACTTATATTATAATAGTTAGATGTATTTTTGGGGTGTTACATAAAATTGTAAGAAATTAGATTCTTTTTTTTTTCAAATTCAAATTTCTATGTTTTTAAAAATAATTAAGTGTCAAATTTATTATATTTTAATATTATAAAGGATAAAATTGGAAAACTAAATGTGTACACCAAAAAAGAGAATCACCTTTATATATTATTATAAATGAATAACTATATGTAGAAGAAATGAAGAGACGAAGATGAGAGAAATATGATAAAAAGAGTAAGCACTACAAGAAAATCATTAAATAGAAACTAATTTTAAAAATCAAAATAATTAGTTACTATTTAATTAAATTAGAGACCATTTTATAAACTAAACAAACTTTTGGTATCTAAAGTAATTTCTATTATTAATAAAAATTTATAAAATGGTTTCTAAATTGAAATCTAACTATTAGCTACTAAGGTTTTGACTACTTATTACTTTATATTTTAAATTACTCTCTATTAATCTTTTAGAGACTAATTTAGAATCTAAAATATTAGTCGCTAAAACTTAGGTTACTAATTTAGATACAAATATAGAAACCATTTTATAAATATTTATTTAATAATAAAAATTACTTTAGATATGAATAAATTTTTTACTCTCTAAATTATTATCTAATTTAGTTAGTATAGTGACTAATTATTTTTTGTCTTTAAATTTTTTTACTATTTAATGATTTTCTTGTAGTGAAGAAAAAAAATACATTAAATGAAATAAAAAAGAAGACATGGGTATTTTTCCTAAAAGGGCTTTATTACTATTTTTATATTAATTCAAAATTTACCAACTATTTCACAAAAATTGTGCTAATAATTTTTATAAAATTCTTTAAATTATTATAAGTTATTTAGATTCTATTTAAAGTTAAATAAATTTGTTGAAACTTTGACAAGAGGAGCATTGACAAGAGGACTGAGGATTAACATGCAAGCTACAATAATCTATTCGGAGAAGTCTATATAATGAAAGTTTTCTCATAAATAATGTAAAAAAAAATAAGAGAGAAATCACAATTATATAGGGTTGAATTGTAATTTTATTAATTTTTGAAACGTTTGACAAATATCATTTAATTAATAATGTTAAGAAGACGATCTTATCTATAAAAGAATATGAAATTTTCATTAATTGATGACGGGTACTCCACCTTAATTAATTATTACATTATTAATATTTAAATTAATTGATGACGAGTGCTCCACCTTAATTAATTATTACATTATTAGTATTTAAAGCAACTCTATAAATATATTTACCCTTCTTTCTCTTATTCAATCTTTTCTATTTCTTGTGCTTACATTTTCTTTCTATTTTTTTTATGCGCTGCCTTTCCTACAAAATTATTAAATAAAAGTCAATTTTAAAGATAAAAAATAATTAATTATTATATTAATTAAATTAGATATTATTTAGAGACAAAAAATATTAAAATTATACAATAATTTTCAGAAAAATCTTAAAATTGTTTCAAGTTATTTATATTCTATTTATAAGTTAAATAAATTTGTTAAAACTTACATTATTTTCATTTTACTCCATTATACCGCCCCTTATAAACTAATTGAGGTTTTTTAGATTTGTTTTCCATTTATACTTTATTCGAATAAAACATCAAAGTTCTAATATGTGTAGAACTTTTAAAATATGAACTTAATAATAAGAATTAAAGCATAAGATTTTTTTTTATTTTTATATTTAAAGTAAAGATAAAATAAATAAGTAAAAATGTTACACCATTAAAAAATATATACTATGTAGAGCATTGACAAGAGGACATAGATCTACATGCAAGCTCCAATGATATTTTACAAGAAGTCTATAACAAAAAGTTTTCCATGAAAAATGTGAAAAATAGAGAAATCACAATAAGAAAGAATTAAATTAATTTAATCACTTTTCACTACAAGAAAATCATTAATTAGAAACCAATTTTAGAGACAAAAAATAATTAGTTACTATAGTGACCAAATTATAAACTATTTTGGAGACTAAAAAAATTTTTGGTTTCTAAATTAGTTTCTATTATTGTTAAATAATTTCTAAATTGGTATCTAATTAGCTACCAAGGATTTTGCTACCAAATTTAGAATCTAAATAATTGGTAGTTAAAACCTTGGTTGCTAATTAGATACCAATTTAGAAACTATTTAACAATAATAGAAACTAATTTAGAAACAAAAAATTTGTTTAGTCTAAAAAATGATCTCTAATTTGGTCACTATAGCAACTAATTATTTTTAGTTTCTAAATTTAGTTTCTATTTAGTGATTTTCTTGTAGTGTTTGAAAACTATTGGTAAATATCACTTAATTAATAATGTTTAAAAGATGAGTTGGTTTGTAAAAGAATATGGAATTCCATTAAATAGTAACGTGCTCGACGTTTCACCTTAATTAATGATTACAATATCAATACAACAAAATAATTAAACAGAAACTAACTTTAGAGACAAAAAAAATAATCACACACCATGTCAACTAAATTAGATATTGATTTAAAGACTAAAAGTTATTGGTATCTAGTGTAGTTTCTATTATTAATCAAATTTATAAATTAGTTTTTAAATTAGTATCTAATTAACTACCAAGGTTTTAGCTACCAACTATTTTATATTTTAAAATTGCTAGTTAAAACCTAACTAATTAGATATCAATTAACTAATTAGATATCAATTTAGAAACCAGTTTATAAATTTAGAAATTATTCACTACAAGAAATATTGATGTTAGCCTTTCCAAAAAACCCACACAAAGACTAAAAGGGAGGCACTAAATGATAATTAGAGTGAGTTTAGTGTTCCTTTTAGTCTTTGTATGGGTTTTTTGGAAGGCTAATATCAATATTTCTTGTAGTGATTTTGGATATCAATAATTTTGTAGTTTGTACACTAATATCTAATTTAATCAATATAATAATCAATTATTTTTATCTCTACAGTTACAATTAGTTTCTATTTAATGATTTTTTAAATTTAAAACCAACTCTATAAATACCCTGACCCTTCTCTTCTTCGGTCACTCCATTCAACTTCTTGTGTTTCCTTTTTGTCTCTCTCTCCCTTCATCTCTTCCTTTCTCTCTGCCTATTCTTATTATTTCGAATTAAACACAATTTCCATTTAGATGTTATGAAATAGTTAAAAAAAACTATTATTATTAACTCTCCAGGTTATACCACTTTCTCCGTCCAAGCACCTTCACCCTCAACTATACACTGAACCAAATGGGGATGACACCCTCTCATCCGTTTTCGCTACAGTGTCACCCTAGAAATAAACACTCTGTAAAAGGTAAGGGAAAAGTGAGGTTAGACATTTTTCTTATATTAATATTTATAAACATATATGTATCTTATTAACTTTTTTTTATTTTGAGCCGTATAATATTTCTATCATTTCATTTATTTCTAATAGTTCATATGCAATCTTCATCTCATTTTTGTATTTTGATTATTCAATTTAATTTAATTTAATTTAATTTTTATATTTCTATGATTTAAAATATTTTGAGACACACTCGTCCATTTTATTATTTTATATTTCTATTATTAAATTTACTTTCACTTATTTACTAGTTTTTTTTTTAATTTGTCTTCTTCTTATTTGTTTTCTTTTTAATAATATGCGGATCCTTTTTATTTTTTATGTTTTTATCATTTAGTTTACTTTCATTAATATATTGGTCATTTTATTCTTTTATGTTATTATTTTATTATTTACAAGTGATTTCAATTCCTTATTTTTTTACATTTTTATATTTAATTTGTCTCGAGTGATATATTGGTCCATTTCTTTTATGTTTCTCTTATTTAAAATTATTTCTTATGATACATGGGTCCACATCCAGTTTATCAATTTAAAGTCCTTGCTTTAATTCTTTTTTTTTTTCTTTTTTTTTAGGTAAAATATTTTAGATATTATTTTTTTATTATTATTTATATAAAATGAAGATCAAAGTAAATAAATTTTTAATTCGACAAATTTAGAAAAAAAGTTATTTATATACTTTAAAATTATCTTTACTATATTTATTCATTGTAATAAAGTATAAAGATAATAATAAAATATATAGGTAACTTCTATCTAATAAAGTTTGTTGAATTAAAACTTATTTATTCTTTATATTCTTTCTTTATATGAATGTGTTGAATAGAAAATAATATTTAAACTGTTTTATATAATAAAAGAAATCAAATAAAATAAGAATTAAAGCAAGAACTTTTAATTGAGTAATTGAATGTGGACTAATATGTTGTAGGAAATAATTTTAAATAAAGGAAACATAAAAGAATTGCACTAGTATATGACTGGATAAAAAATAAATAAAAATATATAAATTATGGAATTAAGAAAATATTTAACTAGTAAATAATAAAATAACAAGAACTTAATAGAATAAAAGAATATTAGAAGAAGTAAATTAAACAATAGAAACATAAAAAATGAAAAAGAATAGCATATTATTAGAAGGAAAATAAATAATAAGAACAAAAATTAAAATAAAAAGGACTAATATATATCTTGAAGTAAACCAAATAACAAACAATTAAATAAAAAGGAAAGGAAATATTAGAAATAAATTAAATAATAAAAATATATAAAGAGAGATGAAGTAAAATAATATAAAATAAAATAAAAATTAATAAAATACATATAAATTTATTAAAATTAATATAAAAATGTATAACTTACTCCCCTATACCGTTAACGAATAAACTCAAAAAAGATAATATAAATTGTAAAGTTAATAATAATAATAAGATATTTTATTTTTTCACAATATCTAACAGTCATTAAGTACTTAATAAAATGAATAACTGCTTGTAGAGAGAGAAATGTTATTATATTAATAATTAATTAATTAAAGTTGAGTGACGTATAAGTGTTATTATCTCTTCTTCTTTTTTTTTTTAAGTTCTAAAAGTGTTTAATTATTATTTTTATATTAGTTCAGAATTTACCAACTATTTCA
Source organism: Phaseolus lunatus (assembly GCA_013389735.1). NCBI lineage: Eukaryota > Viridiplantae > Streptophyta > Magnoliopsida > Fabales > Fabaceae > Phaseolus > Phaseolus lunatus. Next base: position 43,622,060 of record CM023867.1, on the reverse strand, counting down.
CAAAAAATGTGTCAATCATTTTCAGAAAATTCTTAAATTTTTTATAAGTGGTTTATATTCTATTTATAAGTTAAAGAAATATTTTAAAACTTACATTATTTTCATTTTACTCATTATACCGCTCCTTATAAACTAAATGGATTTTTTTAGGTTTGTCATGGAGAATATGAAAAATAAGAAAATCACAAGAATGAAGATTTGAATTGTAACTTAACCTATTTTGAAATTTTTCGAATATATGACTTTATTAATAATGCTAAGAAACTGATTTGGTTTATAAAAGAATATGAAATTTCATTAATTAATAACGTGTCCGGTACATTCTACCTTAATTAATTATTATGATTACGATATTAGTATTTTAAAAACAACACTCATGACCCTTCTCTCCCATTCAATCTTTTTTTATCTTTCTTTTTTTTTCTCTCTTGCATTTTAGTACGACTTTGTTTGGATTTGAAGATAGATTTGAAGGTATATTTGAAGGAGTGGATTTGAGAAAATTTGAGATAAAAGTGAGGTTGTTTGGAATAAAGAAAAGTTTACTAAAATTATTGAATGATGTGATAAGTGTGATTGATAAAATATTATTTTTAGATAAATAAAAATGTAAGATTACAAATTTATCCCTGTAGTTAAAATTAAATTAAAATAAAATATGATTAAATTGTTTTATGTATAAATAAAATAAAATTTATGTAAAAATATTTTACAAATTTTTGGACATATATATTTTGTACAAATAAAATTCCTAAATTATTAGAAAAAATTAATAAATATAAATCCTAAATTATCTAATATAAATAAACAAAATTATTAAATTATTAAAAATTTTAAATAAATACAAATTAAAATTATTTAATATCAGTATTTAAATGAAATATAAAATAAATAAAATTCTTAAAATATTTAAAATCCTATATAAATACAAATCTAAATTATTTATTATCAGTATTTAAATAAAATATAATATAAATAGTGTTCCGTGTGTGTATGGCTAGAAGAAGAATTTTTAAGCTTTTCAGAAGGGGAAAAACATAATATCAAAGTTTTTTCTGTTTCTTTGCTAATTTTCACTCTCTATTCTTCTATAATCAGTAGATACAAATACATTTTATTTGTTATTCCATCTCGACTCTTCTGATATATTGGAATCATAAAGATGAAGATTATCATGAGATTCATTTTTTTTTTTGTTTGAAATATAATTTGGTCTTATAGGTCATAAGAATTAATTTTATCATATGAGGTCATTTGATATTGAGATTAATATGTGCATAGTTGTGTGAGTTTTACACTGAGAGTAGTACGACAGACACAAATCTCTAAGTATAACTCAATGCACAAATCTTTCAGAAGTAGAATTAAGTGTCTTCGTATGTTAGTCAGTGGATTTTTTATATAAGTAATGTGGATTATGAATTATGATAAACACTTGGTTGCTTTGTAAAAATGTATGAAAAATAATGAATTATGTTTGTGATTTAAAGTTACATTTTATATTAAAAGTTTTAAAAATTACTAATTTATCCTATTGTTTGTGTTGTGTTTTTACACAGGTGCATGTGATATTTCAAGTGATAGAGCTTCACTCTATGTATATTTAGAATTTTATTTATTTTGATATTTTATTTTATTGTGTGTATATATTTTAAATTCTGGATACATTTTTGAATTACTATATGACTGATATATATATATATATATATATATATATATATATATATTTAATTAGATATTTCATGTCTGATGTAGTATTTACATTTGATAAATAGAGATGTTACGATTTCAAACATTATATATGTAAATAACTTTAGCATTGTATCTAATATGTAAGGGAAAATAAAAGTTTACTTTTAAAATATTTTGATACTTATATATTATAAAAAAATTATATATATTAAATATGTAACTTCGAAACTTCATTTTATAATGTAAACAAACTTAGTTATGGATATGTTTGAATTGAGAAAGAGATGAAAAAAAAAAAAAAAAGAGAAAGAGAGTGTGAGAAGTGATGTTATTTGGGTAGAAGAAATAGGATGAGTTTTAGTAGAAATTGGTCGGAAAGTTTATAAGTTTTTTTAAATAAAAGTTTTCATGTTAGGCATCACTATACAATCTGATATCTCAGTTAGGCTAACACCTCAAGCAATAGCAATCATCTGTCATCACATGAAAAAATATTATTAAAAAGAAAATACAAAAATATGGAAAACTAGACCAAAACTCATATGCTAACAAAAACGATACATAGGTACACTATACCTATTCATAAAAAATTCTAAGAATAGACTATATGGAAACATATTATACCAATGAAAAGATTCTCTATGAATAAATCCTAAATTAGCCAACTTATCAGCACACGCATTTCCTTCACGGAAAATATGAGTAATCCTAAACCTGATTTTTCCACAATAATGCAAGTATTCCATCGATTCCAAAACATCCGGAACATTTGTCCTAGCAATAAACGCAGCACAAACTAAAGCAGAATCACATTTCAACCAAACATTAGTAAACTCCAACTTTTGAGCTTCCTCCATAGCATGTATAACCCATAAAGCAGAAAGTTTATAAGTTTATAGTAAATATGATTGATAAAAAAAATGTGTAAAAATTGTTATATGAGAAATGACAAAAATGTTATGTATAAATTTTTTATTTTGAATAATGAACAAGTATATGATAATAATTGTAAGCATTGCGAAAAAAATATTTAAAAAATTTATTAAAATTTTAGAATTAAATATATATATATATATATATATTACAAGAAAATCAAAATCATTAATATGAAATTAATATTTAATTTGTTTTAATTTAAAAAAAAATAAAAATAAAATTGGTTTACAATAGGAGTGAATAAAAATATTATTTATTTTAATACATGTATATATATTTAAATTCCATTATAATTATTTACACCAATATATTTTTATGTGTCACATACTTTTATCATATTTAATTTTCATCTTAGTTTTTTTATATATTTTTGTTTAAATTCAAAGTAAACATATTTTTATCATATTTAATTTTGATCTTACTTTAATTATTTGTTTTTAAATCCATTATCATTGTATTGTATCCATAATGAAATTCATTAAGTGTATTTATTAATAGTGTAAAGAATGTAACATCATCCAATATGCTTGAATTCTGCATCCATTTTACGTTATTAATAAATGCAATTAATGGATTCTAATTACATCAAACTCTTGTTGTTCCGTTTTAATCTAAATATTTATTACACCAATTTAATTTTAACAAAACAATTGTCTTCATTTCTGACAATGAATTAAAATTTTTATATATACTTCAACAGATAAGTAATTTAATATCAAATTAAACTTTTTAAAAATAAATTACAATTAAAAAATTCAAACTAAAATAAAAAATTATTATACATTTATATTATATAAAAATTTATATTTTAAAATGATAATAATATATAAAAAAATTATTTTTATTTTTAAAAATATTTAATTAATTAATATTGTTTATTTATTTATTATTTTAATACTAATTTAATAAACATATTCACTAAATATAAAATTTTAAATTATTTAATTTTATTGTCTTCCACAACATGAAAGCTTTCACTAAATATTCCCTACAATTTTTCTGTCTTCCACAATTTTTGTCTTGGCCTCCCAACATTTTCTTTTTGCATATTTATAAATTTATATGTAAATAGTTTTTTTTTTTAAATTAATATATTTTACATATTTGAAACTTCCAAATTATTTACACTTATAAAATTTCTTCCACAATATAAGTATATTTAAAGTAAATGATGTAGTTTTTTTTAATAATATTTTTTTGTGTGATAGTAGATAATTATTATTATTTAAAATGTTAGTTAAAATGTCAATTTACGTGTTATAAATTTTCTTTTTTGAAGGAAGAATTGTTAGGCTGATAAACGTTATCTTTTTTTTCCTACACACATTTTTCTTTTCAAGGATAGAACTCTGAAGTTTTCATATAAAATATATGCTTAGTTAAATTTTATAAATATAATTTTTTTAATTAAGTCTTTAAATTTTTTATTTGAGTGTGTGTTTAAAATATTTTTTATTTTCATTCTCAATAATAATTAGTTTCATTTTATTGTCAACTACTTGATTGCTAGTTTTAATTTTTTATTTTTAATTCCTCAATCAATTCGTATTTTTTCTTCTTCAATCTATCTAACTTGTCTATTTAACTCGTCCATCAACTTTTTATTTAAAATCTAAATAATTAGTAATTAAACTTTGTTAATTAATTAAAAATAAATTTAGAAATTATTTATCAATAATAAAAATTAATTTAAATATTAATAATTTTTTTAGTTTTTAAAATAATATTTAATTTAATAAATATAATAATTAATTATTTTTTCTCTCTTGAATTTTATTTAATGATTTTTGTATAGTTAAAGAACAAGTTAACCTATAAATTAAAGGTGATTTAAGAGAAAAATAGCGAGTTGATAAATGACTTAAAAAAAACTAAACCATCCATTAACCACAAAAGTGAAAGTAATTAAAAATTCTTCTTAGAAGAAAACCTTATCATTAGGTAATGCATGGTATGATTATATAACATCATGTAATTGGGCCAGAAAATCACATATTGTAGATCCAAACAACATTGGTGCTGCAATTCTTTCTCTCACACATGTTTAAAGCACACTAAAAACAATGAGCTTTTCTTTTGTGGCAATTTCTCCCTGCATCATATCATCATCATATCATGCATCACATCATTTAAGACATGTACCCAATACAAAATTTAAAACCCAATATTATCCTTAGACTTCATTTTTGTTTATGAATGGAGAAATCTGGAAGTGATTGTTATATATTTTGAATTTCGATATTCAGATGGTCATTTTTGTACTTTACTTAAGTTTCCGGATGGTCATATGTGAAAGTGAGTTATGAGTTCTAGATTTTCATATCCAGAATGATGTGCTATAAATGGTATTGAAGATCGAGATCCAAAGCTCATTTATGTTTGCTTATGAATCTTGACATCCAGAAGGTTATTTATGTTGTCCGGGTAAGCTTCCGGATGATGAAATCTAGAAGTGATATATTAGTTTTGAACTTATATATCCAGAACTTTATGATTTGATTTACATATATGAATATCTGGAAGGTAAAAAATTTTAAATCATTAAAGACAAAATGAACATTTAAGATCAATGTGATGGTGTGGATTTGAATTGATATGCTGTGTAGGGAGAATCAGCCTTCTTGCCTTCTTTTGTTATGAAATTCAATGAGGAAACATTGAATACAGTGGTTAGTAGTACTTGTAAATAGCTCTTTTAAAGATTCAGAGAGTGAGAACATGGAAGTTCTGCAAGTGGTCCAAAAAGTAGATAACTGCACATAAGGGTAAACCTATGAATGTGTAGGGTTATAATGCTCTATGACAATGCATTTATCACATAGCTTGTTGGTGTGCAGAAATAGTACATATCTAAAACTATAACTTCAACTATTCAAGTTTCTGCCAATGTAGACATAAATCATGTGCTCAGGGACACATTCTAGCCATAGTCAAAAACATTTCTTTCACACCTACTTTCATTTAACAACTCTCTATAATAATATAATGATATTTTAAATTAAAAAATAAAATTAAAATATTTGTTTAATAGATTGTGAAATTGGTGTTTTTACTGCATATGATGTCAATATGTATCATTGCTCTAGCCATAATAGTTGGTATAATTTAGTGAAAAATAAATAAATATGTAACTATTTACTTATTTTTGAGATACTTTTTTTCCTTTTTTTTATAATGAATTATTTTACTCGATATCACAAATGGAGAAATGGTCCAAATTATTTTTGGGATACTTTGATAAGAATGAAGGTCAATTCAATAGTTTTTTCTTTAAAAAAAATAAAAACTCATGCTAGATAGCACATGTATGTCATTACATAAAAAATATCATAAAACTTAAAAAAACTAAAACTAAAATATGGAAGACTAGATCAAATCCATATGAAAAAAAATAAAAAACAAAGAAATTTTTAAGAGTAATCTAATCAACTACATTGAGGGTTTAAGCCAAAAAAATGGAAAAATTAAATAAAGACAGAAGACAAACAAAAGAACATTTTTTAATGAATAATTCTCATAAAGACAACAAAGAGAAATGATTAAATTATAAAAATTCAATCAAATTGACTCTCATTTGCGTTCAACAACGATAATTAAATTATATGATATCAAATTGACCCCTATAGATTACGTGAAAAGACCATTTTGTTTGTAAAAAATATATTCCAAACTTTAGAATCCATTAATGTATTTTTTTTTTCTATTTACACCTCCTAGATTGTAGAATCTAGAAATACCTTCTAGATTTTACAATCTGGAGTTTTTTTCTTCTTTAGAAAAATATATTTTGGGTTACAGAATCCATAAGGTATTTTTGAATCCGAAAATACCTTTTGAATTTTAAAATCTAAAAATATATTTTGGATTCTATCATCCATAATGTATTTTTTTAAAGAAACTCATTTTAGATTATAGAATTTGGATGGTATTCCCAGTCCGAAAATATCTTCTAGATTAGTTTTATGGATCACCCATTCCAAAATGAAAAACATCAATAGAAGGGTATTTTTGTTATTTTAAGAAGTATGGGATGGCCCAAGAAGCTATGGAGGTGCATGAAGAAACAACCCAAATAAGAGGAAGCTATGTCTTATTTGCAAATGAATTGTGGCTTTTTCTTCATGTACCCTCATTATTACTAACCGCACCCCTATACTACAAAAAAAAAAACTAAAATATCCTCGCTTGTTATACCACGCTACGAGTGCACTCTTTAGGAGGAGGAAGAAGAGAGAGAGAGAGTAAAATGGTGGGTTTAGATGGAAGTTTGTTAAAAAAAGCTTGTTCCAAAAGGTATAATATATGTTCTAGAAATCTTGTTTTGGAATGGTAACTACACCGATAAAAAAGCAAATTTATCTCCTTCCATCAAGATAGAAAAATTATACCAAGCACCAAACTAATGTACCAAGATTTGAGGCAAGAAACCACCCAAGTCAAGAAAATTCAAGAATTTTGCTTTCTTCACCCAATAAATTATAACCTACACCTTATCACTTGTGTGAAATGATAAAAATATCCTCTTTAATTTTTAAATAGAGGTAGGATTGTAAGTCAGAATGTATTTTGGATTTGGATTTCCAAAACACTTTTTAGATTAGGCTTTTCTAAACAATTTTTTGGAATAGCCTTTCTCAAATATGTTTCTGAATTTTATTTTTACAATCCCTTTTTTGGAATATACTTTTTGTATTCCATATTAGACTTTTCGAAACAACTTTCTAAAACAGTATTTCTGTTTCTTTTATTTATTTTGTTTTCCAAAATATATTATTTATATTGTGGATTACTTTTCAGAATGAGATTTTAGGTTTCCAATTCTATTAAAAAATGTATTATTTGTATTTCAAATTTATCCTTTTGAAATGAGATTTTAGTTTTCTAATTCTATTCAAGAATTTTATTTTCAGAACGTAAAACAACATATTTTGGATTTTTATTTCTAGAACGTATTTCTCAATTCCAAAATACATAAGAGTAATTTTGGAATTTTAGAAATTGATAGTGTGCAAGTTAGAATTAATTGGGTGTAGGAAGCAAAAGCCAACTCCAAAATGTCTCCTCATACTCTCAAGTCCTCCAAAGGTTTATCACCTTCTCTAATACACAAGTTTGTCACTACATATTTGTATCATATCAGTACCACATTAAACATCTGACAATGTAAAATGTTTTAATTTTAAAAGATGAATAGTAAAACTCACCAAATTAAAACTTGACTAATAAAATGTGCAAAAGTTTGAAACTTTAATGGTAAAATATATATTAAACATTGTTTTACGTATACTAGTTTTTAGGCAATATTAAGCACCAGTGCAAGATTTTGACATCCCAACTAGATTATATATAATTTGTTGATTTTACAGCCTCCCATGTTATACTCGGCTAGTAAAAAGATTGTTTTTTCCTGCACCTCCATACGTTTTTCTGTCATCTCTATAAATTTTTGTATTTTTTCTGTCATCTCTATAAATTTTTGTATTTTCAAAAATATCCCTTTTTAATATTTTGGATTACGTAATCCAGAAGTCTTTTTTCAAATTCATAATTAACTTCCAGATAACATAATCTGGAAGTCTCTTTTAGCTTCTAGATTATGTAATCCGGAAGTCTTTTTTTAAATGTGTGTCTGGATTACATAATCCAAAAACTAATATCAAATCTAGACTTCCAGATTATATAATCCAAAATATCATTTTTTAAAAATATATTTCATATTACATAATCCGTAATCTATTTTTCAAATCTAAGATTACTTCTAAATTATATAATCCAAAATATGGAGATGACACAAAAAGAATAAAAAAATATTTTCACATTTTGTATGAGGTGGCACAACAACATATAAAGGTGTATGCGGAATAGAAATTACATAAAACTAGAGAGATATTTAAATAAATAATTTGGTCACATTACAACTAGTTTATTATAAATTAGTTTATACAAAAATAACTTATATTAATTTCTTCAAAAGATAATGTTAATTAACATATAAATTAATTTCAGTTTTTGAGAGAAGTTTTTTTCTTATTTGATTTGCCTACAATTGATTATTAAATAGTATATCCTTACCGAATCTTAACTTCAACCATTTTATTTCACAAGAACCAAATTGTTTTCACAAAGAGGTGGTGTCTTACTGACACCATGTAACATATTTACAAGACAATTATGTCCATTAAGAATGTGATCAAAAGTTTAATCAACAAATTTGTGTATTCAAAAAAAAGTTTGAAAAAATAGGTTTTTATGAACTCCTGTTTTCCTTTAGAAGTGCTAATAGAAAATTGTCTTTACCTTTTCTTAACCGAAGCCATTTTATTTCCCAGGAACATAATTGTTTTCACAAAAGATAATTATGAACTTTATCTTATCAAGATAGTGCTGTATTAGATAGATAATTATGTCCATTAAGCATGTAATCAGACATTTAATCTACAAGTCAGTGTACGAAAAAACATGATTAAAGGAAGAGAAGAGGCTTCCATTAAACTACTGTGATAAATACTTCTATTAAGGATAAAACAAATGCACGTAAAACAAGAGTTTGGATCCTCTGATGTCACATTTCTGTTAATTGTAAAGATGTGGAATTTTGATTGTGGAGATTTTTACTTTAAACAGTCTAAGAGAAAACCTCACTTGAGAGGATCCAACTCAATGCTTTAAGAAACCTGTTTGGTTGCCGCCCCACTAGGCTTTCAAGTTGAGACCAAGATCACAGCTAAGCTATTACAATCCAAGACTTTCTACTAAGTTCATCGTAATGCAAATACAGTTGCTCACACATTTATACAGTTAGCTTCCAAGTTTATTGAGAGTTTTGATCAAGGAGTATCCTCAACATATCCACACTTTAACTTGCATGTGACATGTACAGGCTATACAATCTGATTAACATGGCCTTTCCCTCTAAAAAAATGGGCTATAATTGGTTATAAATTTAATGGTAATTCATCTTGTCTAAAGTCATTTAGCAGTTCATGTAGTGATTTATAATACATACTATTATGTGATAGCATCCAAAGTGGTGTAATGAATGTACTGCCCCTAGAAATCATATGTATCTAGGTAGCACAGTCCCCAAGAAAGGATATATTTTCGTGAAATCTGAAGCTCTTCATTCAGGGTATGTGTGGTGGAGTTTCTTCATAAACACTTCTAGGAGAAAGATATAAAAATAATAAGTTTCTACAAAAGATAAAATCAGCTTATACATAAATTAAAATTAAAATTAAGAGAAGATACATGAGAGAAAATCTACGAATTAACTTATGCATAGATAACTTTAACTTACAGCGAAAATAATTTCCATTTTTCTTGTTTTTCTTTTCTAAAAGTATTTACAGAAAAGTTTGCCCAATCAGACCCTTGTTCTGGAAGTGAATAAAATTTGAGATCATACTGAATTCCTGATCAATAGAAAAAAATGCCATCATAAATCCATTCTACAAGGCTTTAATCATTTGATGCAAACAGAAGCTTCACTTTATATCTTGAGGATAATAATATATGAACATAAGGAGTGAGGGAATATTACCTCGAGAACAACTAACGACTCTCACACCAGCACTGACGCCTAAGTATGATACACATGTGAGAAAGCATTTAGAACAATGTCTTCACCAAAACTCTGATGGTTGCTTTAGTGCACTTCAAGCGATTATAGCTCTTTAACTAGTCAGCCACAAATGCATCAAAGGAGAGCCAAAATCTCCATAGAATAGAAGCATCTTCAGATTAAGGCAGCAAATTTACACTAAAGCATCCGAAGCATAATGATGATGTAAATACTTCCATGCCTAGCCCTTCTTTTGATGAACTCCTAAATGTCATTTTTATCATCACGCTGAAAAGGCCTTAAGAGCAATGATCAAATTATCGTGGCCATAAATATTGGCCGAACTATGAGCATCAGAAGTTTAAACGATAAGACTTTTCTGAATCACTTCAACCTCTGACTGCAAGGGACAATGAAAATAGTCTAATTTAATGAAGTCAACTGTCACTTCTGATCACAGCCTTTCTAGCTATAACCAATATTCCTGATCCATCAACAATTTTGATGTAGAAGTATGAGAAGATTGTACTTACATGGCTTTTCTTTTAAGTAAGGAATGATATCCTTACTGTTGCATACTTTTCCAGTTTAATTTCCTTACCCTTTACCAAATAGGAAGAGATGCAGAATTCCCGTATCACTAAAAAATCGATCAAATTCAACTTCTAAACAATGGCTGGTAAGGAATTCTTGTTGTCACACAAATCAATATTTCCTCTACCACAGAGTGCCATAAATTTATCATAAAATTGCAACAGAGGACACTTATCTATCAAGTTGGAACCAAAGTATGCATCTTTGAGGAACACAGAACTCCGTTCACCTTTATTAGTGAGGTAAAATATCCCCTGATGCTTTATCAAGCAAAGCAGTAATTGAGATGGCAAAAGACACTCTGCATGAAATGCCTCGAGCTGTGCAGATGTCATCCTCTTCTCCATGGTCAAGCTCAAGAGTTCATGAATCACTGCCACAGATCGTTTTCGAGCTTTTGGATCAGCAGCATCAAATCTCCTTGCATTCAAATAAGGAGAAGGGAACTCCAACTTCTGCCACCTCTCAAGATGCTTAAGGTAACCAACATTTGGCCTAAAACCAGCAGGAAAATTCATTTTGAATGCAAATGGACCTAGGTAGTTCCCATCTCTTGAAATATTCACCTTCCTCCTATCCCCGTTTGCCTTCAGGTCCACAACTCCTTCCTGTGACAACCTAATTCGTGTATAAATTAACTCATTTTTTACCCAAAAAAAATTATGTTCAAAGTCTCACTATTTATGTCATTGTTAGGGAACACCTTTTTACTGAGAAATAATCACCTTTTTAAATTAAAAGGGCTTTTAAAAGTTGCAAAAAAATTAAATTATTATTCAAAATAAGCTAATTCTAACCCAAAACTAAGAAGACAAATATTTCTTAAAAGTTAAACAAATCCAAACATGTATCTAGAAATAGCAACTTATACAAAAAAAAAAAAGCAATTATTTTACTAAAATCAATATATTATAAATAAAACTATGATTGGTAATATTATGAGAAGTAACCATTAGAGTCTTTAATTTTCATAATGTTATGGAAGACCATATTCATGGAAGGGTACTAAAGTTAAGAATCATGGACTATGTTGGAGATCTCCCATTCATCAGTAATTATATATTTAAATAAAGTATATAAGTAGAAAGCAAATCTTATCTACCACGCCCATTATATAGGGTTGAGTTAGATTCAAACCCAAACTTGAATATGATTTGAGAGTCTATCTTACTAATAATTGTTGACCTATAGTGTTACTCAATATCGGGTTGTTATGAGAATGAGAACATTGGCAAATATCTAGTCCAAAATACTTGAGATAGCTGGTCCTCAGAATAAAAGGATACCTTGAAGATCCCTTATTGACCAATGATAAGATTAAGATAACGTTTATAAACACAACATAAACTCTATCTTATAAGTCAGTTTTTACTAGTAATAGGCTGAAATAGAATATTCAAGGGGATACAAATCTTAACATAAATTCTATCTTATAAGTCGGTTTTTACCAGTAATAGACTAAAATAGAATATTCAAGGGTATACAAATCTCATCTAATGGGTTAGTTTTATAGGATTGAGTTAAGTCTAAACCCAAATTTTAACATACAACAATATTTTTTTTGTGAAGGATGAACGGACAAATAAACATCAAAGTCAACAACCAAATTAACTTTCTTCTTAAGAGTTGTGTTCTTTATACACCCATACTTTTTGTGTCCATCACTTTCCTTGGTATTCTTTCTTACATATCATATTTGTCTCTCTTTTTCTCTCTTAGTAATAAATTACAGCTCTCTTCTTATAATAACAAATTAACTAGCGGGGACAATTTCTGAGATGAAAACATATACAATATTTTAAAAAGAAATCCTATAATTTAGCAAATTCAAAGACATGTAACATGCAACTGTTACAGTGGTTTGTTTGGCAGACTTCTCCGCAGAATCTTTTTGGAAAGAAAAAAAAATTCACAATTTAAAGAGTTCATATGAAAAAACTTCTACAATGTATGCAATGATTATTATCCAAACACACGTACCTAGTCTCTCTAGCAGTGACAGCCAAGGTGGAATCCCAATCCTCCAACAGAAGACAGTCCCTTCCGCGGAAGGGCCTAACCGCGAAAAACTGCGGGTATTTCGGAACCAAACAGTCCTTAAAATCGGAGGGAAGGCCCAACTGAGGCCCAACGAGCTCCAGCGTTTGAAGCGGCAGCTTGCAATCGACGCAGAGCATGAGCAGCTTCCGCAAGTTGGTAACCAAGAGGGATTCCATGGAGGCTCGGGCGTGGGCCTCTTCCTGGGCTAGGGTTCGGGCCCGGGCCGTGAGGGAGACGGAAGGGGGCGTCCCGGCGACGCGGAAGACGGAGGGGTGTTTGTCGATGAGGGCCATGAAGGCCCATTTGCGAACGAAACCGACGTTCTTCTCGAGGTCGCGGAGGAAGAGGGGGGAGTGGTGGGGCTGAGATTGGATGAGGGAGGTGAGGTGGAGAATCATCAATGGCTTCTTCCGCAGTTCCATCACTCTGTCTAGTTCCGCCACTCTGTGGTAAATTTTCTTCTTCGGCCTTCTTCCGCCGCCGGATTTGTGCCTAACGCCGAAATGCACGTTTCTTGATGCGCCGAAAGGAATGGCGCGGCGGAACATAGCGGCGGCGAAGGAGAGTTTTGAAACACAGGCGAGGGCTTCCGAGCAATGCAAGGGAGAAACCGAGAAATGCTTTAAGCTCTTTTTTTTTTGTTTAATTGCTCCACACATCTTGATGTTTTTCATTTACTTTTTATTAAAAATTGTGGTTAGAGTTTATAGAATTTATTTTTTTATTTAATCTTTGTTTAATTGAGATGAACATAAATATTATTTAGTTTTTTTAATTATCCCATTATCATCACATAAATTTTTTTGTGCTCATAGTGTTATACAAATGAAACAAGAGAGTATATTAGAAATATTTCCAACACATTTATTTTCTATTTATTAGAGGACAAAGTTAAATATCCATAAGATGGATAAATTTTTGAGAAATAGTTATATTGATTATATTAATAAAACCTTCTATTGTTATTATCAATTATAATTGCATATATAATATTGCTTTATAATTAAACACTTGTTTATATAAAGTAATGTTGAAATCTATTTTTATAAAAGAAAATAATTTTAAATATTAAGTTAAAAAATATTTTTCTTAATAAAAGAGAATAATTTTTATTACTTTTAATTGTATGTAAATAAACATTTAATTCTTTTAACTAGTTTGTTTCTCTTCTTTAAAAATTTATCTATTTTTAAATATTTCTTTATCTAACTTTTTACTTTTTCTAAATAATTAAATCCTAGACACTTACTAAATATAATTAATTCTTTTTTTAAATAAATTTTAATATTTCCTCCAAATAATTCCTTTCAATTAATTATTTTTATAATATTTTCCTTAAATTTTCTCCTCCAATTAATTATTTAATAAATTATTAAATTTTCCTTTTTCATCGTTTCTGCATAAGATTTTGTTTTTTTTCTTCTTCTTTCACTCATAAATAGAATTTTATCATAATTAAGGTATTTCTTTTGTTTTGATTTCTTTTTAATAATGACAGCTAATACTTTTTACACATTACTGTATTTTTCAATCAATAATTAACAAGCTGAGATTATGTTCACTTAAAAAGTATGTTATTTTCTAGTTAAACAATATAAGATATTTTAGATAAATAACTGAATAAATAATATGAAAATTATAACAAGTAAAAATAACAAATGTATTTAATATAATTAATATATTAAAAAAAACTACAAAGTTAAAAAAATCAACAAAATTTCCATTTTATCAATAAAATAAATTAAAATTTACACAAAACACCATATTAACATGTATAATTCATTTTACATTTATCAATTACTTCACCAAACAGATCATCTTACTCAAAAGTTATAATTTATTAAACTAGTTTAACTGAAAAAGTCTTCAGTAGACTTTTCAAATACTTTTGCCACACATAACTTAAATAGTTTATTTCTTCTATTCTTCCTGGTATTAATTACAGAAAAATGTTATCAAGACAATAACATATTTTTTTCAATATATTCTTTGATATCTTATTCTAGCCTTACTACTAACAAGTTCTAGTTGTAAAATCAACATGATATTGTAACCAATAATCACTTTGAAAATATCCAAACGCTTTAAACTCTGTTACTGGAAGGATTCTACAGTTTCTAAACGTCAAAAAAACATGTTAAGGTAGTGTGGTTGACATATCAGAACAGAATGGAATGAGTTCAGTTCTCTACATTTGATGAATTTCAAAAATAGAACATGTTATAGACTATGTGATTTCTCAAAAATGGCACATTTTGATGCAAACTAAAATGCATGGAATAAAAGAGAGCTGATATAACAGTTCCATTTCATTCTGTCCATAGTACACATGCAAAACCTACCTAAGAATCCTTCAAAATTGAATCAATCAAGCAATACAAGAATATAATACATTTAAAGTAATCTAAATATAAATGGCAAAATCCTGAAATGGTCTTTCAGTCTTGAAGTGATGGTCAAGAATGTCAACTTCATCTTTCACCCAAATGTAAAGGCAAAACTCAGCAGCTAAATCTATACTAATGATAGAAAGTGAAATGAGTACTCACAAGTACCATATCAAACACAGCCTTGGCTGTGAGTAGAAGAATGATCTTTCAAGTGTTGAGTGAGCAGAAAAGGAAGTTACTTGACCTTCTTAACGAGATTAGAGGTTCTAAACACAGCATCATCTCTGATGAAACTCCACCAAATGTAGGTTAGAGGAATAGTAGTGGCATGCCAAATAGCATGTGCATCAAAAAGTCCATGATATGGAGGGAAATCATAGATTTCTAGGAGCATTGCAAGGCCACCAGAAAAAACAACAAACAATAGCTTCCAGCGTGAAGGATGCTTACTACAACCAGCCCAAACTGCCCACATGGAAAGTTGTGCCACGGCCATCACTATGCAAACTATCATATTCCATCCTACAGTAAGGTTGAAAGTGTTATCAAAATCAGCCGAAGAGAAAATAAAATGTATGGATAAGAGAAATGAAAGACATAATAAAGAAAAAATACAAGTCAAAACTTATGTCTCTCTCATGTGCACATAAAAGCTCTTGCATTGGGAAACTTGCAGTAAACTCATCATAACTTCAATTTTATTAAAGATGGTAGCTATTCAAAACCAAATCCAATCTTTGCACCCCCTCAAAAATCAGTCTCATATGCTTAAGGTCAAAGAATGGGTTAGAACTGGGAAGAAAAATGATAAGCTAAGAATGTTGTCAATAATCTTGTGATGGAAGCAGAAGCCACAAAGATGAATAACAGACATCTCAAGATACGTGATTTTGTCAAGGAGATCAATAACAAATTGGTCCTGCATTCAGCTTCACTCTAGGCAATAATAATATAAAGATTACATGACAGGACATACCGTAATCTAGTAAATAGAAGTTGATGTACATTACGTGGGTGGTCACAAAAGCAATAAATGGAGCAGCAACCATAACTCTGGTAGCCTCATCCCGAACACTGAAGGTTCGTAAGATGGCTAAAATGAGGGAGTATCCAAGGAGAACCACTGCAGATGAGTAGTCTAGTTTCTCTGTTACATCAACATCTCTGCAGTACAAAAAGACGCAAACAATTTAAATTTAAGACTAAAAAGAGAGGAAAAGAAGAAAAGAAAAAAGAACTTAAGATGAAAGGGAAATTTTAGGATACATAAATAGCTATGTTCAACTATTAATGTGACATGTTTTGGTTCTTTTTCACTGTTAAAGTGGGATTTTTTAAAGCAAGACTGAGGAAATTTCTTGGAACATCAACATAATTCAGAACAATATATTTATTATTAGTTTAATTAAAACCGCTTATATATATTATGGACTACACAAAAATGAATTTTAGGCGAGGCTTTTAACTTTTCAAGGAAGAAAAACCTTCGAAGATGTCAATGAATCTTCCAAAAGGGTAGTATTAGAAATATTCTTAAACCAAAAATAAAATTAAGAAACTGTTTCTGCATTAACATTTCATATGCATACATACACATTGAGTCATGTCTTTTGCCAGCTGATTCAGACTTCAACATTAGAGCTAAAAGGTATAACTTCACTAGCAAAAATTAATACAGACTGATTGACACCACCAAAAATTAATTAGTATTTATGGTCAAATAGCAAGGTATCCTCCAAACGGGTAGCATTATAAATATTCTTTTACTAAAAAGTAAATTAAGAAATTTTTTCTGCATTCACATTTGATACGCATATATTTTGATTCAATCTTCACGAACAAACAACACAACAGACAGACTGATTAACACCACCTAAAATAATCCCTATTTATTAATGGTCAAGGTTTTTATTAGCAGAATAACCAAATCAGAACGACATTATTAAACACAAAAATCTTTAGATTCAGTTCAAAATACTTAAAATATCTGCATATCTTACCGACTGTGGAAAACTCCACTCCAGAACCAGGAGTTTAGTGATAAGAGCCCATATATATGCCACAGACCAGCATACTCATAATATGCCTTCTTTCCATCTTTTAGAGGCAATTTATAGTATATAAGAATGAAAAAGGAGACCCAACCATGAAAATGCATTGCAAGATTGAGAGCAGAAAAAGCCACAGAAGCAGGCTCCTGGTTAAAAGGATACATGGCAGTTCATTAAACAATGGGATTTAAAATGATTAGATGCCAACACAAATGAAAAACTTAAGTATGGCTTCTTTGCCAACATACCTGCATCCCATATAAACGCCTGAATGGCCATTTGCCGTGATATTTGACTGTGCCAAGGTTCTGTGACTCCCTTTCTTTCTCCCTATCAACCATGCAGTAGTACCGACAGTCACATTGACAATCCCATTTTTTCCATTGTAAATAGAGTGCTCCTTGCTGCATGTACCATGGGCGATCAAAAAATTCTCCATCTGAAGAAAATTTACAGTTTGGAAAGCATCTTTGGCCAACACATCCAGTCTGCTGACATTGTGCTACACAACCCCTGATATCCAAACCAAACAAGAAAAAAAATAGATTGGAGAAATCCAACAAAATTCCACTTAACTTATGGTAACTTAGAGTATTTGAATGCAATGAAGATTTCCTAGATACTACAACAAGTAAAACTCAAAAAGGAGCAAAAGGCAACAAGTAATGAACCTGTAGAGGGGATCAGCATCACCAGCACTTGCATCAATTACCTCCACAGACCAAGAAAGCACCAAAAGAAAAGCACACATCCAACCATCAAACATTTGGCTACATAACATTTGAAACACAAAGGTCACACGCTTGTCAAACTCGAGAGTCTAAGTAGACTCGTGGGAGCTCTGTAAACTCGACTCATAAACTCGTAAGAGTTTACTTTACATGAAACAAAAATTAATAATAAATAACTACATTTGGTCCTGAATGAGAATTATATAACTTCAAAGTCCCTCAAATAAAGAAGTTCATACAAATACTACAAAAGTTAAATTATTCAAGTCATAAAAACTAAATAATTAGATGTCTAATCCTCCATCATCTCCATCTTCATCTTCATCACAATCCACATTGGCATCAAAAGTTATATTTTTAAGATCAAATGCAATCTCAGTTGAATTTGATCCACTCCCGGACCTTTCTTAAAAAATACACAGCTCCAAATTCAATTTCTGCCAAAAAAAAAAATTGCAGCAAGTTTTCCCAATTAAAAAAAACAGAGAGCATTCCAAACAAAAAAAAATCTGCAGCCCATCTTGTATTCTGCAGCCCAAAAAAAAAACAGAACCTAACTCCCTAAATCACACCACATAATTCAACCCTAATTCCACACCACCCATCTCTAACCTTATATGATGAACGGCACCTCCGGCACCACCGTCAACCCGCGACCACCGCCGCACTCGCACCACCTCCGCGCATTCCACGCAAAGTGAAACCAAAACGAAAACGAAACGCGAAACCCCAAAGGTGAGTTTATTTCATTTAATTTTCCCATTCAGAATTAAACCGTTTTGGGTTAAAACGAAAACCCAGTTGAACTCCATAACTCGGAACATACTCGCGAGTTTGACCGATTTCACCGAGTTTACATTCAGAACAACCATGGTCACACGTCTACATCAGCAAAATTATGCAAATGCTACTAAAGTGGTGCATGCAAAATTCTACATTTCTGCCCAAATAATTATCCTTCAAACATTGGTAAGCAAAAAAAGGAAAAAAAAAAAAGTTAGTGGGGTGAGAGGAAAGCACATATATTTACACAAAATTTAGTATATTCAGAGACAATAAGATCTTCAAATCAAGACCCACATCTCAAATCTCGTGAAAATGGAATCTTTACCATTGTGATAGATCGGAAGTTCAAAATATAGAGAGTATACATAGCACAAGCAGCCAAAATCGCATCTATGCAAAATTTGCAATAACAGTACACGTGGTAGCAGATTGAGCTCTAGTGATGAAAGAGGGTAAAAGGAAAACCAAAAAAAAAAAAAACTATCTTGATACCGTTTTCGGCGAAGAGAGGGTTGAGATGATGCAAAAATTTGAAGTGCTGAGAAGAATCAACGAATGGGATACAGAAGAAGGAGGCTTTGCGTGTGACAGATCGGGGTTGCAGGCAAGTTCATGCCAAGGGTGAGGAGACCAAATAAATTTCTTCTTTTGAAAAAGGTTCATTTGACAAAGAATTTTACTTTTTATATAAGTGATTTTGTAGTGTAAAGACTTTGCAAGTATGGTTATAAAAACTCAGGGATTGAGTTCTTATAATGATAAAAGTATTATTAATTATGGGAAAAAATTAATAATTTAGCCTTTATTATGCTAAGAAGTGCAAATTATAAGTACAAATTATAATGGTGATAAAAACTAAAAATATCTCTTAAATTTTGATAATTCAAAAAGCTTTTGTTCAAATTTTTAAAATGTTATCAAATTCTCCAAATAAAACTTCTAGGGTAATTTCATCACGTTCTAATGCTTGTAATTGTTATCTTAGTTCACCTGTTTCTTTTATCTTAAAAAATAACTCATATTGTTTGATCTCATTTGGAGTGAATTTATTTTAATATTTTTTATTTTGAAGTATATTATCAACTAAGAGTAAGGGAAGTTGATTTCTTAGTGGTTATTGTACAATTTTTGTAACTTCTATATTCTTCTTT
Source organism: Phaseolus lunatus (assembly GCA_013389735.1). Taxonomy (NCBI): domain Eukaryota; kingdom Viridiplantae; phylum Streptophyta; class Magnoliopsida; order Fabales; family Fabaceae; genus Phaseolus; species Phaseolus lunatus. Next base: position 43,602,128 of record CM023867.1, on the reverse strand, counting down.
ATATTTCTGCAAGTATTATTTGTATATTTTGGGTCAATAAATGGATTCTTTGGATAGAAAAATAGTGTTAATAAATTAAGTTTTTCATTTTTTTTTATAAAATTGTTATACTAGTCTATTATAAGAAATTGTGTTTTGGTTATTTGAAGTGAATTTTTTGTTTTCTGTGTAAAATTATGAATTTCATGGATGATAGAAGTGTGTAAGTCTTAAAATCCTAGGTTAGAAAGGACAAAATTGAATTATAGATGATAAATTGAATAACATAAAATATTTTGGTTATACCAATTATTCTTCTACAATTTGGTTCCATTGTTTGTCACATTCTTTTGACTTACACGAATTTTTCACCGTCCATTTAGGTGTTGTGAGTCCTTACTGTCCTTGTCCTTGCTCACTCCTTAGTGTATCCATTTGTTTATTTATTTTTCAAAGCAAACATCTATATTCTTTTGATACTCCACCTTATTTCCACTATCCCACTAAATAATGCATGTGTCTATTAAGGTCCATTTGCATCCTTCACTATGTAAAGCTAATATTACCCTATCAAAAGCTTATCCTTTAAGAAACACTCTAATTTATACTACATATTTCCTGATGTTATAATTGTTATCTACTCACACCTTGTAATTTTTCTTGGCTTTCCTACCCTTCCTCATCAAAGTAAACTCCATATATGATCCTTTCATATTTCTTAGTGACTACAAATACTTAATACATATGGACACAGACACCAGTCAAAATAAAAAACAAATGATTTTGGGAATTAATTAGTTATTCACACCTAAGTGTTTACTTGTGACTTAGTAAATATCTTTTTCTCATCTATCCTTTCATTTTTAAATATGGTTCAATTTCTCTTATTCCATATATTCTTTTTAAATGTTAGCGACATGCATTTCTAAACCTAATTTTCTTTACTATTTAATTATGGAATCATGAATCGTTGAAAGTGTTGTACAAAGAAAATCATTGTCCATAGGTTACATGAATTCCACACTCAACTTGGTACCTTACAAGTGAAGAATAGATTACAAGTTGTTTCTCCTATAATTTTGCAGATGGTACACATAATACTACCTAATGATACTCCCCTTATGTACTAGGTTATCCCTAGTAGTCACTCTATTCTAAATCACTCTCCAAGTTAGATGTTAGGTGGATGATAAAGCTTTAATTGTCCAAAACAAGTTATAGAATTCAACATCTTTCTCTATTCAAATGTGTTGTAAACTATCATAAGTCAACTTAACATTATATATTTGCGTTCTATTGTTGTTTCATAACCATATGTCCTATCTCAACTTGTTAGGTGGGTTTTCTGCTATCTCTTTCATCAATATTGCTACTTAGGGTAGCCTCCATTCAAACTACTCATTTTTTCAAACCAAATTTCATTCCCAAATGTTGTCATTCCATATACATAGCTTTACAATTTTGGCATCTTTAAAATTCAATTTATTATATAGTCTCGGGAATCTATGTAAAAGATATTCTCTTTTGTCCACCTATCTTATAAGAATCTAATTTGTGTTCCTTTTCCTATCTTCCACAAGATAATTCCATCAAACCAAATTCTCTTTTTCTCCTTTGATGTAAATAGGTTTTGAGAGGAATATATTGAAAATGGAGAAAAGAAACATGATAGAAGTAGAATTTTCTTTGATCTGGTGCTTAAGCAAGACTAGTGTTTGTGACATCTTATAAAATGGCTCAAAGTGAGTAGTAAAGTTGAAAAATAAACTGGTTATTTGGATGGAGAAAATAGTTTATCTGGTGGAGTATGTTACCATAAGGAGCATCAATGTTGTTGGTAAAGAAGAAAGACAAGGGATCCTAGATTATGTGTAGACTGTCGAAAGTTAAATGAGATTGTTGAAGAACGATAATTTGATGTATAAAAATGCATGAAGAATCAATGTTTTCCAAATAGATATAAGATCCTTATGCCTACAATTTAAGTGAAGAATGAAGATGCGTAGAAGGAAAACTAGAGATCTAGATATCCTTTATGAGTATGTAATGATATTATTTGATGTGATGAGCTTTCTAGACATATTCATGGATTTCATGAATATGACCTTTCATATCTTTTTGGACAAGTTTATTATTGTTTATATAGATGACATGTATATCTATCATGTACTTCAGAGGCACATGAGGAACACCTAGGGGTAATGACAACATTCTTGAAGAAAAATAGTATAAAATGGAGCTTTGGTTGGTGAATATGAAAAATTTAGTATATGTCATATCAACTTAATGAATCTAGTGAATCCAATCAAAGTAGAGGACATGCTTTCATGGAATGTCCATAGAATGTCATAGGATGAAGAATTATTTGAATATAGTTGACTGTTACAAAAGGTTGATGTTAGAATTTTCCAGGATAACAATGTAATCAACACAACTAAACTGTAATGATTGAGCTTTTTTTAGCTAAATAGATAAAAGCATAATTTTCTAAAGTTGAAGTAGAGATTGACTAGTTTACTAATAATGATAATGTTTACACCCACATAAACTTATTGTGTATAAGGTATCACATCATAGGTTGGATCATATGTGGATACAAGAAGATAAGGTGATAGATTAGGTTTGAAAGGAAATAAAAGTTCATGAGAAGAATTACTTTACTCATGAAATAAAGATGATGGTAGTGGTGTTTCCTTAAAGATCTTGAAGAACTGTCTTGATGGTACTTAGTTTCACATGTTCAATATCGTAAGAGCCATAAGTACATGTTGGATCAAAAGAAACTGGAATGAGACAAAAGAGATTGGTGAGTTTATTAAAGGATTAAGATTTCAAGTTTATGTATCATTTGGGGAAGGCAAATCAGGTTAAAGACACCATGAGTAAGGAGATATTTCAAGTGTCAGATGTAATGGTTAAGGACCCAAGTTAGTGGAGTGTCAAGTACTAAACAGACTAAGGATTACATGATGGAAGTAAATGGGGATTCTAAGGTTTAGGATAAGATTTTTGTACTTACAAACAAGAAGTTAGAGAATATAGTCTAGTATAAAAGTTATAAGAACAATTTAATGTGCATTAGGCATAACTAAGATATATCAGTATCTAAAGAAGTTTTTTTAATGGTTTAACATAAAGAAGGAAGTAGTTGAGTATATTGTTGTCTATTTGACCTGTTAGGGATTGAAGTGGAATAGCAAAGACCTAGGTGAATGTTATAACAATTGGGCATGGCTAAGTATAAATGGAGAAGTATTGTTACACGTGTGGTTTCTTTTCCACAAGTAATGAAAGTACATAATGAAATCTAGATTGTGGTAGACTGAGTAATGAATGATGCATAATTTCTTTTGGAGAAGATGGATGGAGTTTTGAAAGATTATGATTTTTAACTGAGGTACTATCCCAGGAAAGGAAATCTTATTGCAAATGCTTAAAGTCACCATAAGATACAAGTGTTAGCCCTTATGATTAAAAATTTGGAGTGGATTGAGGATTTCAGGAGGTTAAATTTGGAGGTTTTTGTATCTTTAACTTATGTACTGACCAGTCCTCGGACATCAGCTGGGTCCCACAGCATGAGTCAAAGCCACGTGGAATAGACCCCACAGGGTGACGAGTCATCAGCCTGCAGAGAGGGGTGACGAGTCATCAGCCTACAAAGAGGGGTGACGAGTCATCAGCCTACAGAAAGGGGTGACGAGTCATCAGCCTACAGAGAGGGGTGACGAGTCATCAGCCTACAGAGAGGGGTGACGAGTCATCAGCCTACAGAGAGGGGTGACGAGTCATCTGCCTACAGAGAGGGGTGACGAGTCATCAGCCTACAGAGAGGGGTGACGAGTCATCAGCCTACAGAGACGGGTGACGAGTCGTCAGCCCATAGAGACGGGTGAGTAGTTGTCAACACCAGGATGGGCGGAGGTGTCATCGTCACTCGGCAGGTCGAGGAGTCCTCGGCAACAGAGTATGGCGAGGTGACATCGGCCTTGGGTGATTTGAACAGCATAAACAGAACAGTTAAGATTGGTTCCCAGAGGGGGCCAATGACCAGTTAAATACCCAGAGTTAGGGAGAGGCCTGTATCACGAAGTGCCTATGCGGGTAGCAGGGAGAGCACAGTTGGGTGTAGAGTCCTGAGGGGACAAGTACTCACCAGAATTAGGGTTTTCCCAGTGAAGCTACATGCATGGCACGTGAACAGTGAAGGTACTCCCAGAACAGGTGGCCCCAGAGACTAGGTGCACAAGGAGGCACCCAGGTGGTCACCCTGTGAGAGTTTGCACTCCGGAGAAGGAAGCCTTATGTGCTAGATTACCCTAAGATTGGGTGATAGCGGCGCAAGGGTATTCCAGTAAACCCTAAATATGGCTAGTAGCGCAGTGAACCCTAATTAAGGCTAGCGGCGCAGTAAACCCTAGACTATATAAGGGACAGTAAGATACTTCACAAAGGTACGCAGTTTCTAGACCTAAACACATATAGAGAAACTTATACACTTGGTGTGCTTGCCCTATACTGACTTGAGCGTCGGAGTGCAAACGGCCTCTAGGGCGCCCCCTTTCTCTTTTGCAGGTGCAGATTGCTTCGAAAGAACCAAGCACATAACAACGTGAGGAAGGAGGCGTGAGAGTGTCGTGAGTCAACCGACAGGCGGGTCAACCGGCAAGAACAACTTATATTATTTGTCGTATGCTTGTTATACCTAAAGAATTTCTAGAAAAAAGTGAAAGGGAAGCAATTGGTAGACTCTAATTTGAAGAATATCTGAACCTATTAAGTATAAATGAAACTAAAGAATTTCCTACGAAAAGATGTTACGCGAATAATTGGGCGAGCTAAGAGACCTCAGTTTGACAAAAGTGATGAAGAGGTGGCATTGGGTACTATAACTAATGTTAAGGAAGTTGTGATTGGCTGAGCTATACTTATCTTTTCATAAGGATGAGGATGAACTTTTTAGACTATGGTATTGGGTGGAATAGGCGATGTCAGATTCTACTCTTAGTTCTAAGAAGAGGTCTTTAGTAACTAATGTTGCACATAGCCCTTGTTAAAGCAAAATTGATGCCCTTCAATGCGAAAAATGGTAAATTTTATTGTACCGAGCTTAGTCACATTGCAAGCCAATTTTACAATCAATATTCCAGTGTTGAAACATACAATGAAATGTTAAAACGCCACATGAATAACACTGAGGTGATTAACATGATTGCACATTCTTTTGAATTTGAGAAGATTATTGCTCGAGAAGAAGAACAAAATGAGTTAGTGATATTGGTCACACATCATGTCCATTAGAAAGTAAAAGTGGTGCTTCCAATAAACATGGAAATATTTCCATTTTTGATTCAGTTGTACATATCTCAAGGTTCTATGGATTCCTTTTCTTTGGTATATGATGTTTCATATATTAGTGCAAATATGGCTCGAATAACATAAGTGATATTTAGACTTTGCTTACGAAGAGGTGATAAGTGTCATATTTCAGTAATATTTCATATTCAAATACAAACATTTATGGATATTAATTGATAAAAAAAGTATAATATAACTCCTAATTTATGAATTTAAACTTTTTTACATGTTTTGTGATTATAATTTGAGTAAGAATGATTTATTTCTAAATTTGTGTTAATATTTATGAGTCTAAGGGAGAATGGAGATGAAAGGGCAAAAAAAGAATAGACAAAGCTAAAAAGGGAAAGCTGGAACACTCCAACACTTCCCAAGCTCGCCCAATCTTGCCCAGGCGAGATCACTCTAGTGATGTTGGGCCTGTTTTCGTCCAACTCGCCCAAGCGAGTCTAATCACGCCCAGACGAGAAGTCACTTAGCCAAGTCCAACTAGGTTAAATATGAGGTGTGGGGCACAACCCTATATATTTAATGTGGATAATATAAGGTGTTAGAAACCCTAGAGGAGACACCTATCAAGGAGAAACATCCTGGATCTTATTTTCTTGCTTTCCATGCTTGTAATGGCCAACATGAGTTGCTAATTTTACCATTTGGGATTGGGAGTAATATGTTCAAACTCTTATGTATTGAGGTGATATTTAAATATATTATTATGTTCTTGATTGATGATTGATATTTTCATTTTAGTTGTAATGTTTGTTTACCATGATCAAGATCTTTATATTTGACTACAAAGTACTTCTAAGTTTCTGACCCAAATAATAATATTTTACATATTTAAAAGTTGGAAATAGATTTGAAATGTTAATTGCTATCAACATCTAATCCTAATGCTAAGGAGTTTTTATAAATATGCGAGGAATCGATATTTAGTAGACTCTCTCAATAATTTTAGATGCGAGGAATCGATATAAATCTTTTATATAGGCATCAATTTCAATCAAAGGACATAATATTACTATGTTTTTCAAAATACAAAATAGTAAGAAGGATGAACCCTAATCATAATTTTCTCAATTGAATCAACAACTCTTTTACTTTGCTTTTATTTAATTTTTGTGCAAACTATTGTCAATATTAGCTAAAATCAAATTATTGTACATATTCTTATACTTAGTGAATGTTACTATTAGAATTTTAAATAATTGTTCCTTTTGGGTTCGATATTCGTCCTTATGGACAAACTATTACTTCTAACTCAGTACACTTGTCGTAAAAAGAGTCATCAAGAGGTTGCTATGAAATGTCTTTGTTCATGTTAAAATATAATGAAGATATGGATTCTCAAGTTTGGTCACATCAACATTCTCTTAGGCATATTGACAAGAACCTTTTTGCAAAAATATTGTGAAATGTTTGAAGAATGTAGGGTTGACCTAGATTGAGATGAAAAAAGAGAGACATTGGAGCATTAATTTGGTATACACCAAGAGGAAAGTTAGTCAAGCAAAACCTAGGGTATTTTCATCACTTTAGTTATCAACAACAATGGTCTAATTTCCAAAACTATGATGGTTGAAAATATCTTTAAGCAGGCAAAAATCTGATATAGATCAAAGAAGAAGACCTTTAGATTTCTCTATTTGTCTTTTCCGAGGGTTACACCATCCACTAGTATATTAAAAAGAAATCAAATCTAAAAAGTTGACTCCTAAATCCATAGGTCCTTATCATATTCTCAAGAGAATAAGTTTTGTTGAACATGAATTTGTTTTGTCCCCTTCGTTAACCAACATTCATAATATATTTCATGTATTGCAACTAAGGAAGTATGTACTTGACCCTAATCACATTCTAGATGTTTGATTTAGTACAAGTACAAGAAAAGTTATCTTTTGAAGTGAAGTCATTTAGAATTTTTAGATTCTCAAGTAAAGTAACTCGGTGGTAAAAATATCGATCTAGTCAAAGTGTTATGTGATCTTATATCATGTGATTCCAACTGGGAAACGGAAGAGAAAATATGAGTACCATATTCTAATCCTTTTCTTGGTAATATAATTTTAGAGGACGGAAATTTTTGTTGTTAGGGATAATTGTAACCCTCCCACACCCCTATCTCACTCTCCCTTCCTTCTTTATCCTCTCTCTCTCTCTCTCTCTCTAGTTTTTTCTCTCTACCTTCTCTCTAATTCCATCCCTCCTTATCTAATCTCTTTCAAAATATGATCACACCCGGAAATAGTTTAAGAGTCATGGATCATTCCTATCCAATCATATTTTCAAACAAAGTAAGTTTATGTTCACTCTAAAGATTCTTTCTTCTTTCTTTTTTCTTATGTTTTTGTCATCAATCTTGGTGGGGTTAGTTGAGAAAAGTGTTCATCTGAACTTGGTTAAGATCATACTAAAATTTGGTGATGTTTGGATACATTGCTCTAGGTCTCTAGTTTTTTGAGTGACTCCTCTACTTGAGCTGAAATTTCTTGGAATAAGAAATTTCACGTAAGGGGACCTATTTATGTTTTTTATTGAATCTTAGGACAATTGATTTAGTAATTGGATTATGAATGTTAAAGTATAAATGAATTTTTATTATGGTTTAATGTTTTATGTGAGGTTTTGTGTTGGTGAATATGTTTTTAAATGTTTGAGTTTGAAATGAAATCTGTTGTGTGCCATCACTTTTGTGTTAAATTGCTCTCTTTGATGCTTGTATTTGATGAAGTGGTTTTGGATACAACTTAAAAAATGGGTTGTGATATTGTAGAGGTTGATTAGTTGATATTTTCGCTCAAGCGAGCCAATCTCCCACTAGCAAAAATAGTCATTCACACAAACTTATTTTTGACCATGTTTTTACTCAACTGAAGAAATTCTCACTCAATTGAAAAAAATTTCGCTTAAGCGAAAGAACACTAAAAAATCAACCCTCTTGGCCATCTGACTTTTCTGTCAAAATCTATGACCATTTGAAGTTTGTATACCCTAATATTTCTCTAAATGAAGTTCCCACAAAGCTCAAACTACAGACAAATCAGCACATAACAAGCAAATACGTCACGCCCCGTTTCGAGCAACTTTCTATTTTTACACATCTTGATCCGACTCTTCTGTCAAAATATGTGGCCATTTGAAGTTTGTATATCCTATTATTCACTAAATGAAGTTCCCACAATAAAATATGTTTGCTTAAGTGAGGTCATTCTCGCTTAAGCTAAAAAATCTTTCTAAAGCTGAAAAAAAAAAAAACTTATTTCTTTCATTCTTTTATTTTCTTCTTGTCTATTCAATGAATTGGATTATGTATGGAAGCTTTTAAACATGTAAAGTGAATATTAGTTTGTATATTCAATTGATTTGTGAAATTTTTAAATGATGTGTATTGTATAAGAATGATGAATGTATGGTATTGAGGTTATACATTTGGGATAATGTATGAACCATTGTTTGATTTTTGTATTAAGTATTGACTCCTATGTTGTAACAAAGATCCCCTAGCTTCAATGATACAGATCACATAGACTAAGACATTAGGTAATGAGAAACTGATGATGAAGTTCTTACATACCATGATCACTTGTGGATACACAATTTATGATGTAATGAACTTACCTTGATACCTTGATTCTTATATTCGCTTGTGAATTTGAGTATTGGATTGAATCATATGTTAATCTTTGATATTTCAAGAGATGTCACTTGATATTCGACTTGTTAAATATCTTTGATGTATAAATCTTTGTGTCATCTATATGATTGTTGTATATTAGTATTAGGATGAAATTGAATTATTGTAATTGATACACATATTTTGTATGTTTATGTTTGATTGGATAAAAAATTTGGATTATTTTTTAACTACTAATCTATATATATATATATATATATATATATATATATATATATTTGTATATTAAAATTTTTTATTTCAATAACTTACCTTCCATTATGAATTGCAATAATTATACTATATACACAAACAAATATATTTATAAATGTATGAACAATATTTAAAAAATATGTTTTTTTTTTTTAAATATTTGTATTTATAGTGATACTATATGTATGTTTAAATTTAGATTTTGAATTACTATATAACTGGAATACGAGTATAATGAGTAGTGACTTTTTGAAGCATTAAAAATAAATGTAGTGTTTTATTTGAATAGTATAGATTAAATAATAAATAGGAAATGATTAAAATTTATTAAAAAAAAGAGAATATAAATCGTATAAATGAGACACGTGCTAACCAAGCCAACACTTTAATTATGAATGGCGTGCAACACCAAACTGCACATTAATTGTTTCATTCATGTACTAATCACATCAATCATCATTCTTTTTTATAAGCTTAAAATTTATATTAGTGTCTAAATCAACTAATTAAGCATAATCTAAATATACGCATTTTAATTTTAAGATTAACTCAGTAATTCATGTTTAACCGGTTTTACAATTTAAGATTATTTTTATACATTTCAAAACAAAATAAATGTATGTATTTAATAATATTTATTATCTTTATCCTTATAAATTGAACACTAACTTAAATTTTAAAAGGATTTTTTTAAATATTTCCACTTCTATCAAAATTAAGAACCAAAACTTATAAAACACTGATAACAAGACAGAAAAATTTTCATTAAGAAACCAAAAGCATGAAAAAACCCATCCTAAACCCTAATAACCCTAAACTCATACAATAACACTAAGAATTTTTATTTTATAAAATATTGTTTGGTTTCTTTAAATATATTTTCTTAGAAGGTAAACTAAACAGAAACATATCTTCCAACTTTTTAAAAATAATATGTTCTTTTGACACTGATGAAAGAAATAACTCTGACCAATAATATATAACATCAAAATTTTCAAAAAAAAAATTAGGATACACAAATAAGAAGAAAAAATGAAAATAATTTTTGTAGAAAAATCAAAATTGTTGTGTATAGCTGCCGACGAGTGTAAGCAGTGGGGTCGTTAATTATTTGATTACAGATGAAAAAGAATTGAAGTGACTGAAATAGAAAAGAACGTGTGGGAAATAAATACATAGTAGTTGGGCTTTTATTATACTTCACAACCTATTTCTTCCATAAAGCAAATTCTAACTAAATCATAATCACTAAAAAAATAATTAAATAAAAATAATTTTATAAACTAAAAAAATTAGTTACTATTGGATTAAATTAAAGAACATTTTATAAATTAAAAATATATTTTTTATTATTAATAAAAAATTATAAAATAATTTTTAAAATTATATCTAACTATTATCCATCAAGATTTTAATTACTTATTATTTTATATTCTAAATTAGTCTGACTAATTTAAAATTGTTAGTAACTAAAATTAAAGTAGTTAATTAGATACTAATTTAAAAATTATTTTATAAATTTTTATTAATAATAAAAATTATTTTAAATATAAATAATTTTTATTCTTTAAATTAATACCTAATTTTTTAAATTAATATCTAATTTAATCAATATGGTGACTAATTATTTTTTATCTCTAAATTTAATTTTTATTTAATAATTTTTTTGTAGTGATATTAGTATCATTCATTATTATCAGATAACTTTTTTTTAGATTTAATTTTTTATTTTATTTTATAACAAGTTGAAAAGTTCTCATGAAAAATAAGTTAAAAAGAATTATAAAATAGTTTAAATGAATTAAATTTTTATTAATAAATTAAATCAAACCACACTATTTTAAAATATTTGTAAATTACTTCAATTATCTGATAGAGGGTTTCACATTGTGATTTTATCTAATTTCCATATTTTGTTTTATTTTTATATTATGTTATTTTTCATGTGACTAATCTTGCTGTTTAATATAAATTTTATGTATAAAATAATTTATTTTATTTTAGTTTAATTTTAAAAAATTCAAATTGTACTAACTAGTTTAAAAATAATTTTAAATTTTATATCTTAAACTCTAAATTTAAAATCATAAACTTTAAATCTTAAAAAAAGTTGTCTTAATTAGCTTCTCAAGTATTATATGAACTCCATTCATGTTTCTCTTTCTTCTTCTTTTTTTTATCAAATTTGAGATTAAAAGACTCTTTTTTTTATTATTATTTGAGAACCACTTATCCCAAAATTCAGAAATTAAAAACTTGGGTAAACTCTTTAAAAATAAAGGCAAATGCATAAGAAACTATACTCATTTTGCTAAAAAAACATGTTTTCAAAAGAACACAAAATCTAATATTATAGAACATGTCCATGTCCTTTCACAATCATGAATGTTCTACATGCATGCATCTCCCAGTGGAAAAACAAAAGATGTAGAGGAAGTGTGTTTGATTTGGCTGCTACATCTTTCAATATCTGTATCAATCTCTTTACTTTCTGAGAAAGAAAAATATTTTTATATAACCTTTCAAAAAAATTATAATGTAAAATATTACTATTTGTATTTTTTTATTAAAAATTTACTCTTTCTTTTCATCTTTTAAACTAAAATATAATAATAAAAAATATGTTACCCAAAATATGATAGATATATTAAATAATAAATTACTGAAATTATAAAATTAAATATTTAATATTATTAAAGTAAAAATCAGATATTTTTATTATAGTCTAAGATCAATAAATATAAAAAAAAAAATTAATACAAATTTAAAGAATATAATAATACAACAATAGATTAATATGACAAATTTCACAACCAAGTAAAAAAAACCTTAAAAAAACAAATTATATAAATATTCACACTTTTGCAACCTGGACAAAATAAAAAATCTATCAACATTTCTTTCATTTTTTTACAAAAGAAATATATTTTGTCAAATTTTTTTCTTACCATATAAAAAATTCAATTTTAAATGTAATAATTAATTAAACTTTGAGAGTTTTCTTCAATTAATCGTGGTATTATATATAAAATATAATATACAAAAAATAACTTAACAATAAAAATAATAAAAATGTAACGACATAGAAAATAACTTTGGAGTAGAAGTGAGCATATTTTATTATTAAAGTAGAAAGTATATAAATAGAAAAATAAGTTATTCAGGTTTTATTTTAAAATAATCATCATATTTCTAAATCTTTCATTTTTTTTCTTTTGTTTTTCTATAACTTTCTAAACCCCTTTGTCGTCAAAATGACAATCAAAGTCTGTCATTGGATTCCTGACAACTAATACTACAAGACTGTATAATCAGAATCTCTAAAAGAATAAGTTCATTTTTTATCTTCTCTTTGAGTCAAATTTTGAACTTGTTAGGTTGGTATTTGTTCAAGCTTTGCGTGTATCATTTTTAGCTTCAGGGTTAATCCTTGTTACCTTAGAGTCCTAGTAATATAATTATTAGATTTTTTATCAGGACTCCATGGTACAGGTTAAGTCTTCCTTAGGCCCTGTAGGAGTTAGAACTCTTAATGAGCACCTGTCAAACTCAGGTAAGGGAAGATAGTTTCAACTTTCAATCGAATCCTAAATTAGAAAATCTAGATGTGGGGGTGACGTGGTCACCAGTTCCAAAATTTTTCTTGCAGGATTGTTTGATTTTGAGTACAGTAGTGTTTTGATTAAACTTAAACTATAAAATAGTTTATTTTGTATATTTTGTATAGTATATATTCTTTTTATGAGAATAAGTATTGAATGTGTTTTGTTTTGGGATGAAAAGTGTTCAATTGATAGTATGAATGAGTGAATTGTATTATGATATAATTGATGTATAAGAGATTCTAATTATTAGTTGGTTGATTGCGAATGATTTTGATTTAGAGATGTTGGATATTTATGTGTGTGTGTGTAGATCAAATTTTAGAAACTGTTTTATGCATATATCGCTCAGCGAAATTATTCTCGCTCAAGTGAGAATAAGGTGAAAAATTGGGTGCTTCCAAGCCCATTTTTGCTCAAGCGAGAAAGAATCTCGTCCAGGATAGACCCATTTTCAGCCAAGTGAGAGGGAATCTTGCTCAAGTGAAAATGGGTTGAATTTTGGGATGCTCTCAGGTTGATTTTCACTTCAGGGAGAGGATTTTTGCTCAAACGATGTCCATTTTTGCTGAAGCGAGATTATTTCTGCTCAAGCTAAAAAAAAATTAAAAAAACTTAAATTTTAAGATTTGTTTATGCGTTTATGTTTTATTATTGTTTATAATTATTTTTTATGAGAATTTTAATTATATTTAATTAAAAATCCTTTAGTTTTTATGTGTCTATGTAATTTTTGTGGTTTGTTTGTTTTTTAAGTTTTGGTATGATTAAATGGTGTGACTTTGTATAATGTGAGATATGAATTATGATGTTGAAATCAAGACATAGTATTTTTAGAAAGAAAATACCGTGTTGAAATTGTTAGGACGTGTATTGACTAGCGATGTGTCTAAAAGGAGGTATTCTGACTCTACTGATATAATGAAATCATATAAACAAAGTTATTCAGATGGTGAAAGTCGAAGGAAGTTTATATGATTTTCTTTGGCGTGTGAAAAAGAACCTGGTCTTTTATATTCATATGGATAAATCCTATCATATGAGATGATTTGAGATATTGATATTTTTATGCGCATAGCTCTGCGTTTAAGTCAATGCACGAAACTTTCGAAAGTAAAGTTAAATGTCTGAGTATGTGGATCAATAGAAGTTGGACATAAGTAAAGTGAATGATGAGTTATGATAGACACCTGATGGTTTTGTAAAAATGTATGAGGATTGATGACTTTATGTTTGTTAATTAAAATTAAAATTATATAGATTTTTTTTATATAGTTAGCTTATCCTGTTATTTGTCGTGTTTATTTATGATGATCGTGTATTTACACGGGAGTAGATGTTGTTGTAGGTTAGAGAGTTCCCCAGTGAGCAGATGAATTAGGTCTTTTGTTTTATTATCTCTTTTGATGTTTGTGAATATAAAGTTCCCTATGAAGAAAGATGTATTTTGAAGTACTTTACAAATAATATATGAATATGTGTAAATATTTATGTTGATAATTCATGCATATTATAGGATTAGATGTGGATAAAATAGGGATGTTACAACAAACTATAAATAAAATATAAAAAATATTGAGTAAAGAAAACTTAAAAAAACTCACAAATCAAATATGTGAAAAGTACCAAACAATTGTACAAATAAATTGAAATTAAAATATAGTGACTAATTATTTTTTATCTCTAAATTTGATTACTATTTAATGATTTCCTTGTAATGTATACTATGAAATGTCTTAATTTTTAATTGATGTGCAATCTTTAACACTTTACATTATGCATTGAAAAATTAATGTCTATTACTAATGTCCTTACTCGTAGATTATTAGTCAAAGAATGACATTGAAAAAACTATTTGATATTGAATATATTATAATTGTTGTCTATGTCCCTCTCAAATAGACGACGGTAGAACTGTTACCTATTCCCTCTTGTTTAGTATAAGCATCTGTCTTTTCCACAACCATCGGCTATATGTCTACATTATTTACATAAATATCATTGTATTTTTTTTTTTTTATGTATGGCTTTCAAATGACATCTATAACTCTCGTTAAACACCATTTTTTGATGGGAAATTCAACACAATAAAAATAATATCTCAACAAGAGCAATAAGCAGCGGATAATAATTTCCCCAACTAGCAAGAATCTGTGAGGAGCAATAACAAATAATGGCAGCAACAAAAAACACACTTCAGGAAGACACAGAAATTTTTAACGTAGAAAACCTTCTCAATGTGAGAAGTAAAAACCACGGGCACAAGCCAGTCAATCAAACTCCACTATGATCAATATTATGGTTACAAGAGAGTCTCAAAACAGCACAAATTGTGCTCAATAACCAGCCAAGTAGAAATACAACAGAGATGAAACAAAGAACAAGAAACCTGAAAAATTCCCAAAACTGCAGCTACCGTACGCGGCCTATATCTCACTGTTCCGGTGACTTTTGAACAATCCGAACGGTCCAATTGAAGCACCACAAGGTATGAACCTGCTGACAAAATTTCAGCCCGATCCAACGGTGGACGAAACAGCAGCAGCAATCCGAAAAAACTCGTTCTCAAGAGAAACGCTGAAAACGCTGCTGTAATGTGAGATGAATTTCTCTCTGCTCAAACCACTTCTGCAAGATCCGGACGGTCAGATTGAATTCCCACAAATTATGAACCTGCTTACAAAATTTCAGTCCGATCCAACGGTGAACAAAGTGTCGGCGGCGGCCGGAAGTTACTGGGCGAAACTTTTCTATTTTTTTTTCTTTTCTCTCTCTTTTTCTCTCTCTATCTCTGCTGACGGCTGTCACTCTATCTCTCAGGAAAAAAACCCTAAAGGTGATTAAAAATTAGATTGGGCCTCCACATAGGAAGTGAGCCCAACCCAACAAATCTCCCCCTCACAACTATGTGGAGATGATTGACAAACCGGCAATCTCACAACAAGTTTCAAACTTGCTTCTCAATAGTGTCTTAGTCATCATATCAGCACAATTATCATCTGTATGAACTTTTGCCAACTCCAGTAACCTAGCTTCCAAGGCATCACGTATCCAATGATATCTCACATCAATATGCTTGGACCTAGAATGAAAAGTTGAATTCTTACCAAGATGAATGACACTTTGACTATCACAAAATAGCAAGTACTTGTCTTGAACAAAACTAAGCTCTTGCAAGAGTTTCTTCACCAAAGCAACTCCTTGCATGCTTCTGTAATGGCAATGAACTCTGCCTCAGTAGTGGACAATGCAACACACTTCTGCAATCTAGATTGCCATGCCACAACTCCCCCTGCAAATTTAATCACGTAGCCTGAGGTAGACTTTCTAGTATCTATGTCTCCACCCATATCAGAATCAGTATAGCCCACAAGGGTAGGCTTATCACCTCCAAAACAAAGCTTCAAACAAGTAGTACCACGAAGATACCTTAAAATCCATTTCACAGCATTCCAATGCTCTCTACCTGGATTAGACAAAAATCTACTAACAGTACCAACAACATGTGCAATATCAGGTCTTGTACACACCATTGCATACATCAAACTACCCACAGCAGATGCATAAGGAACCCGTTGCATATCTGATTTTTCAGTTTCATTAGAAGGACTTTGTTTTGCACTTAATTTAAAATGAGTAGCAAGAGGAGTGCTTACTGCCTTAGCATTTTCCATCTGGAACCTCTGTAGCACTCTTTTAACATAGTGCTCCTGTGACAACCAAAGCTTCTTCTCTTGCCTATCACGCATGATTCTTATACCAAGAATTTGCTTAGCAGCTCCCATGTCTTTCATAGCAAATGACTCACTCAATTGCTTCTTCAACCTGTTGATCATGGAAATATCTTTCCCAACAATAAGCATGTCGTCAACATACAACAACAGGATAATGAAATCATTATTAGCAAACCTTTTAACAAAGACACAATGATCAGAAGTAGTCTTCTTGTAGCCATGCTCACACATAACAGACTCAAACTTCTTGTACCATTGACGCGGAGCCTGCTTCAAGCCATATAGACTTTTTCTCAGCCTACACACATGATCTTCCTTGCCTTCAACAAGAAAACCATCAGGTTGCTTCATGTAAATCTCTTCTTCCAAATCACCATGAAGGAAAGCAGTTTTAACATCCATTTGCTCTACCTCTAAATCAAGAGTAGCAGCCAAACTCAACACAATTCTAATGGATGACATTTTCACCACAGGAGAAAAAATCTCATTGAAATCAATGCCTTTTCTCTGTCTAAAACCTTTCACCACCAATCTGGCTTTATATCTTGGAGATGTAGAATTGCCTTCTTGCTTTACCCTATAAACCCACCTATTTTCTAGAGCCTTCTTGCCTTTTGGCAATTTCACCAAGTCAAAAGTGTGATTATCATACAAAGACTTCATTTCATCTTGCATTGCATCCAACCACTTTTTCTTTTCTCCACTCTCTATGGCCTCAAGATAACACTCAGGTTCTCCTTCATCTGTCAAGGTAACATAGTCATCAGAAAGATACCTGGTAGATGGTTCCCTCTGCCTATTAGACCTCCGAATTTGAACTTGAGGTGGTTCAGAAGCATCACCAAGATCTTCATCTTGTGACATCCCATGTTCCTCATCAACGTCATCAATAGGAACATCAAAATCTTCTCGAAGTTGCTGATCATCAACATCATCATGTTGGTCATCATTCTGAACATTATTCTCAATAGTATCCAGATCACGCAGAGGCATTCGAACTGGATCAACATTAGACAATCTATTATCTATCTCAGATGTTGTCTTCTCTATCTTGTCAATATCTTCAATGGTTTGATCTTCCATGAACTTCACATCACGGCTTCTAATTGACTTCCTCTCAACAGGATCAAAGAACTTGTAGCCAAATTCATCCTGACCATAACCAATAAAGATGCACTGCCTTGTCTTCGCATCCAACTTGGATCTCTCATCCTTTGGAACATGCACATATGCTTTACAACCGAAGACTCGCAAATGATCATACTTGACATTCTTGCCAAACCAAATCTTGTCTGGCACCTCACCATTCAAAGCAACTGCAGGACTCAAATTAATAACATGCACTGCAGTGTACAAAGCCTCACCCCAAAAATGCTTAGGCAACTTTGCTTCAGAAAGCATACACCTAACTCTTTCTATCAATGTCCTGTTCATTCTTTCTGCTAAACCATTCAGCTGAGGAGTTTTAGGAGGAGTCTTTTCATGTCTGATACCGTGTTGCTTGCAATAAGCATCAAATGGTCCACAATACTCACCACCATTGTCAGTACGAATGCATTTCAGCTTCTTGCCTGACTGTCTCTCAACCAAAACATGAAATTCTTTGAATTTCTCTAGAACTTGGTCCTTTGTTTTCAAAACATAAACCCAAAGCTTCCTGGAACAATCATCAATAAAGGTAACAAAATAAAGTGCACCAGTAATTGACGTTACCTTCAATGGGCCACAAACATCAGAATGCACCAATTCAAGCAACTTTGACTTCTTTGAGGGAGGATGCTTCTTGAAGGATACTCTGGTCTGCTTACCAGCCATGCAATGAGAACATTTCTCCAACTCTGCACTCTTCAATCCCGGAAGCACATCCTTTTTAGCTAAACAATTCAGCCCCTTCTCACTGATATGACTAAGCCTTCGGTGCCACAAAGAAGCATCCATATCCATGGCGTTTACACTGTCTTTAGCAACCAATGCTTTTGTCCAATACAGTTTACTAATTCTCTCTCCTTTGGCCACAATTAGATTACCTCTGGAGAGTTTCCACTTTCCTGAACCAAAGTGATTTTCATAACCACTATCATCAAGCATCTGCACAGAGATCAAATTAAAGCGGATATCTGGAGCATGTTTGACTCCTCTAAGCAACAACTGCATTCCCATATTGGTTTGCAAGCAAACATCACCAATACCAACTACCTTAGACACACCATCATTACCCATCTTCAACACTCCAAAATCACCAGAAGTGTAAGATGTGAAGAACTCCTTCCTTGGTGTAACATGCAATGTAGCACCACTGTCAATTATCCACATGCTCTCATCTGATACAAGATTAACTGAATCATGGTCACGGAGAATAATAAGATCATCATCACAAGTAGCAGTAGTAACACGATCATCATTGTCATGATGTTTCTCCTTCTGCTTCCCTTTCTTATCTTTGTTCTCCTTTTTCCAAAGAAAACAGTTTCTCTTAATGTGCCCTGTTTTGTGACAATAATGACACTCCACATTTTTGTATCTAGACTTGGACTTACTTCTGCTGTTCTCTCTACTCCCTTTCGGTTCCCTTTTCTGACTTCTCCCCCTATTTTCAGTGACAAGTACCTCGGAATGAGATGAAGTACCATGAGCCTTCCTTCTCATCTCCTCATTAAGTACACCACTCTTGACATTTTCCAAGGAGACAACACCATCAGGAGATGAGTTTGTAATTGAAACCCGAAATGTTTCCCAAGAATCTGGTAGAGTATTCAGTAGCCATAATCCCAACACCTCATCATCAAATTTGATGCCCATTTGTGACAATTGATCTCGGAGCCCCTGAAAATTATTTAAGTGATCTGAAATAGAAATCTCCTCCTTGTACTTCAAATTTATCAAGCAATTCAACAATATAATTTATTGTTTCCTGTACTAGAAGCATACAAAGTCTCAATCTTCTTCCACAAGGATTTTGCATCTTCCTCATTAGCAATGTGATTATAAACATTGTCTTCAACAAACTGACGAATAAAACCACAAACCTGCTGATGCTCAAACTTCCATTCCTCACCAGTCTTGTCTTCTGGCTTTTCAGTAGCAAACACAGGAAGATGCAATTTCTTCACAAATAACAGATCCTTCATTTTTCCCTTCCATAAGTGATAGTTAGTGCCGTTCAAACAAATCATCTTATTTGTATTTGCCTCCATCATTCAGGTAGTCAAATAGCCCCAACCAAGGAGCTCTGATACCACTCTGATGGGAAATTCAACACAATAAAAATAATATCTCAACAAGAGCAATAAGCAGCGGATAATAATTTCCCCAACTAGCAAGAATCTGTGAGGAGCAATAACAAATAATGGCAGCAACAAAAAACACACTTCAGGAAGACACAGAAATTTTTAACGTGGAAAACCTTCTCAATGTGAGAAGTAAAAACCACGGGCACAAGCCAGTCAATCAAACTCCACTATGATCAATATTATGGTTACAAGAGAGTCTCAAAACAGCACAAATTGTGCTCAATAACCAGCCAAGTAGAAATACAACAGAGATGAAACAAAGAACAAGAAACCTGAAAAATTCCCAAAACTGCAGCTATCGTACGCGGCCTATATCTCACTGTTCCGGTGACTTTTGAACAATCCGAACGGTCCAATTGAAGCACCACAAGGTATGAACCTGCTGACAAAATTTCAGCCCGATCCAACGGTGGACGAAACAGCAGAAGCAATCCGAAAAAACTCGTTCTCAAGAGAAACGCTGAAAACGCTGCTGTAATGTGAGATGAATTTCTCTCTGCTCAAACCACTTCTGCAAGATCCGGACGGTCAGATTGAATTCCCACAAATTATGAACCTGCTTACAAAATTTCAGTCCGATCCAACGGTGAACAAAGTGTCGGCGGCGGCCGGAAGTTACTGGGCGAAACTTTTCTATTTTTTTTTCTTTTCTCTCTCTTTTTCTCTCTCTGTCTCTGCTGACGGCTGTCACTCTATCTCTCAGGAAAAAAACCCTAAAGGTGATTAAAAATTAGATTGGGCCTCCACATAGGAAGTGAGCCCAACCCAACATTTTTACCCTAGTGTACATTCCTATTACTAATAAAATGATTTTCAAAATCTGTGTTAAGACATATTGCCCTTCCAATAACTCATGTATCCGACCCATAAATAACGCCAAATATAAAACTGCAACAACAGTAATGTTCTAAAAGTGATTGATTATATGTTTACCTTGTAAACAATCAAAAAGATGAAGAAAGGGAAATAACATGTCCCTTTGGAATAAAAACCAGTAGTTTGTTCAAAACATGAGGATATATATATGTTAAGCATGAAAAACAAAAGAAATAAAGTGTCAAAAAAATAAATAGTGTACATGTGGGGGCAAAAGATCTTATCAACATCCATGATTTTGTCTAGCAAAATCTAGAGGTTCGTCTTTCATGGGACCCTTCCAAGATTTTCTGTCCCAAAACGTCTCTATATAACATCATGTCCATACTCCTTAAGACCCCCTCTCCCCTTCTCATCGATCAAGTTTTCCTTTGCTCATTTTCAACTCCAACAATAAGTTACCCTACCCAACTTGCTTTTCTCCAGGTTCCAACTAAATCTTTCAGCTCAAAGTGCTTATCATATTGACCTATTATTCTTCTTCTGCCTGAAGAAATGAAGGATGGTGGTAGAAAACAAGGTACAATGACACCATGTGCAGCATGCAAGCTTCTTCGAAGGAGATGCGCACAGGACTGTGTCTTTGCTCCTTATTTTCCTGCAGATGAGCCCCATAAGTTTGCCAGTGTGCACAAGGTTTTTGGGGCTAGCAATGTCAACAAAATGTTACAGGTTCAATTCTCAGACACCCTTTAACGTCCTTTCACTATCTGCTCATGATATATTTATCATTCTTTACCAGTCAAATACTACTAAGGAACTTCCCAATCACTTTCATTAGGGTTGGTCAACTTGGATCCTATAGGTTGCACTTTTTTAAAGCAGAGATTAAAACACATACACAAATCTTACTTCTGCAATATTTATGGTAAAATAGATACAACATAAGGAAAAAGTATTGGACAAGAAGCTGCAGCTACTTTTGGTCTCAAACTAATGGTTATAGTAAACCACCATAGCAATAATTTAACCTAAAACACACACACACTTGGATTTACATTCTGTGATTTGAAAGGTGATTTAGCAAGGAAACTAATGTATATACCAGTGTGTGTCTGAGAGAGAGATCAGTGTATTAAGCAAGGAAAGTGATGGAATAGAAGACCCACTTGCTAGATCTTAGCAGCTTTGCCAAAAGTAGCTTATTTATATTGGGAAGAATCTGATCAGCAAGGTTAACATAACATACACAGAGTCACATGCTGATCAGATAAAAAGAAATGAAAAACAGCATATACTCATATCTTCATCTATTTTATGCAATATTTGCATTCTATGATATTTCTCACAGAAAAAACAGTACTTGCTCTAGGGTTTTCTCATTTTTCTGTTGCTGCTTACTATCATGAAAAATATTGCTATTTCCTTAATGCCTTTAATTTTCTTAAATATAGTTACTTACTAGACATGTTAACCTTAATTATAGTTATTATAGAAGAAGAACGTAGTCTTCTAACAAAGTTTAAAGGGCTTACTCATTCTTTGTTTTTATCCACTTTAACTTAATAGTAGTAGTTAATTACGGTTATTTAATACTATTATAAAATTATTAAATAAAAATTAATTTTAAAAAAATAATAATTAATTGTTATATTGATTAAATTATATATTATTTTAGAGATTAAAAAAATTATTGGTATTTAAATTAGTTTCTATTATTAATAAATTATTTTTAAATTGGTATCTAATTAGTTATCTATGTTTTAGATATCAATTATTTAGATTCTAAAGTTGGTAGTTAATTAGATACCAATTTAGAAACTATTTTTTAATAACAAAAATTAATTTAGATACCAATAATTCTTATAATCTTTAAAATAATATCTAATTTAGTTAATATAATAATTAATTATTTTTTATCTCTAAAATTGGTTTCTATTTAATAATTTTTTTTTAAATTTAATAATACATAGATTTTATTTATACAAACCCTTTTTTGTGAACAATTTTAAAAGAAATAAAAAAATGTATAAATCAATATTAATTTATACATAAACTATAGTTTGTAAACGTTTTCTTACATAAATTTTAAAAAATTTATAATTTAATTTATACATAAACTAATTCTAATTTATTATAAAAAAAACTTTATTATTATTTTTTCTTAAAAATAGTTATGAAAAAGTTTGACGAAATCTACAATAATGGTTCTTCTTTATTAAAGAATGGTATGATTCCTTAGCA
Organism: Phaseolus lunatus; assembly: GCA_013389735.1. Taxonomy (NCBI): domain Eukaryota; kingdom Viridiplantae; phylum Streptophyta; class Magnoliopsida; order Fabales; family Fabaceae; genus Phaseolus; species Phaseolus lunatus. The sequence continues at coordinate 43,579,219 of CM023867.1, read as the reverse complement.
CATATAAAGAAGACAAAGGATGAAGTATATATAAATTAGCTTTAGTGCTCAGAAGCTACACCCAGTGTCAAGAAGATAAAGTTAAAAAAGATATGAAGCTAGGTACGTAATTATTATTATTATTGACCATGTATTGCAATTTGTATTCTTTTCTTTCTTTATGACCACCAGTTACCTTTTTTAATGTTGGGTTCGTTTGTTAATCAATGATATTTTTGAAAGAAGGAAAAAAAAAGCTTATAGAGTTCATCTTTTTCTCTTTTCTCTTTAAAATCATGGGTTACATTGATAGAGACTTATGCATGTCTGAAAGTGATTTTGATTTCCCAGATCAAGATATTTCAACTGGTGACTAAATTAATGGTATATATGAAATGTTCTTTTGTAAGCATGACACGTTCATGACATATATCATCATATCTCTTTTAACTTACTAGTACTAGGTATGTATCACAACACAAGACACTCATATGACAGAAATACGAAAATATGTATAATCTTTAAAATTTAAAACATAAGATACAAATCTATATATTATATAATTATGAATTATATAAATTGACAATAAAAATTTATGTGCATAAATATGTTTAAGATTTTTTTTTAGAGTAAAAATATGTTTTTCATTATTGGTTCAAAAGAATTTATTCTTTATTTTTATAATTATAATAAAAATTTATACAATAAATTTTAGTGTTTAAAAAATTAATATATTTCTTTTTTTTTAAGATTGTGTTAGAACCATGCTAGAATTGTCATAAATCCAATAAATATTTTTTTGAATTGGACACTTCACCGATACTATCCTACGAGTGTTTGTGTTCGATACATGTATCTGACACAGACACGCCATTTAAGAGAAGTGTCCGAGTCTCATAACCTACTAATTATGTTCATTATATTCATATATATATATATATATATATATATATATATATATATATATATGTGTGTGTAGACCAAATACTATGAAAGAAAAAACAATGAAAAAAGAAAACTTGGGTCATATCCATGATATCATTTTCATATTTAGTTTTTTTTTTTAAATAGTGACATGTAAATGTTGTTTAGAGTTTTGCAATGCATAGTTATTAATAGATATGTATATTATTACAAAACATTGCCAACTCATTATTGGATTGAAAATTTCGATCTTAAATAAACATGATGCAAATTTTATCTTAAATTCTATTTAGAAATATAATATTCAACAAAATTAAATTAATTAAATATACACTAATAAATTTATTAAATAAAAATTAATTTTAGAAATAAAAAAAATTAATTACTCTTTCGATTAAATTAAATATCATTTTATAAATTAAAAAGTTATTGGTGTCTAAATAGTTTTTATTATTGGTTTTTTTTATCAGCATAGTTTCTATTATTGGTATCTAAGTAGTTTTTATTATTAATAAAAATTTATAAACTAGTTTTTATATTGATATATAATAATTAATTGATTGTTAAGGTTTTAGCTACTAATTATTTTATATTATACTAAATTAGTCTTTTTTTTATCTATAAAAAACTAATTACATTAACTAAAATGAGATAATTAAGGAATGTTTTAACCCATATACACAAAAGAGACTAAATATCTTCAAATCATAACTCATTACAACCCAATAACATTTCATCTCAAAAATCTGTATACATACAAACTAAATGACTTAATAGCTAAAACTTTGATAGCAAATTAAGATACGAATTTAAAATTATTTTATATTTTTTTATAAATAATAGAAATCACTTTAAATATCAATAATTTTTTAATCTTTAAAATAATATTTAAGTTAATCATTAATAAACAATTATTAATCATTATTTTAAATTGTTAATAGCAGCCAATATTTTGATACTTATCACATGGTTTATATTATTGTCCTAGTCTATTGTATCCATTATTTCAAACTAGCCAAGCCATGGCTATGATTTCATACTATTATATATTCTCAAGTCAACAAAACTTCTTGTTTTGTTTTCCCCAATGAAGCACAAAGTGTCCACATACACCTTATTATTCATGCAACTCTTTTTTGACTAACCATAGAAAGATGATTTTCATCATTTTACTCATGGATTAATTTAAAAACCTACTCTACATATGCATCTAGGTCAACATCTCATACCTATAAGTTCCACCTGAATATTCCTTTTACCTGTACTCAAGTTAAGGCTAACTTCACTTTTTTACACATGTTCATATGCACACAAATGCTGATAACCTAATTGAGTGTGATGTGTAACTTTTGTAAGCAACCAAAATTCTACACTCATCTCCCAATTTGTTCAAATAATCATTACTAAAGTCCTGTTACCCACATGCACTGCATATGAGTACACGTCTCTTAGAATCTTCCATCCAATCATGGAAGAGTTCTTTATGTTAAAGTTTTTGCTTTTTTTCATGCTGCACTAGGCTCTGCACAGACTGCACTATACCTGTTCAACAAATGCAAAAAAAAACGAAATGGGACATCACTTTGAATCTACCATCTTCATTAAGATTCTAGCACCACAAGAACACCCTCATACAACCCATTCTCCAATATATAAATAAAAGAAATATCATTCTTTTTTCTCTGATATATTTTCCTGCATAATCCCCTCCAGCTTCATGCTTTCATAATATAGGATACTTTCTTAACCTCCAAATCTGTTAACTAAATGTTAACTATTTGATTACAGGTGTAACTCAATCTCCACCTTTAGAATAATGACGAGTATAATACTACACCATTAAAAATTAATAAATAAAAATTAATTTTAAAAATAAAAAATAATTAATTATTATATTGATTAGATTATATATTATTTTGAAGATTAAGAAATATTAGTATTTAAATTATTGATATCTAATTAATTATCAAGATTTTAGCTATCAATTATTTAGATTATAGAGTAGATAGATAAAATCTTGATAGCTAAAATATTGGTAGTTAATTAAATACCAATTTAAAAACTATTTATCATTAATAAAAGTTAATTTAGATATCAATAATTTTTTTAGTTTCTAAACTAATATCTAATTTAGTTAATATAACAATTAATTACTTTTTATGTCGAAAATTAGTTTTTATTTAATGATTTTCTTGTAATGATAGATGATCTATATATTTAGGTTCAACTTAATTTTACAAAATTATATTGATAAAATAAAACTTATATTTCATTTATATATATAATTTAATTTTAATTTTTAATTGACGTGGTCTTCAATATGAACTAATATAATTAATTATCCAAATGCTTTATAATATGAATTTAAATCTTATTCAATCTTAAAAAAATTAAATAATAAAGCAAAATTTACAATTTATTTATAATTTAATTATAATAAGACTTTCAGTATTATCTACAACATGGTGGTGTGTTACAGGTACCTACAGTTACCATAATGATCTATATAAAATGCTACAAAAAAATATGAGACATTTTTAGGTCAAACATATTTTGTTTTCATAAGAGCTGGAACATTTATAATGCTTTAATTTCAATAAAATAAAATAAAAAAGACAACAAAGTGTCCAAATATTAACTGAAGTGAATACTAATAAGTTTCTGAGGTTGATTTGATGGGTTATAACATTGGCAGGAACTAGCAGAGTACCAAAGAAGTGATGCTGTGAGTTCAATGGTGTATGAAGCGAATGCAAGGGTGAGGGATCCCGTCTATGGATGTGTGGGAGCCATATCCTCTCTGCAGCAACAAGTTGATGTTTTACGAACCCAGTTGGCACTTGCAGAAGCAGAGGTTGTGCAGATGAGAATGAGCCAAGTTTCAGCTTCCTCTCATCAACCAAAACCAGTTCCTGCACCCTCCAATTCATCCTCACAAAACTTATCTCCATCAAGTACACTTGCCAACTCCCTCTTTGCCATGGAGATGGTCGTTGATCACCCAAACATGGGCGAGTCTTTGTGGTCATGTTAGCTAGCTTTTAGGTTATTCTTCTTCTTATTATTATTATCATTGGAGTGCATAAAATGGGCATGCATTGCTACGTACCCTTATTAGTAAGGGGTTGAATAAGTTTATCATCGACTCCATTCAATCTCTTATCTTCAAAAACACTTCAGCTTTTTTTTCTCCAACATTTAATAGGTTTTTCTTTTCAATGGATATATATATATATATATATATATATATATATTTATATTATTATTTTAAAATGAATAGAATTATTATCGAACTAAACATATTTATCAGATATTGGAGTTTTGTTTTGTTTTGTTTTTTTTTTTTTATGTTTTGTAACTTAGTATTGGACCAACCCAACCCAATGTTTCAATATTCTCTTTCTTCTCTGTGTATATAAACAAGTGCATGGTTACGTTTAATGCTAGCAAAATAGCAAAATTTTTTCTCGTTTTCTCCCTCCTCGTTTTTTAGAGTTCTTTTTGTCTTCATTGAGTTGTTAGTTTATTGCATCTATCCATGGATGACATAAAGATGGTATTAGCTAGAGTGGTTCTAACTCTATTGTCATCTGTTTTGTTTTTTCTTTTCTTTTATTCTCTCTTTGCTTTTTGATCTTTCTTGTTTTCTCACATGGTTACAACTCAACAAATTTTTGCAAAATCCAACTAGCACATATTATGTTCATCTAGGAGAAAATCTAGGCATGATTCTTGTTACACTGCAACTCGATGGATCTAATCATCATTCATGGAGCAGGGCCATGAAGCGTGTCTCGCTTTCAAAGAAGAAATTCAAGTTCATCAATGGCGAGATTTCAGAATCATCGCATAGTGACAACCAATACAAAGCGTGAGAGAGATGTAATATTATGGTGATCTCATGGATCACATGCACCCTTACAACACAAATAGCACAATGTAAACGTGAAAAAATTGTGGGAAGGCCTTAAAGAAAGATTTTCAAAGAGTAACAATTTTCGTGTTTCGAATCTTCTGTAGGAGATTAACTCCGTTAAACAACGAGAGAGGAACATCACAAACTATTACACAAACTAAAAGACTCTGCGGGAAGAACTGGATTCTTACGACTTTTACCTACTTGTGTTTGCAAGGTGAAATGCAACTACAACATGATGAAGACTATAGCAAGGTACAAAGATAAATGTGTTGTGTGTTTCTTGAAAGGGTAGGGAGAAACTTATAATGTTGTCAAAACAAAAATCCTACTAACGGAGCTATTACCAGGTATCAATTGCGTTTTTTCCTTATTCTTATTACAAGAAAGACACCTCAATGAGAACATAGGTATCAATACCAAAATTTTGATTAACAACGCCAATCAACAAAATCAAAGAACGAATAACAAAACTAGCAATGCTAGTCATGGATGGCGCAACTATGGAAGAGGAAGATGGAAGAACTATGGAAGAGGAAGAAGGAAGAACTATGGAAAAGGAAGAAGGAAGAACTATGGAAGAGGAAGAGGGAAGAACTATGGAAAGCAGTGTTCTTTTTGTGACAAATTGAATCATACTGATGAATGCTACTCGAAATATGGTTTTCCACCCTGGATGAAATAGAGAACCAAATACACCACAAATTCACTTGAAAAGAATGAAGAGTGCGAGATCGAGAATGAAAAGTCTCCACACGGTAAAACGTTCAACAAACAAATTCTCAAAGCCTTGCGTTCTGAGCAACTTCAACAGTTCATGGACATGATTTAAAGTTCGAAAAAAAAAGAAAAGGTGATAAACAACACCATGGAAGAATGCTCAAAGCAAAGCCTCAACAAAGGTAATGAAGGTAAGTGTTTATGGATTCTAGACACAAGAGCTACATACCATGTAGCTTGTTTTATATCTTTATTTATGAGCTATCACGAGATAAAACCAATGAAAGTCAAGCTGCCCAATAATTAGAGTGTTACTGTAGTTTGTGTCAGAACAATTTTCCTATCCAAAAACATTATACTGCATAATGTCTTATACATACCAAAATTCACTATATACATAACATATGTTCAACATCTCATATCGTCTTTGAAATGCCAACTTGTTTTCACTCGCAATGTTTGTCAGATACAGGAGAATAATTCTTTGAAGATGATTGGTCAAGCCAAGATTCGAAATGGCCTCTACCATCTACATGTTGATAAGGAAGATAATTTAGTTTACTTTTTGCATAACATGAATCCTTTGAAACTACACATAATCTGGATATTTGTCATTGTAGAATGGATGGGTCATTCTTATAATAGGGTGATGCTAGAATGTTTAGCTAAGAAACATTATGATATACAATATGATAAAATGAATATTTACACTCCTTTTCAACTAGCCAAGCAACATAAATTGCCTTTCCCGCTTAGTAAAACTAATAGCCAAAATGCTTTTAATCTTGTTCACATAGACATATAGAGACCTTTAGGTATTCCTTCCATAGACAACCATAGATTTTTTTTAACTATTATGGATGATTTGACTAGACACACTTGAGTTCATATGATAAAGAATAAAAGTGAAACTAGGGAGTTTTTACAACATTTTGTTGCTTATGTTAAGAACAAGTTCCGTAAAATCATGAAAGTTACTATAATCGATATCGAAAAGAATTATGTTGGAAAGAGTTTTATGATAAACATGGCATAATTCATCAAACTTCTTAAAATGAAACACCACAACAAAACTCCATTGTAGAAAGAAAACATAAACATATTCTTAACATTATACGTTATCTTATGTTCCAGTTTAAGTTACAACATGATGTGACCAAATTTTAAAATAGATGAGTTATGAGAGAGAAAATTGAAAAGAGAAGGGAGAGAGTGAGAGAGATGGAAAGAGAATGAAGAAAGAAGAAAAGACTATGCATGAGGGGGGTCTCTTAGTTTTAAAACAAATTTTAATGTTGTTACAATTTGAACCAATTTAAAACTATTATAAACTTTTACTAAAATTTTGAAAATTTTAAAAATATTAATTTTTTTTATTGAAATTTAAAGTATTAAAAAATAAAGTAGGTATGTTATAAATTTTACCACGAAATAAAGATACCATGGAACAAGAGATGTGAGGTTCGTGATATTAAAATATAATTAAAAATATTTTTTTACTACTTTTTTTCTTACGTAAAACTAAATATTTCTACCTTTAATACTTTTAAGAATAATAGAAATACCTTGAAACAAAAATGCCTCTATGTAATAAATGGAATTTAAGAATAATAGAAATACCTTGAATTTTAGGTCAATGAGAAAATACAGACTACAAAATCAAGTATTGAGACAGTTTATTTAAATTTGAAATAAGTGTTATTTGACATAATTAATTTTTATAAAAAAAATTATTAAAATCGTTGCTTGAGATATATAAATACACTATAATAATACTGTAATTTAAATTAAGAATACTTGCAAATTAAGTTTCAGTATTAATTATAATTAAATAATATAATATAAAAGTGATAATTATTTTTATTTATTTTATTAAAACTATTAATTAATTAGTCAAAAAATTAGAAAATGCTTATATTGATAAATAAGTTTATATATATATTTAAAAAAATAAAAAATAAGAAAAAAAAATTTAGGAAAAAACCCAACAGGGATAATAAAAGTTTTTGAAAGAAAAAAATTTGGCGGTTATATTGAAGTTTGAATTAATTCATAAAAATAGGGAAATTAACAGAGAAAGCACATTTTGGAGGGAAACAATTCAAAATTAAAACGAAGACAAGGACACTAAGAAAAGCTCAAAACCCATCCAAAGAAAAAGACACCAGCTGTCTTATATTATTTTTAAATTTTAAATTTGAATTTTTCCACTTTTTCAAATTCAAAATAAAATAAATATTTTAATCTCTCGTCACAGCATTGAGACGCCTTACTATTAAAATAAATATATTATGAAAATGCAAACAAAAATAGGAGAAATTGAAATTTTGTATTATATTATTTCACCCCAAAAATAAAAGTGATTGAAAAATCACTTTATTTTATTTACAAAAATTCAATTCAAGTAATAAAATGTTTAGAAATTTAAGATTTGATTATAAAATGTAAAAATAAAACTGTGGTATGAAAAAAAAAATCAGTTTATTGAACGACTGCAACGACTGGTCTCATCATAAGGTCAAAAACACATTGTAATATTGTAATAATCTATATATACATATAATTTTTAAATAAAAATTATTTTATTTATCTTAGAAAATATATAAATTTAATATTAAAAAATGGAAAACGATCATATGATATAATGCAAATTTAGGAAAAATAATAATATGATTGCGATAAATAATGTAATGGGTGTCTCTTTGGAATAACAAAACACGAACTATTTAATTTAAAATACATATAAAATGTTGAAATTTAATATATTAAAATAAAATAATGAGCGTTATATTGAAAGAACAGACTTTTTATAACTACAAACATTTTCTAATTACACAGTTTTATTTTTTAACAAATCTGTATAAATTAAATAATTTTACTTTTTAATAACCATTTAAATTTTTAAAATGATTATTATTAAAAAAAAGTAAGAATGAGGAAATAAGGAATAAAGAAATGGAATAATAATAATATGAATGAATTGAGAATATTTTAGTTTTCCCTCGTTGATTCCCACCTCTGCAACAACCTCAACCAAACCCTTTCTCTGGAATCGTGGTTGCGAGGGTTGAGTGGCATGTCGCAGAGCACGGGTTCAGTGAGCAATGCGGTGGATTTCGACCTCCCCGACGAGATTCTCACCGTCATCCCAACCGACCCCTACCAGCAGCTCGATCTGGCTCGCAAGATAACCTCCATGGCCATCGCCTCCCGTGTCTCTGCTCTCGAATCCGACTCCTCTCGCCTCCGTCACAAGCTTCAAGAGAAGGACCGAATCATCCTCGACCTCGAAGAACGCCTCTCCTCTCTCACCCGCGCTTGCCACCAATCGGACTCCACCCTCACCAACGCCCTCAACGACAACGTTGCCTTCTTATCCCTTCTCACTTCGCATATCCCTTCTTTTTTAAAAAAAGTTAATTACAAATGATTATGCACATTATTAGGGTCTTAATACATATATAAACCTCTATTTTTTTTGGTTGTCGGTTTTGGGATACTGCGTTGACCGTGTTCGTGAACAAAAAAATGATCTTACATATTAAAGGGAAACTGGAAACAACTTCTATAAATAATCACCCATTTTGTGTATTTTCTCTCGAATGCTTTTACAAGTCATTATGCTATGTCCTAAGATGAGTTCAAATAAGCTCTTCCAAATGTAGACTTGGTAGAAGCTTTAGAGAGGAAATCAGTGTGACTGATATTTACTGTAGAAGCAGCTGATATTTACTTGAATTGGGTGTGTACTGATTAAATTTAAAGAATTAATTTTTTGTTTTTATAAGACTGACAGGGTTAAACATGAGAGATTATTTGTTCTAAGCAAACTTAACTATTGGTAGTGCACTTTTGATTTTGAGACAAAAATGATTATTTCAGAAGATTATTCTGTTGGCAGACCTGGGCCTGATGAACAATGATGACCATCCGTTTTGTAAAATTGTCTTCTTTTGTACTCTCGTGAGATAAGCATTGAGAAGAGTGGAGGCGGATGAAAAGGGGGAATGGATGTACTGGATATGGGATGGTTATTGTAGATTGTTGGTGTTGGTTGGTTATCGTGAATTGTTGTGTTTGCTTGTTTGCAATGGAAGGGAAAAATGATTTCTTTTCTAGTGTCGGTCTTTAGTACTTGATGTCGGATAATATATTTTTAAGGAACTAAATATAAGGTGAGGAGAAGAGAGGATGAATGAGAAGCTTGGCATTGACGCTCTTGCTTAGAGAGAATATATGTGTTTGAATATTTTGCACAAGTTAATAAGATAGTGTTATTTAGAGTTGATGGTGAGTGATTATGTCTTCTGCTTTTTGGTTGTAGATAAAGCTTACTAAGGAAAGAGACCAATTGGCAGCAACGGTGAAGAAGCTGAGTCGAGACTTTGCCAAGGTGAATATTTATTTTGATTTTGTCGTTTTAACTTATTTATTTATTTTCTGTACGTATATCCGCCCTGCCTATGCTCTTCGGAAATTTTCAGCTGCTGCCATTGTTTGTGCTAGAACCATGCTCAGTTTCCTAATCCCTTCCTATGTTTTACATTTTTGTGAGATGGTGAAATGTTATTGGGCGTTTGTTTCAAGTTATCAATCAAGAAAATAGTTAAGCAATATTAACTTCTTTGTTGTGATTTTACCTGCCTCAATATTTTGTTCCAATCGTATCATTATGTGTTACATAGTGTTAGGAAACCAGAAAAATTGCACAAATATCTAAAACTCAAGCGCAGAATTTTAATATACTGATATTAAGATAAATGCATACAATGCCTGGTGCCTATGGCTCCTCTGAGGTAAGTTCCCTGTCCACCCTTAGGGTCTAGCCCACCAACAAAATATCTCCTCCATTTTTTATTTCCCTTCCTTTTATGACTATCCAACAGCTTGAATACTCTATCAATCTATTCAACGAAACGGACATAACAAACTGCCAGCTCATCCCATATGTTTAACAAACTCACTCTTTACCTTACTACTCTCTGATAGGTACTACTGGACGAAGTTAAAAACAGTAACAATACTTGGATTAATTTAGGAAAGTTCAGTTCTGAATCAGTTTCAAATTCTTGTATTCTCTTACAGTGAAAAATTGCAGAATAATCTGCAAGTTCTAGACAAATAAAGGGTGCCTAGTCTCTCCCACAAGTCATAACTAATTTTCCCCATACCCCATCTGCGTCCTTCTATCCTCCACATATTCTCTCTTCTCTTCCCCATGATGCCCACATACACATTTACTTTAGCTACCTCCTACTCCACAACTGCCCTTGGCAGTTATTTTAAATATTTGTCCTTTTCGTTATGATTAGCTGTGGTGCTGCCCACTGTCCGGCACCCTTTCCTTCTTTGACCTTCTCACATAAACTTTAGTTACATTAGGTCTTTAGGTCCACATTTACTCTTCATCCTTCAAAATCCATCTTGTCCTCAAGGTGAAATTCTGGTAATTCCTCCTGGAACTCATCCAATGAATTCCCATGAATTTTCACAGGCTGGTTGGTGCTTCCAATTGACAAGAATCTCCATATTCCCTTGGTCATTCAATCTTGTAGTTTGTACTTCCTTTGGTTGGACTTGAAGCTCCCAATCTCGTTATGAATGAAGGAAGAGGTTAAGCTGTACTTGGTTGCTGCTACAAATTTTTTCAGTAGAGACATGGAATACCAGATGCACTTCACTCCCTTCAGGCAATTTCAGTTTGTATCCTGCAGGACTTATCCTTTCCATCACTTCATAAGGGCCATAAAAGTTTGGCTGGATAAGGATGTGCCAACAAGATAACATGAACATACTTGATTAACCGGTCTACCACAACCAGAGTGGTGATCCCCATGGTTTATATTATACCACCATTATTGGGCTCTTGTTAGACCGTCCATGATTATCTAATCCCACGAGCTATTCATTCCTCGACATGAGGGGGTGTGTTGGAGTACTTATAATTTTCCAAGATTCAGCAACAACTGATTTGTTGGCAAAACTGGGAAAATTGGGTGCAGACAAGATTCAACTCCAATGGATCCTAATCTCAAGTTATGTAAGGTAGAAGAGGAATCAACAGCAGACAAAAAGATGTACCAGAGACTGGTTGGAAAATTAATATATTTGGCTCACAAACAACCGGACATTGCTCATTCAGTGAGTGTCATTAGTCAGTTTATGCATCAACACTGAAGGAATCTCATCTTCAAGCTGCTTATAGAATTCTACATTACTTGAAGGGTAGCCCTGGAAAGGAAATACTGTTCAAAAGAAATGGAAGCCTAACACTTCAAGCCTACACTGATGCCAGATTATGTAGGTTCTCTTGTTGATAGAAGACTGGATATAGTACTTTCCTAGGTGGGAACTTAGTGACATGGAGAAGCAAAAAACAGAATGTGGCGGCAACATCATATGCTGAATCAGAATTCAGGTCCATGGCACAAGGGCTATGTGAAGATTAATTTGGAGGGACCCATGGAGCTCTATTGTGGTAATAAGTCAGCAATAGACATTGCACATAATCCCACTTAGCATGATTGAACAAAACATATAGAAATAGATTCAACACTTCATTACAGAAAAATTAGAAGGTTTAGGATGCATGTCATACATTTTGTCCAGGCAATAGGTGACTGACCAAGCTGGGAATGGAGGACATTTTATTCCTCAGCTTGAGAGGGGTGTAAATATTGCACAATTACTGTGCAATAAATATAGATTAATTGGACAATAAATATAGATTTGTTTGTAAGAAATCCCTAAAGGCATTGGGATTAGGAGTTTATTTGGTATATTTGCTCCAGATTTAGAGTCTTTATGTCTAGAGATTTATTTTCTTTTATTAGTATTTTCATTTTTCCTTTTAATTACCAATGTATTGTTTCTTTTTGAGATCAAGAAAAGTAATTCCATAATTATTGTTTACTACCTACACATTTTTTCCACACTAAGAAACTCCAAAATTTCCTCAATCTTAAAAATAATTCCATGACTTTGCTATGGGGGGCACCTCGGATATTCTCGAACTTACAATCACATTTTTAGGCTTTTAATCCTGTGGGGTTGTTGCAACCACTCCCAATTCTTTTACACACCAAGTCTGATATTTCTATGGATTTCGTGTGTGTGTGTGGGGGGGGAGGGGACACCATTTTGGTGGCTGAATGACAGTTAGTTAGTGTTGTACCAAAATTCAGTTCAAAAAGAGCTGAGGAACACTCTATTTCTGTCTGTCACTATGGGGACTAGAACTCCATAAAGCCTTACTACTTCCCAGAGAAAAGTTTCTGCTATATTTTTTGACCCATCTAAGCCACTGGTCAACTTTCCTGCATTAAAACTGCCCCAATTCCTTTCCTTGATGCATCTGTCTCTATCTCAAAATGTGGAACCTCCTTCACTGTATATTAGTAGTCATAGCCTCCTTTAGTTGTTCAAAGGCCCTTTGAGCTTTTTTTCCCAAAGCAAAGTTGTTTTTTTAAGTTGTTGGGTTAGAGGTCATGCTATTTCCCTTATTTCTTCACAAACATTTTGTAGTTTCCCATTAACCCAAGGAACCCTCTTAACCCCTTCACACCTCTCGGTGCATATCTTTTTTTTGGTTAGATCAGCTGAAACGCCTTCTCTTGAAATCATGTGTCCCAAGTACTAACTTCTCTATGTCAAAAGAACGCCTTTTTTTTTATCAGCAAACAACTTATGTTCCCTCAACTATCTCTATCTCTAGCTGTGGAGTATCTGTCCCTTTTTTAAAAGAGAAAATGTTATTTTATGACTCATTTTGGTATAATGGGAGGTCTTACAAACTTACCTGTTCAATTTTGTCTACGCACATCCTAATATCTGTATATACTGATTTTTACCTGTACATATATTTAATTTAGGTTAAATTACACTGCTGCTTGGAATTATGTTCAAATTACACTACCCTTCTCTTCATTCTTAAAATTACTCCTCCTAAGTTAGTGTTATACTTTGATTCTATTTCATACAAGTGAACCTTTTAGTGTGAAACTACAAAGAAGTTTTCCACGGTCATTTCTCTGCTCTCCACTAATTTCAATATCATGGGCAACTAATTTTGAATATCATGTTACTGATTTTAGGACTTAAGGAGAAGAAATGAATTGTAAACTTGAAGGAGAGGAGTGCAATTTTCTTAACAAAAGGCAGAAAAGTGTAATTAAAGTAGCTTTAAGGAGGAGAGTTTGTACATTTTTTTTATTCACTAATAGGCTTAATATATCCTTTTCTTTATGTCATGATTTCAAACTCAATGATTGGTGTGGCCAAGTATGTTTCCATGTATATACAAAATTGCATTTTTTTATTTTATTTTACTGCATGCTTATTTTTCGTTGTAAGAGCACATATGTTGACTAGATTGTCAAAATGATATTACTTTAAATCTTTCCCCCTACTTTTATGTAGATCTGACATCTTTTCTTTTGCTCTATGTTCTAGTTGGAGACTTTTAAAAAACAACTGATGCAGTCGCTAACTGATGACAATGCATCGGTAAGGCGTCAGTATATCTAGCTATACTTATAAGTTATAATGATTACACTTGCTTTTGTTGCTGAAAATGACCTGTATTATTATTATTTCCTAAACAAAGTCTTTGCTCTTGTTACAGCATGCCGCTGAAACCATAGATATTGGAACCTGTGATCAATCAGTTCCAAAGGCATATCCTGATAAGGGTACTCTCTAGTCCCTACCTCTTTGATTATTTAATTATCAATTTTGCACGTATCTCTTCCTGGTGATGTGAATTGTTATAAAAGTGCTTGTTGAAAGTTATTTACTTGCATTTCTTTTGCGTATTGCTTGCAGATGATGATGGTTATACGGTACATCATTCATACAATGGCCCTGCAGATGTTGGTAAAACAAATGATGAAGGTAGATGAATTTTCCAGAGATCATTGATTTCAAACATGATAATGTTGTTGCTCAATTATTAGAATCAACTAACACTATTTCTTGATATAGGTATTATATCATTCGTGTGAAATTATGTATGAAAGTGAACTTTAATAGTCAATATATAGCATTGGGAAATGAATTATCTTCCACTTCCTTGAGTATTATTTGTTGTCCTTGGCATGCTTATTTAAAGTTCTTGTATAGTGAAGACTGAAAGTTATATTATTTAATCAAACCAAAAACATTGAAATAAACTTTTGTACTGGAAAATTAAGAATTTGGACTTTTTGATCTAAAACAATTGAATTTAACTGGAAAAAATGTTTAATATTTACAGGCATGGTAATTCCCTTTTGTTCTTTTGTCTTTTTGCTCCAATAGCTTCCAGGTATTCAGGGCAAAGGTTTTCTTTGACCCCATATATCACACCACGTCTAACACCAACTGGAACTCCAAAGGTGATTTCAACGGCTGGGTCTCCTAGAGGGTATTCTGCTGCTGGATCACCCAAGCAAACTTCTGGTGCCACCTCTCCGACCAAACTTCCATATGATGGGCGTGCATCTCTCTCTTCATGGTATTCATCTAGTCAGCAGTCATCGGCAGCAAATTCTCCACCTCGGGGACGAGCACTTCCAGGTTTATATGATTTGTTGTTGTTAACTGATGTGTTGACCCATCTCATTAATTCTGGTCCTTGAAGCTTGTCATGTTTCTTTGATCTTAGACCTTTTACTGCAGTTCTTGATTAAAATGTTATCCTTCTTATGCTGCTGGTCATGGCTTTGTTCCATCTGAAGCATTAGAGGGCCTGGTGTTTCTTCAATGTGTTTCAGTATTTTGATATTCTCAGTAGTTTACTTATGTGTAAAAAATTGTTTAGGTCGTACTCCAAAGATTGATGGAAAGGAGTTTTTCCGTCAGGCCAGGTGAGTTCTTTCTCCATGTCTATGTAAACTATGACTCAATTTATTTTAGAAGTTTAGTTAGTTGATTCAATGTATCACTTTTTCAGGAGTCGTCTTTCATATGAGCAGTTCAGTGCATTCCTTGCCAACATAAAGGAATTAAATGCTCAGAAGCAAACACGGGAGGTAAATAAATACTGAATATTTGTAGTGTTGGATTTGGAACTGAAACTTTTCTAAGTAATCATTGCTCCACTTGTTTTGTGTTCTTTTAGGAAACTTTAAGAAAAGCAGATGAGATATTTGGGTCAGATAATAAAGATCTTTATTTATCTTTTCAAGGATTGCTCAACCGAAATGCACGCCAGTACTGAAAGCAGCATTGCTGGGTATTGTATGAGTCAGTATCCAAATCGTTGGTTATAAATTTTGTTCTTGTTTTTGTGTCACTGTTTCTGCATCTTTTCTTTCTTGAATTGTGGATGAAGTTGCACCTGTTGTTTGCATGCTATTAATAAGGGGACGAAACTTGCATACTGTACTATTGGTACAGTTGATGTTGTTTTTCAATCATATTTGGAGATTCACTTTGGAAATTTTCATTTTCTTAAATACATTATATATTACCAAGATGAGACTTCAAATTTGATAAGAGAATAACATCAATTGTTACTTTAGTACAGTATATAAGTTTTATCCTTAATAAGCCAGTATTTACTGTCTTAAAAAATCTGGCATTGTGTTGTCTGCTATTTTGCTACTGCTGCCTTTGATAATGGGATTTCACAAAAATGACCTGATATATTGAAGTTCATTCCTTGGAATCACTTTAGTCACAACCTCATTCTCAATTTTTGGATTTTTAAATATGTAGCTGTTAGCAGTCCTAAACTGAGTGAATAAAAAAAGACTTGATGTGATATTAAAATCTTGAGAATCTAATAAACACCCAAGCACTAGTGGAACCTACTTGCTAAAAACTACTTATTAAGTAGCAAGAATTAAACACTAAAATATTTCATCAAACATTTGATACTATTTGATGTGATGTGAGATTTAAGCATCTCATAGTATCCAACCCTTTCATATCACCAATCCCATGTGAATGTCTCAGTGACTTTCTCTATGAATTTTAAAGAGATGATAATGTGAGGAGTTCTAAATTTAATGAAATAAGAGTTGGTATGGTATTGAAGTGATGGGGCTCAACCATCTAATGGATTAGTCTTAATAGTAGCACTTCGTTGCAACTCCAAACACGTAGCGAAGGGGGAAGTTGTTTTCCTTCAACATTTGGCTATAGTGATAGATGCCCCATTTTGGTAAAAAAAATATCTGCATCTCCCATGATTTGGTCGGTTTTGAGAAACCATAGATGGAAAGCTGTATTTGTGTGATAATGTGATCAACTGTTTGCAATTTCATTTAGATGACTAACTCCAATGGACGATTTGTTTGTTTATTTTTAAATTTTCTTTTTTAATAAAATAAGGAGACTTTTGCTTCTTTAAAAATCAAATTTTATCTGCTTATTAAATAAGTTATATTTTTTAAAAGTTGCTTATGTCATATACACTTAATTTAAGTTTAAACAATGTCTTAATATATAAAAGAATCTTCCAAGCTTGTTAGTAAAGAGATATAGTCCCACATTATTTAATAGTTATGGCCAAAGACAATTTAAATACACTTTTCTACCTTGATTATTTGAGGTGCATTTTAAGAATAAAACCATGATAGAACTCTGAATTTCTTAAAATTCGGATGTGGGGATTTAATGCTATCTCAATGGATTTGAAGTATATGACAATTAAATTAAACAACTTTCCATTGTCGTGATTTTTCATCACTCATTTCATTGATATTAGTTTTATGCCTTTATTAATGATCACTAAGCTTTTGTTATAATAATCACACTGTCGTCTATTAATGTATTAAGATTGTTTGACTGTAGTGATTAATTGTTTAATTGACTGTTTTCAGGTTACTGACCCAACTTGGGTTTCTTGGACCGATATTGACTCTTTCCTCCCTGATCCAATAATCAAAATCAGCCATTGAATTCGAGAATATATACTTCATCTAGGCATTCTGTTTGTGTTTTTTTTATTCCCCGTTGCTTATGTATATATAAACTCGTCATTTTCTAAATGGCATGCACATGTAGTTAAAATGTTGAATGAATATTGCAAGATTTTGGTTTATGGAACAAGTGCGATGGGAAATTTTCTAAGATGATCTGCACATGCAAGTAGTAGTAGTCTGACTGTTGTGTGACCAACGAAGCAATGTCAGTTTGGTGGCGAAAAAGGAATAGAGGATGACAACTTTGTGCTTGGTTTCCTTGGTGGATTAGTATAAACCCTCAAAATTGCTTCCTTCACATACATTTCTCAAAGTTCAACTACATGTCCCGCTTTCTCCCCTTACATAATATCTTGGCCAAGTTGATGGCACGAGCTTCACTAGCATTTTACTACGATGTTGTTCAACTATACCTTGAGGGCCATTTCTTTTTGCGCTTCTTTCCATGTGTTAAAAGACAAAATTTTCCTCTTGTTGCTGCCTCTGTCATTGATGCTAACCTTGTTTATGTGTTGTAATTGATGATTAAAGGAAGAAAATGTTTTGGATTGTGTAATTTGCAAGTCATTTTTTGCATAAATAAGAAACTTTCAGATTGTGTAATATGAAATGCATTTTTTTTTTTTAAGTTACACAATCTGTAAGTAAAAAATGATTTCCGGATTGTATTATTTGGAATATTATTGGATTACACATCTATAAGGTTTTTTCTTATGAAAAAATGACTTTTAATTGTGCAATTTGAAAGTTTTTTTTCATGAAAAAATGACTTTTGGACTACAATTCATAAGTAAAACAAGTTTTTAGATTGCACAATCTAGAAGTAAAAAATGAATTATGGATTGTGTCTGAAAGCTTTTTATGAAAAAAAATGATTTTTATGAAAAAAAATGATTTTTAGATTGTATAATTTGAAAGTAAAAAATATTTTTAGAATGTGTAATCCATTATTAACAAATGTTTCTAAATTGTACATTCTAGAAAAACTGTTAAAATATACTTATGGATTGTATAATTTAAGAGCTGTTTTTTCATAAACGATGATGATAATGTGTGAATTTCCATATTTATGGAGTTGCATAAGAAAATTATGGGGTGCAAAAAGAAATTCTCCACCTCAAGCTTTCTTCTAATTTGCTTATGGAAAATTTTGTCCACCAAGTGTCATGTGAGCCTCACATTCTTGAATCTTAATGGTGTTGGAACCAAAAGATGTATGAAGTTTCATAAAATTTGATGTAAACAAAATAACTAAATATATAGATAATGCCCAAAAGTGAAAAAGGACAAAACTCTTCCTTGTAAACTAGCGGAAACATAGGCTGCATGTCCACATTTTTATGACAAAGCTTTCCTTCTAACTTTTTTCTTGCTCCATTTCTCTAAATTTTTTTTTTTTTTGGAATTTGATCGTACTTTATAATAATCTTTCTCTCCTTTTGAATTTGTCATCAATCTTAGTAGGTTAGTTGTCAAAAGTGATTCTCTTAGTTTAATTATGTTTGGGTACTTTGTTATTAGATTTCTAGATTTTAGTAATTCTCTTGCTTGAATTGAAAATTACCTCAGAGTATAGATAAGGAAAACTATCCTTGAAGATCTTTTGATGATGGATTTGAAATAGGATTTGATTTAGTTGTCATAGTTTGGTAAATTAATTGTTATGTTGCACTTTGAAATTTTGATTTTGAAGTAAAATTAAAATATGGAATTAATTGCATGTTGAAGCAGAAATAAAACATAAATTTAATCTTTGTTCTTCATCCTACTTTCACTCAAGCGAAGTAATTTTCTCTCAAAAGAAGGAAATTTTGCTTAATTGGAGAAATTTTTGCTCAAGCAATTTTTTTTTCTCTTTGTTTCTTTAATTGATTGAATATGAATGTTAAATATAAATGTAAATAGAATATTGAATTGTATATTTAATTGATTTGTGTTTTATGTAAATGAATTATTTTGTATGAAAAATGTTGTTGAGAATGATAAGAAATGTATGAATTTGGAGTCACAAATCTAGGATGATTTGTGAATCATTATTTGAATTTGTGTATTAAGCAAAGATGTATGTTATAGCAAAGATCCATAATTTCACTGATGGTTTAAGTTATAAAGACTAAGACATCAGGTAGTGAGAAGTTAGAAGAATGTTTATTGTATCACCATAACAACTATTATGAGTTTTTAAGGTACGAATATGCTTTAAATTTATCCTAATCCATATAGTCAAAATTTATATACATGAAATACTAAAATTGGTCAGGTGTTAATCTTTAATAATAAATACTTAATACAAGTCTTCAAGAACATGTCAATAGATATTTTCTATCATTTGATATATAAACTTATATGTGTTCTATATGTATGTTTGTATGTATCTTTGTAATTGATGAAATGGTGATATATTAATTTGACAAATAGATATATAGTTATGATGAATTTTAAATAGAGTTGTTTCATTATGATAATTTATTTTGATAACTTACTTTTGTCTATCTTATTGGTGTAATCTCTTATAATGTGTACACTTTTTAAATACTAATTTTGAAGTTGTGAAAAAGATTAGAGAAATAGTTTAAGTTTGATAATTTTATTTAAATGTTAAAAAAACCGTTTTATAAAAACAAATCTAAATTTAAAAGATTAAAGTATTAAATTAAGTTGATGTGAATCTAAATTTCAAATCCAATATAATTTAATAGATCTATATCCACGTAATATTTTTTAATAAAAAATGATATTTAAGAAAGAAGAGACAAAAATTGATGCATGAATTAAAAAGGTCATAAGAAGTTTGAAGTGAATGGTAGAAGAAAAGGTGTTCATTTATTTCTGAAATCATGATCTCACGTTTATCTCAGTTACCCCTTTAACTGCTAACTGCTATCACGTCTGCATCTCTTCCTTCTTATTTATTTCTATGTCCCCACTTCCTCTGTGCTTTCATTGCTTCAAAATTAATAACAAAATTAATAACTAAAAATAACTGTGAAATAAAATACAAAAATAAAAATGTTTAATTTAAAAAACTAAAACTAAAAAAATATAGAAATAGAAAGATAAAGATGATAAATAATATGCTGGATTCTTCCCATTTTTATTTTCATTAATTTCTTCCCTCATCTCAACCAAATGAAGAATACATATATTTAAGTTTTTTTTTTTAATTAAGAATTATGTTTATAAATTTGATTATTGATGTATTTTAATTATAAACTTAAACCCTTTTAATTTTAAGCAATCTATATTTAAAGAATTTATAATAAAAAATATTTTATTGGTAAACATCTTTTACAAACAGTATTAGTGTAGTACTCCTCTCTCGTCTTGATAATTAATTTTCATACTATTGCTAGTGAATTTGTACAATAATTCAAAAAGGTAAAATAATGCATAATTTTTAAGCAAAATAAACAACTCACCCACATAAATGTATGTGAAATGATTAATATTAAAAAAATAGTTATGTATCTCTTAAATTTTGAGAGTAATACTGTTTTAGTCCTTCAATTTTATCTAGAAAAATTAGTTTCTAAAATAAAAAAAATAACAGTTTTAGTTCATAATTAAGTACTAAATTCCTGGAAAGAAAATTATATTTTCAAAATCATTTTACTCTCTAATAATAAATTTCAAATATTAAAAAAAAAATTTTTAAATTTGAGCGACTAAAATAATATTTTTAAAATTTAAATAAAAAAAATTATCTTAAATTTCAAAAACTAAAATTTAATTATACCTAAAAATTATACACAAAATGGTTAGGGACATGTATATACGGTTCTTTTGTTTTCCAAATATTTTAATTAGAAAACAAAATATTTTTTCTGTAAACACTGTTAACTTTTCAATTTTTTTATTTCCACGAAGATTTTCTCATTTTTCAATAAATCTATTTAAGTAATTGAATTGTATAAGATAAATACTCATTTTTATATTAAGCAGATGAGGAATGGTAACAAAAGATTTTCTAACGCATTATTTCTAATAGATATTTCACTATTGGTGGAAGTTTAATGGACCATTACAAAAATATACTTACTAAATTTTTTATTTTAGATAAATTTGTTTGGATCTCAATTCAGTTGAGATAGCATTGTTAGACTCAATCAAAGCATCAGAGGTATTGTCCGGAGTTTTATCACGGTTTTATTTTTAAAAAACATCTTAATAGATTAAAGGAAGAAGAAATACATAAATTGTCTTCGACCTCGATTTCTAAGTGATATGAGATTATATTAGATATACCAGAACAAAATGTAAATAAAAATAAAAACAATTTAAAAGGGTGTGTTACATAATAAGCTATTAACATCAGTAAAGTTTATGTGAACAATGATATTTTGAAATAATAGAAAAATAAAAAATAAAAATCTAAAGAATAAAATAAAAATAATATTAATAATGTACAATTGAAAGTAAAAAAATTAAGATATTATCTTTTCCAAATTATAAAAAGATGGAAGAGTTGTAAAACTCACAATGACTCTGAAAGGATTTGCAATACTATTTTCTTCTTAGCTCCATATAGAGAATATCTCATTAAAGAAGAAAGGTTGACGATACTTATGAATTTGTTTTAACGATTTCAAGCTTTCAAGCAATCTTTAGCCTTCTTTTTGTGAGGAAGAAAATTGTTTGTGTTATACTATTTAAAAACGTGTATTCAAACTTGTATCCCTCTTAGGACGTCCTAAGAGAGATGCAACTTTGAATATACTTTTAGTGGGCAAAACCACATGATCTCGTAGATCACAATCTTTGTTTATCAAAGTGTTTTAGTCAAGAGCCATTAGGTTCAAAGAATATTCAGTCTTAGTTAAGAGTGGTTGTATTTCAAGGAATACTCATGTTTACGTAAGGAATGGTTGTGCCCAAATAATACTCGTGTTTAGCTAAGAATGGTTGGATCCAAAGAATACTCGTGTTTAGGCATGAGTGGTTGTCTAAAAAGAGTACTTGTAGTTTAGTTCAAATAATACTTGCCTAATACCCCACGCCTAATACCCTACCACATTAGTCTACATTAGTGGAACCTTGATAATGTTGATTAAGAATTAAATGTAATTTAAATGATCAGATGAACCGATATAAAAATACTTTGTGTAAATATCTCCCAATCCTTATATTTTTACATTTCATGTGATTATTTTGTAACTAATACAAGAAGGAGAGATTTGCAAAAATGAACTTTGAGAAGTATTTTTAGACAATGCATTTTGTCATCTTGAAGTTGCGTCTCATGAAGAGTTATCAGACATCAGACGCAATCCATTCGAAAACTTACTTGGTAGTATGTCTGTCTAGCATTAAAGTTTATCTGTTCACATCTATCGGACAAAACCTTTGCAAAAAGTTTTCAAAGTTTTAAATACACAATTCAACCACTCTTTTTTTATATATTTAACCTGTTTTCACATGTAGTTAGCACCTTGTATAAATAAACATGCACTTTATAAATTAATGTTAATTGATGTAAAATTTAATTGGTACTACTATTATTTTAATTTGTAGGAGTCATTAGAAGTTGATAGTTATTATTCCTTGCCCACATATTATGATTCTCTTATGTACACTGCAGAAGAAAACTAACAATTTGATAATTAGAAATATACTAAATGCATAATTATTTTTTATTGTATTTCCCATGTTATATAATTTAATATTAATAAATTTAATAATTAATATTATCTTAATGTACATTACTTTTTATAGAGTTATGGAACATTTGAGGTTGGAGGGTTGCTATGTTGTTAGAAATGGCTAAATATATCAAATGTATTATTATAATTATTTGTTTTTGGGTTAAATAAGATTTTTGATAAGAATATTATGATGTTTTTTCAATTTTGTTTCACTATTTTGAATTTTTAAATTTGGTCCCATTTTGTAAGAAATGAGTCAATATAATCATTTTCATCAAATTGATGGTAACTACGTTGCATTACACATTGTGACATGTTGCATTACACATTGTGACATGACATAAATAATATATGACAAATGACAAGTCATATCTCAAAGTTGACTTGTTGATGAATGTAAAATATGACACGAGTAACAAATGTTACGTGACATTTCTATCAAAGTAACACCGTCACCATGAATATGACGAAAAAGATTTTACTGACTCACTTTTAAATAAAAGGAAGACCAAATTAAGAAAATTCAAAATAGTGGGATGAAATTGAAAAATTATCATAATAAACAATAAAAAAACATATTTAACCTTTGTTTTTAACTTAATGCTTGAATCAACTAAGGAGCTATAAGTGTAAGTATTATGTGATGAGACATGACCATAAAATTGCATTTGCAAACATTATTAACTTATGGAGAGACATTATTAACTTATGGAGAGATATAATATACAATTAACTTAAATAAATTAAAAATATTATATTATTTTCATATTTTGTTGATAAAATAAATATTTGATTATAGATGAAATACTACAAGAGATTGGAGAACACTAGAGATAATATTTTTGAAGTATATATTGTAAACAATCATATTAGGGTTAACCACTTGGTATAACCCTTTTTATGTAATTGAACATATTGATTTTTAGTAAATTTTAAAATTATTTTTATATTATATCATTGAAATTTTATTTAATTTTTTTAAGTTAAACATTGTATTTTTTATTCAAAATATCTATCATGCTAGGTAGTGAAATCAAATCATTTTTGTCAAGATAATTTATTTTCTTTGTTGGTTGAATTTGTTTATGACAAATGTAGTTTTAATGCACATAAAAGATAGGATGAAAAGGATACACACAAATATTATAAGATTTTGATTCTTTATTTACTTTTTTACTTGCATGAATTTGATGTTAAAAAATCATTGTTGTGAATTTTTAAAATGTTATGAAAGATTATGAGATAGATAAATGATGTAACACGAGATGACAATAATAAATACATTCTAATGCATCATTCACATATTAACATTACACTATAGTAAATCATGTGATATACAAAATTAAATTATTAATGTCAGTTCACATAATTTATAGTATCATATCTATCTCATGTTATATATTTATGTAACATCAGCAAAATTTATTAAATATTTTAAAAAAATGAATTACCAAAATATGTGAATTGAAACATGAAAAATCAAATTGTACAATTTTAATACTCGATGATCAATGCAATTAAATACAATTTTTTTTTTATCAATTTCTATTTATAAGGCAAAAAGTATAGTATAAAAAAAAGGTACAACAGGCTCTGTCATTAACTATGGGGTCATGACATGCCCGAGAACCTTCCTATAAAATAATTGTGTATCTTTTTATGGCAATATTTGAAGCTAATTCATAAAACTATTAGCACTATTGATTTATTACTTGAAATAAAAATACTACATGCGTATAAATTTAATATATTAATATTTTTAATTTCAGTATTATTTTAATTAATTCTTGTAATTTTATAAACTAAGTTGATACATTATTTTTCTTTTTTGTCACACTCTTATGTTATTTAATAATATATATACATATATATATATATATATATATATATATATCATTATATAAAGAGATCAATTTTTCTAATTGTTTTAATATGTTTTTACTTATAAAGTTATACTTTTTATTAAATTCAAATAAAAAAAAATATTATTTAATAAAATGCACAACCACTAGGTCTTTCTACAAAAATAATTGTATAACCTTTCCATTAAAAGATAATTTGGATAACTCCTTAATTCCAATTTTTACAAAATTATTTATATTTTATTTTTCAAAGTTATGTCTTTTATATATAAAATTCAGATATAAAGTAAACTAGTAAATAGAATATCAGTTTTGATAACTAATTTTTATTTACAACAATTTTATTCTTAGGACAACGTTCTAATAAATACTTTTTATGTTATAATTACTATTATGTTATTTTATTTGAATAATTACTTTATACCGTGATAGTTGTTTTTTAATACGAAATAAAATGTAGATATATAAGTGCAACAATTATATATTTTTACTTTCAATATATGAAGGTTATACCATTTTGATAATTGATATATACAATTTTGCTAATATTGTGATATCTAGTTTTTTTATTATGTAACAAAAAGTTTTATATATATATATGAGTTAAAATTCAATATTTATATTAATTTTAATCTGTATATATAAATAAAATAGTTTCTAAAATTTGAAACTTAAAACAACATATCATATATTGTTAATATGATAATTTCATTATATATTACTAGTTAAAAAAAACACTTTTTATCTCTATGTTTCCAAAACATGATAATAGTATATATAATAAATAGTAGGTTTATAAATATATATATATATATACACACACACACACATTATTGTTTTGATACAAAGCATCACATTACAAATCACTCACTAATTTAATTTGATCACCATTATCACTTTTTTGTATTTATTTTTTAAAATCTTTCACTATTTTTAAATAATAATAATAATAATGTTTTTATTTTGGGTGAGTAAGAAAGCTTCAGAAGAAGGCCGTGGATCATGTGAAATGCAGCAGGTGTACCTGATAGTACATTTAAAAGGAGTTTTGCATCTTCATGTATATATAATTCTACATTCACATCAAGAATTTCATCTTCCTCCTTCTTCCTCACTTTCATGCATCTATTCTACTAATGAAAATAAATCTCAACTCTTCATATAGTTTCAGATAATATGAGCATTTTGTCAATTGAGGCCTTCAAGTTTTTCTTTCTACTTTCCTTCTTCATTTTACTTTCTAATGGGTGGAGCCTTGGGATGATCCCTACTCATGGTAAGTAATAATATCTACTTGAATGTTGCACAACTTTATGCACACATGCTCCAATCAAATGTACAAGTAAAACCTTAAAGGAAGCACAATGTTTTGAATTGGTTGTGTAAATCACATAATACTTCTCAGTGAACTCTGCATGAGGTATGAAATTGAAATTTTCTAGAAGGAATGTCTAATATTTTAGTAGTAAAGTGCCCCTTTAAAATAGATTTATTTGTTCATTATGATAATGTTGCTGCTTAAATGAACAGTTTTAGTGTAGAACATTCATATTTGCTTGTACTTTTGTTTCCAGTTAAGTCTATCAACCTGCAACAGAAAGCAGCAACTGAGGAGGTTTGTTTCCAATAATTCATTTCTCTATTCATAGAATCTAACCATATTTGGGGTATGTTTGAATAAACTTATCCATGCAAATTTTTAGAAAAATAAAAGAATAACATAAAGACTTTTTTTCTCTTTTAAAAGTGATTATGAAAACAGACTCTTAATGTTGTTGAAAAGAGATTAGAACTGAGAAGTTAACCATTAGATACACTGATTGGAATGATTAATGGTTGTTTACCTACTTGCTATTTGTAGAATGGAGCAAAGAAAGACATGAGAATGGAACTCTACCCAACTGGGTCTGCATTGCCAGATTGTTCTCATGCATGTGGTTCATGTTTTCCTTGCAAGAGGGTGATAGTGAGCTACAAGTGCATGATTGCAGAGTCTTGCCCTGTAGTTTACAGGTGCATGTGTAAAGGGAAATATTACCATGTACCATCCAATGGTTGAGTTGAGACCATAAATTTGTATGTGGTTGATCATTGGTAAAATTCTGAAAAAGGTCTGTCAGAAATTTTAACAATTTAGAGTAGTATAGGTTGGTTAGCCTCTAGTTTTGTCTTTCTCAAAGACATGACAACTTTGTCAGCAAAGCAATGAATGCACCAAAAAAATGAAACATGATCCATGTTATAAGGAAATGTTTACTGCTGAGTACAGCAGTTTTTGCTGCTATATATGCAAGTACAAGGTTGTAGTAATCAAACCAATTTTAATGTTTATAAGCATACCATAATATATTTTCCTATGGACATATTTTACACCCTATTTTACTTGAAAAATAAACATTTTAGTTTATTTATGATTTTTTCATCTAGACTAGCAATCTCTAATTTTTTCAATTTGAATGGATGAAAGTACAATAATTAACAAAATGATCTCATAAATACAGCAATTTATTTCATAGTGAAACAACTTTATATTTATTCTGGGAAGGAATCAGTTTTCACAATGTAAAAATAAAAGCACCACCTTTTTAAATGTTTTTTATTAAATTTAAATGCTAATTAAACTGATTAGTTGTGCAAACTGACTCTTCTGATCTGAATATTTTCAGACATTTATGCAAATAATATGAGCAATTGAGAATACAATGTTCAAATTTGAATAAAAAGTTTGAGCAGAAATAAAAATAATTTAGACTTTTAACATTGACTTTAAAGTAAACAACAATAAAAATGAAGGACTCGAAAAACATAAATATGAAGAATTAAGAGTGCACATAATTTAATGCACAAATGGAAAAGAAATATAAGATATCTGAACAACTTTGGTTATTTGTTTATAATGAAAACTTACATATTTACACATTATACGTACTCTATTATCAGATATTCACTTGTATTTTCTTTTATACATGAACAGAGTCCATAAAACAATGTCTCTTCTGTAATTTGTAAAGTGAAATTATGTTTTCAAAAATTCTTTAGCTTGATCCCTACTTACCTATGAGTCATGAGAAAAACACGTTGAAACATAATGTCAGAGTATGATATACCAGCCAGCTAACCATGTTAATTAACTTCCATCAACTGGAGAATTGACTTAAAACATATGGAATATTTAACCTTACTTTTACTTGGTCATTTTAGAACTCCTCTTAGTTTTACTCTTATCAAGAACAATTCATCTGAATTCTATCACTTTCATTTTTGAAGCAGGAAAAACGTCCAAAAGTCTCCATAAATATTCTTTGCCAACACCGTTTGCCATAATCTTGATATTGGCATGACTAGCGAGTTGAAGAAAGAAAATGAACTTTTAAAGTGGGTATGCTTAATCTCCCTGGGAATTAATAATGTATTGTACATGATGAATAGCATTAATTTCTGTACTCTGTCAGTAAAATGAAAATTTCTATTGTGCATGGTTAATCTCATGAATAAATAGTGCATAGGACATTATTTTATAAGCACATGCTCTGTACTTTGTGCAAGTGACTAGCTAGCTAATACCATGAACACGAAGTTTACATTCAAGGAGCACTTCTCTAAATAGGTGAAACACCAAGATTTAACGAACGAGTAAAATAGTACCTTTTGGAATTGTTCACCCAACTCACAGCTCAATCTGTCTAATTAAACCAAACCAAAGTATGCAAGGACAGTGGTGAAACATGGAATCTCCGCAATTAATTGCAGAGTAACTTACAGCTTTTTAACATGAAGTTAGGACAAAAAATCATTCAATGGGTCAAAATCAACAAGTATAGAAATGTATAAAAGGGAATATAAATGTCTATACGGCTTTAAGACAAGTTGATGCCAATACAGGAAGAGACTCGTCTCATGTCTTGCTACAATTAAGACCACTGCTAATTACAAGTATAGAACAAAATTAAGCTTTTTGTGCCTTCGTCTAAAACTAAAACTAAAAAGTTTAATCAAAATTTCATTGAAAACGGATAAAAGTTTGGGGAAGTTTTCCAAGGTGTCATAATCCTGCTTGAAATTACATGCAAAACTTAATGATTTCATGAATATTTAATTACAATGCCAGACAAGGATTAAATTTCAAATTGCAATGCTGGTGTATATACATCATGAACTCTATATGATCACAATCACGATTCAGAACCTTAATGTTAAACAACAATACTTGCATTGTCCTAGCAAGATTAGTAATTGGTTGATTTTTTTTTCCTAATTATATTCTAGAGACAAATTGGCAATCACGGTGAATTACAAGTAGCTATGATTCTGAGAGATAAGATAGGCCTTGTGCAATGTCCTTGCAAATGATAGAGAGGACTGAACCTACTTTTCATTATTCACAAAATCCAAATAGAAATCAATTCTATGTCTAATGGGCATGTAAATCGTGTAAACAAATGCACAATGCCCTTACCAAATAGTAGCTTATCAAGGGTTCCCATCTCTGAATAAACAACTCATAAACAATAAGTTGTTCATCCCTCTCAATGTAGCATCAGTTTAACTTAATGGTGGCGAACCGTTTTGGATTGCATGGGAATTTGAAGTTACATTGAAAGCATCTCACTCCCTGTTCTATTCTTAGCTTCTTCCAACACCATAACAAAGTTTCCAAATAATTAAGAATCATAATTTCTGCTCCCTTTCCCACGTATAAATACAAAAATCACAGACTAATAATATCACAAAGCAGCAGGCAGCAATAAGGAATTGTTCTGCTGATAAAAAAAAAGGAATTGTTCTTGCAAGGTCGCTATGGTACATCCACCTCTTGATTAGTAGCATCTTGCACTTCCTCATCATTCTTTCCTTCTTGAGTGTTATCTTGATTTTGATGTTCGACATCATAAGTTGCATGGACAGCGACAAAAAAATAGTACACAAACATGACACCCGTGCAAATGATGAACCTCCAGAAAGCCTCAGTGCCCAAGGAGCCCATGAGAAAGAGGTTGGTGGCAACGGACAAGGAGGGGAGCCAGGGAACCAAGGGAACCCCCCACACCTTGGGAGCTCTCTGCTTGGGAAGTAAACTCAAAGCCAAGGTTCCCAAAAACCAAACACAAGCAGCAACCGTGTAACCGATCCAACCGAGTTTCTGTGAGTGCCAAAACGCAGCCCCAACAGCAGAAGAACCAACAATCAGAAACAAGCAAATCATTACTCTGGTTAACTCACCCCTGCCCGTGCTCTCCCTGGAATAATACCTCCTCACAAGCAGCGCAACAGCCATAAGCATGAAAATGAAGAGCGTGCTGATAGAGAAAACACTAGAGAGAACATCCAAGCTAGAGAAAAGAGCGATGACAGAGCTACAAATGGTGGTCAAGAGAGTGGCATTCACAGGGGTTCCGGTTTTGGGGTGAACGAGGGCGAAGAAAGGTGGAATCATGTGCGACCTCGCAATCTGAGTGGTGTACCTAGCTTGACCCATGGACCCAACAAGCAAGCTTGTGGTCATTCCCTTCAACGCACAAATGCTCACAAGGTACTTAGCCCAACTCATCCCAATCTGAACAAAAGCCACAGAGTAAGCAGCGTTAACGTCAATCTCAGTGTACTTCACCATGCTCACAAGGGACAAAGCCATCAAGCAGTAAATCACAGTAATCACGCTCATTGACCCAACCAGACCAATAGGGATATCCCTCGAAGGCTTCTTCGTCTCTTCAGCCATCGTCGCCACCATGTCGAAACCGCTGTACGACCAATACACCACGGCGGCGGCGTTGAAAACGCCGTCCACGCCGTTTGGGAGAAACGGCGTCAAGTTTGACGCTTTTCCGTGGATGAAGCCAACTATAATTATGAACCCGATCACCAATGTGGTGATCAGCGAACTCAGCCAGGTTATAATCGAGGTTTTGCGGGTGCCGCTAACGGCAATGCCGTTGGTGATGAGTAGAACCGCCACAGCTAAAGGATCGAGCTGGTCGAACCCGGTTTTGAACCCGGGGATCCGGATCCGGAAGAAGTCCGGGTCGGATTTCACCATGGAGGCGAAGTAGGAGGACCAGGAGCGGCCGAGCCCGGCGGCGCCGACAAGAGCCTCCAGCAGGATGTTTCCGGCGGCGACGAAGGCCAGGAAGTCGCCGAGCTCGATGCGGAGGAAGGAGAAGGAGCCGCCGGCTACGGGGACGTCGACGGCGAACTCGGTGTAGCAGAGAGCTGAGAGGAGGGCGGAGAAGCCGGAGGCGGCGTAGGAGAGGACGATGGCTGGGCCAGCGTGTAGGCGGGCCTCCTGGCCGGTGACGACGAAGATGCCGGAACCGACCACCGAGCCGAAGGCCAACCAGGAAAGGTCCCACCAGGTGAGGCAGCGGTTCATACGGTGCTCGCTGGCGCGTGGGAGCACGAGCAGCTCGTGCGAGTCGCTCGAGCGGTTCAGAAGACGGTCCTTAAGACGAGGACACGTCGCAGCCAGCGCCGCGCGGTAGGATTTCCCGTTCTCGAATGACTTCTCCGGGAAGAAGTCCCGCTTGCTCCACCGCCAGTAGCTTCGGTTCTCCGACGACGAGGGTTCCATCTGCACTGTCAATTTCAACAGTTGCTGACTCTTCACTAAAACTTCAACGACTCCCACACTATATATTCACTTCTTTTTGTTTTCTGTTTTCTGTTTAAACATAAAAACTTTTCTTATAATCATAAATTAAAATCATCATTCAACTTCTAATTAAATTCTCAGAAGTATTCATCTTATATAGAATATTTCCATTCTTTAATTTAAAATTCGTATAGTAACTAATTTATTTTAATAATTTTATTCCCGTCATAACCTTTTTTAAATACCATAAGTTTATAAATGAATAAAATTAAAATATTCGACAAAAAATATTTATAATTCATATAGATTTTTTTTTCTAGGGATATATAAATTAATTTTAATTTATGGAAAACATTTAAGAATTCATATATTTATATTTAAGAATTTTTAAAATACACATATTACCTCAATGATAGATTATAAAAGTTTTTCCTAATAATGACAATAAAAAATGAATCTGAACAGAATTCTATGTTAGATTCATTTACACTTTGAGGTACTTTTTCTAGTCAACTTTTTCTGCTCAAATCTTCTAAAAATTACAATATTTGATTACATTTTCCAACTAAAAATTTTAAAAAATTCAAAATAAATTTTAACAACCTTATTTATCCACTACTAAAATTTAGTTTTTTAGAAAATAAATTCCAACGGTTAGAGATTTATATGAATACTAAAAACTGGTTGAAATTTGATATTTCTGAGATAATTAAAAAAAAAAAAGAGAATAAAGAGTTTAAAACGTAATTAATAAAAAATAAAAATAAAAGATTCATACTTTTGTTTCATTCTTGGATTTTGAAATAATAAATAAAATCAAATTAATTTAAATACTAAAATAAAAAAAATTTTAATAAACTGAATATTAATTGGTGTTGTTTAATTTTATTTTTAATATAAAGTATTATTTTTATTAATGACTGATATAAAAATTTAATAAAACAGAGAAAAAAAATGTAAAATTATATTACATTATGCTTCTTCACATTATAAATTTTAAATGAATATTTGAATTTAAAAAATTCAATAACAAGTAGAAAATTCTTACAAATTTTAAGTAGAAGTTTGAAATTAAAGCTTTATATTTAGATTTAATTTTTGGGTTTTTAACAATGAAATAAATTTAACATAATTTACATAATAAAATGAAACAATGTAATATAAATAAATATAATGAATACAAAAATAGTATGAATTGAAATAAGTTAAGAATATTAAAATGAATATATTTTTAATAAATTTTATATAAAATATCAAAATAATGTATTAATAATTTTAAAGAAGAGGTTGTTAAGAAATTGTTAGATTAGAGAAAAGTTAAACATTATTCAAAGAAAAAAAATACTTGTAGCATTAATAAGAAATATATGGAATTAGTCATACACCATTTCATGCACTCATGTAGTTTCGTACCAGTTGTTTCATATATTTCTTGTAGACCTGGACTGAGGTAGATGCATCAAAGTCTTTATATGGATTCTATATAAAGTATAATAAATTTACTTTTTTTTACATAACTCAATATGAAAGTTAAAAATTTAAGGAATTGAATTTGTTGTTTTGTTTATGTTATACTTAATCACCTTTAATCTCATCAATTATTCACATGTACCACAAAATATCATTATAAATGATGTTTATGAAGTTTAGGACTCTATTACGACTCCATCAACACACCAAGCGGTATGAAGGTTGGCAGGTGGAAATAGACATGATGCCATGCTCATGATTGCAACCATTACTTTTACTTAAACATTTGTTGCTCTAATCATTTTGTATAATATAACTAAACCTTAAATGTAGCACATGGTTATGTGAAGATTAGTAAAAAGAGGTAAATACATAAGGTGAATTGTGTTGTATGTTTTATAAAGCATGTGTACTCCTCCAATCAAACCTAGGATGTACGTCTGTGTAATTCGGTCAATAATTGATAATCTGTCAACTTAGGGTCTGATTTGAAGTGTAACATCTTATAGTGTTATTGTACACTCGCCAATTGTAAGGTAAAAATTGTGAGTCTCAGGTATCCACCTCTCCATCAAAGCAGTTACTAAGTTATGATCAACTTTTAAATGTTTATATGCTTTGGTGGTCTAGTATGAAGAAGAAGGTAGCTCAATATGTTTCTATATGTTTGACATGTAAGAAAGCTAAGGCGAAATACTAGAAACCTGGAGGATTATTACAACAATTAGATGTTACCTATTTGCCATTTTCAATGAGAGGTCATGATGTATCAGATAGAGATCCAAGGTTTAAATCCAGGTTAGGCAAACTCAATAAGATGCTCTAGGAACCAAGTTGAGAATACGTGTTGCTTATCATCCTTAAATAGATGACTAGTATGGGAGAATGATCCAATCTTTAGAAGATCTTTTGAGAACATGTGTACTGGATCATTTGGAAAGTTGGGAGGAGATGTTGTATTTAGTTGAATTCACATACAAAAACAATTATAATGCTAGTATTGGGATGTCACCTTATGAGGCTGTTTATGGAATGATGTTTAGGACTTCTATGTGTTGGTATTAGGATGGAAAAGTGATGTTGGTAGGACAAAAGTTGCTCTAGCAAACTACTGAGAAGGTTCAACAGATCCAAGAGAGGATGAGAACTTTTCAAAGTAGGCAAAAGTCTTGTATAAATAAGAGGAGAAGACCTTTGAAATTTGTAGTTGGGGATCAAGTGTTTCTGAAAGTGACCCCTACCAAGGGAGTTGGGAAGGCTATTAGATCCAGAAAGTTATCTCCTAAGTTTATTGGACCATATCAGATTTTTAAAAGGATAAGTATAATGGTTTATAACATTGCCTTGCCTCCCCAGTTTGGAAACCTTCACAATGTATTTCTTGTATCTCAGTTGAGAAATTATATTCATGGTCCTAGCCATGTCTTAGAGTTAGATGATGTGTAGGTCAAAAAGGACTTGCCTTTTGAGGCTAGGCCAATCAGGATTTAAGACCGTCAGATAAAGCAACTCAGAGATAAAACCATCAGTGTGGTGAACATGTTATGGAATGTTAAGTTTGGAGATTCCACATGAGAGTTAGAAGAAATCATGAGAGAAACTTATCCTTGTCTCTTTCCTATTATGTTAATTTTTAAGGACGGAAAATTTTCTTGTTGGGGAGAATGTAAGGACCTAAAAAATTGTTTAAGAATATAAGGGTACAACTGAAATGAAGCATGAATGTTTTAATATTAAAGTGAAAAGCATACAAGTAGAAAATTTTTGTTGTTCAAGCTTAATTTTAAAAGAATCATCACCTTTCTAAAACTCTTTTCCTTTTTTCTTCTTTGTCTTCTCTCTAAAAATTTGACAAATTCGTTCATCCTTTTGAAGATCAGAGCATGTCATAGGAATCCTAGTGGAGAATAAAACAAGTCTATCCGATCAGAATCTTCTTTGGAGCAAGTTCTTCTTCACCCATTTTTTCTTGAGTCAGTTTTGAGAAATTCTGCATATCTTGGGGGAAAATGTGTTTCATGTAGTGCATTTAGAGTTAGGATGGGTCTTTACTAGTCTAGGATCATAGGAGTATGTTCTGATTGTTGATTAGGACTTCATATGTACATGATCAACTTTCTTGTGAATCTTGTGGAGTTGGAGTTGTGGTTTAGGTTGAGCAAGCTAAAAAGGTAAGGAAAACTAGTTTTAGTTTCTAGTAGGACTTTAGGGTAGAAGATTTGGATGTGAATGTGACATGGTCACACTATATTGTGTTTTGCAGGGTTTGTATGTTGATTTAATTTGAGCTAGAAATGAACTTGTTGATTTTGGAATGATTTTGAATTATTGTGTCCTTTTGTCAATTTTATGTTAGACTATTGGACATGAAAAGTGGGTTCAAGTTATGGTCTGTTGGAAGTACTTTATTCAATTATAGACAATAAATGAATTGAAAAACACATCTTGAACTACAATGAATCCATGATATATTATGTAGAAAACATTGATTTCTATGCAAACTTGTTGGGTGAGCTATATGCTCGTTAGACAAAATTTATTTAATTAAAAATCTAAGAGTTTTGGCCATTGAACGAGCCAAATTCGTTATACGGGTCTTTTAAATAAAAAATTTCAATGTTTTGATTGTTGGACG
Source organism: Phaseolus lunatus (assembly GCA_013389735.1). Classification (NCBI taxonomy): domain Eukaryota; kingdom Viridiplantae; phylum Streptophyta; class Magnoliopsida; order Fabales; family Fabaceae; genus Phaseolus; species Phaseolus lunatus. The sequence goes on along the minus strand of CM023867.1, from coordinate 43,543,573 downwards.
AGTCAATTCTTATTTGATGAAATGTTTTTATGAAAAACACTCGGTAGAGTAGTTGCTTGACTAAAAAATGATTGTTGTGCTAATGCTTTTGGCTACGCGAGCAAAATGGTGGTAGGGTAAATTGCAATATGTGTTTAATTTGTTGGGTAAGTGCTCCTTAAGCAAGAGATATTTTCTAAACCTTAAAGAAACATGTTTTTAAATATCTTTAAATGCTAAAATTGGTTTATCTTCACTATATTATTGTATTTGTATTTGAACATTATTATGATGTAATGATAAATTTTAATTTAAAGTTATTTAATTATTTATTTTATTAAATAACTAAATAAATTATTTTTTATTTATTAGAAAATAAAGTTTTTCCATTAAAAGGTAACACAATAAAACGTTATCAAGTAAATAATAGTATAGATATTTTAAGAATAATTAATTCGAAATAGAAAATTAATATAATTTAAAATATACATAATTTTATAAAATACAATAGTTAAAAAAGATTGTACAATCGTTATTTTAAAAAAAAATGTGATTTAATTATTTTAAAATAAAAATTTATTTAATTATTTATTTTATTAAATAATAAGTAAATAAATTATTTTTTATTTATTAAAAGATAAAATTTTCTAATTAAAAAATAATATAAAAAAGTTAATAAATGTATCTTTATATAATGATAAAGACTGCAAAAATAAGAAAAAGGATGAATTTATAATTTTAGGGGGAAAAAAGGAAAATTGATCTATGTGTGTGTGTGTGGCTTCTGATTATCACAGAGAGGGTTCATAAAATGTGTGGACATTAGCCAAAGAATTTCACATTTTATCCTTTGCTCAGAAGCGTTATCCTTTGCTCAGTTGCCATGGCTGCAGCTACCATCACATGCAAGCTTTCACTGCTTTTGAGCCTCTTCTCAGTTTGGTTTCTGGGTGTAAGTTCTGATTCTCTTCAGAATGTAGGGGCACTTCCCCCAACATGCCAGCGCATAGAATGTCCCAGCTATGATCTCATACAACTTGGAAATGGCTACGAAATTCGCCGCTATAATTCACCCGTTTGGATTTCCAACACCCCCATTCAAGACATTTCTCTTGTCGAAGCCACAAGAACTGGCTTCAGAAGGTAATTTTCATCTATGTCTCAATATTCTTGGATATTCATATTATTTGAACTGAAGATAAAGTCAATTTATAATATATAATTAACTAACAATCTTTATAAGCAAGTTTTGTGAAAAAAAAGTTAAGTTTAAACTCATGTGTAAGTTAGAATATTTATATTTATGTTTATGTTCTAGATTGAAAGTTGTGTTTTGAGTTTCATCATGACCCATTTGGTGCTTAATGTCTCTAACACAATCTATTCACATGAAGTTGTTATATTGATTGATGTTTTTGTTGTATGTTTAAATGGGGTTGCTTATTACCATGTTTGTAATTACTCAAGTAGGTTGTTGAACCAAATGACATGTTTTTGGGATAAGAACAAATTTCTCCATAAATTCGTCTAAGAAAAAGAATTAAAAAAGTTGAATGAATTTTTTCATATGATAAAACTTGATCACCAAATTACAAAATAAGAATTTTGTAAAATGATAAGAAACAACTTCTACAAATTAATTTGTTAGGCAAGAGTTAGTTTATGTTTATGTAGAATTGCATGAGTTTTTTTTTTTTTTTTCCTGGGAGAAGTGATTGTGCCAAAGTTTATCTAACATGTCTATGCAGGCCTTAAAATTGACAAAGGACTTTTGCAGGAGAAAAATAACCCTTATCTAATTGTAACTTATTTTCTAATCAAGTTCATGAGTAATACAATGATGGTCTGGGTATTGATTTGTTCATTCTCTGTTGAAAAATGAAAAGCACATTCCACTTATTTGAGATGTGGTTTATGCATTTTTTTAACTAAAGTTTGAAGAATTTATTTTGTATGTGTGTGGGTGGTATTGACTGTTATTTATGATTTACTTATGCCTTCCTTCAAAAAAGAAAAACTGTTATTACTTATTTTTATCTTCTAAGGTCAGAACCCAATTTAGAAGGTAAAATTAAAACAGTATTTTCTAACTGTGTTGTGAACTAGATGTGAGTATTTTTCTATTTTTTGATAATTGATGTTAAAATTTTTGAACTCCTTTACTCTGAATTTATTGTTAACATAATTTTGCTTAAGTTTTTCGACAATGCGAAAGGTTTTTTCAGCTAGTGCTTATGGCAGAGGATAGTCCCATCCAAGGAGCTAATTAAATTTGAGCAAGCTTTTTTGTTTTTGCTCAGGCTATTTGATTATATTCAGGGTAAGAACAACCTCAAGCAGAAAATTGAGATGACAGCACCTGTGATCTCTGAAGTATTACCCAGTGATGGACCTTTCTGTGAGTCCTCATTTGTTGTGAGCTTCTATGTGCCGAAAGTGAACCAAGCAAACCCGCCTACTGCAAAGGACCTTCAGGTTCAAAGATGGAAGACTGTGTATGTAGCAGTTAGACAGTTTGGTGGATTTGTCAAAGATTCTAATATTGGGGAGGAAGCTGCAGCCTTGAAGGCTAGTATTGCTGGAACCAAGTGGGGTGCTGCAGTTGAGAAGAGCAAGAAAGCCGGTCATACTTCTGTTTACACTGTTGCACAGTACAATGCCCCTTTTGAATATGATAATAGGGTGAATGAGATATGGTTCTTGTTCGACATTGAAGATGAACTTCGAAGCATGTGAAAATATATACCAGACAAATACAAATAAGCTCTCAAAATGAAATCAATATGCAGAGTGCCGACTGAGATGTCAGGACATCTTGAATGGATGAATAAAGTGTTTCACGTTTAGCTAAAACACTGTTTTCTGATTGACTTGCTTTTAGTTTCATCATAGCTATAACACTTGAAAACTTATCATCAGGAATGGATGTGGGTGTTGAAATGGGCATGTGTGTATATATATATATATGTGTGTGTGTGATTGCTATCCCCTCTGGGTATCATATACTTAGAGTGAATGATATTTGCAGTAACTTCAATTTTGAGTACTATAAGTTACATGTTATAAACTTTACTTAGTTTAAATTAAAAAATGAGCCTTGATTGATAAGAAAATGTCAATAAAAGGCCGAAGATGTTTTCGTCAAAGCAGTGTTAAAAACCAAGTTTTGTTCACATTTTTGGTTTGAATTAGTAACAAGTTTATTTCCCTCCTTGGCTTCAACATAGATTGACAAGTTTAGCTTCAAAGCAGTATATGACCATATGCGTTTTTTTTTGTTATGAAGTGTATCGAAATTTAAAATGGTTTTCTTTAGATTAAATTAAATAAGTAAACTTGTATTACTGTAGAACAGATTGAGAATTTGAGGCCTACAGCTTCAAATTAATGTCCATTCAGTTGCACTACCCTTACAAATGTTCACAATAGAAACCCACTTATTTTATAGTTAGTGAAATAGTTCAATATTTTTTGAACTGAGATATAAATTAGGTTTCGAGAAACAACAATTAATGAAACCCTGACAATTTCCTTGAGAAACTAACACTTTTAATGGTTGGACTAGTGGACCAAACTCAGTGGTTGTCAATGGTAATGAAAGGTATTGTTGTGAAGGATTACCCTGGAACTTTTTAAGTAAAGAAATGTGAAACACAAGATGAATTCTTGTGGACTGGGGTAACTGTAATTTGTAAGCAACTAACCCAATGTGACTTAAAATTTCAAACGGATCAAAATATTTCATTCTTAGCTTTTGATTTCTTAGTAAAGCAACAAAGTATTGTCTATATTATTGGAGTTTCACTAAAGCATAATCCGCAACTTTCAATTGAAAATCCCTCCTCTTAGGATCAGCTTGTTGCTTCATGTATTTTTAGGCCTTAAGTAAATTAGTCTCAAGCTGCTGCAAAACAGTATCACATGTCTTAGGTGTTTCTTGTACATGAATAGGATCCTGCTAGTGAAATTCATAATGAGTAACAGCAGGAGTATCAAAGCCTTACAAGAAGACATGCCAATGTTGTATGCATCGAAGAATTGTACCAAAGTTGAGCCCTGTCGAGAAGCTCCCAAAATCACATCTTTTTAGTGCCACTCCATGTGAACCCTGCCGTGAAAGCTCCCAAAACAACACCTCGTTGCAAGATGATTCACTCTATGTGACTCCTACTGTGAAGGCTCTCAAAGCAACACCTTGTTGCAAGATGATTCACTCCATGTAATGTGAGTTGATTTTAGATTGACACATTTTAGATGTTTCACTTTTGTTTATACTTTTTGGATTAGTAGAATATGGTGAAAACTCAAAGAAGATTGCCATTGAATATGAACTTAACCAAATAGTTAAGTAAGTGTGAAGGTTCTCTTATAGAGAGTGAAAGAGAAAAACACAATATAAAGGTCGAGATGATGATTGCGGAATTGAAACAATATAAGACGACAAAGACAAATATAATGACCGAATTATAAAAAAGGAAAAGATAAGCAAATGGAACAATGAATAGCCGTAATTGAAGAAAGGAAAATATGAATAGAAAGGAAAGCTTATGGAAAAAGGAGAAAGGGAACACGCCCTTGGAATGGTGGAAAGTTCCAAGATGAGTGGTGAAGAGTCGTCACTTGGAGTATGTTCTCATAAGATAAGACCCAAACTTTAGGAGAAACACTCATTAAACACTTAAGGAGAGTTTTCTTACTATTCAAATTCAATGTGTGAATACAAGAGGCAAAATGCTTTATTTATAGGAAAGAGTGCATTGGAAAACAAGAGAGAAGAGGAAGGGGGCGACATTTCCAAAGCTTCTAGAAGCTAGGTCAAGCCTTGGAATGTCGCACCATTTATGAGTGTTTCTAGAAAGTAGGTCAACCTAAAAACCTAGGGCGACACATGGAGTGAAAGATGGGCTTGGCACAAACCCAATTTATACTAAGTACACCTAATCTACTGAAATTAAGAATAATAAAACTAGTTGGTGCTCAACTCCAATTATGTGGGCTCTGCTCCTGGTAATCTTCTGAGGAATAATAGGCTCTGAAGCACTGACTATGGACTGATCTTGACCTAGTCCTGGGTCCTGTGTCATGCTCCTGGCCTTCCTTCTAGAAGATGATTCATCCTATGTGAGTCCTACTGTGAAGGCTCTCAAAGCAACACCTTGTTGCAAGATGATTCACTCCATGTGAGCCCTACCAGAAGGCTTCCTAGTCATCAACTTGGTCTAGAACAATTCACTCCATGTGAACTTTACTAAGAAAATATAAGGCAGCAACATCTCGGTCTAAGGAGCCATGATCATTTATGCATATCAACTATGAAAATTTATCATTTTCAAACTCTACCTACTCCTCTACTTCTTTCGCAGTGCATTCGATCACGCTTTGCTTTATATCCTTAACATTACCAACTTTTATTATGCACATCCCTCAAGATGCCCCCAAAATGTTCTAGGCTCTTCATAGGTGATGGAAACCCATCCAGCCATAACATCCACAAAATAAGGAGATTGAAGATCGGAAGCCTTGTTCAGGGACTTATTAGCCAAATGGACCTAATTAGGCTTTTATCTATCTCTTAGGCTAATAAAGAGGACAACTCTAGAAAGAAAGTATGCACAAAATATATTCAAGAAGATCTGCATTCCAGAGAAGAACAGCTAGAGCATTGGACAACACAGCACATGAGGAGTGTAAGTCAGTAAGGCTAAACTCTTATCTTTTTGGCCCAAACTTTAGTTTGTATAAATGTATAGAGTAGAATAGGATTTATCTAAGTTTGTAATTGTTAAATAATTTGGATAATGTATTTGGGCCAAGTAGAGTAGTATTTTTGGTCTTGTATTTTGACCTAGGATAGATCAAGGTTAGGATTAGGGTTATAAACCTACCTAGGGTTTCAATTAGGCTTCCTTTGGTCCTAAGAAAACCCTAGGTCAGTCTTAGAGGCAAGGAGAGTGCACTAGGGAGCTAAACATCAAAGAAGACGCATGAGAAGCATAGGAGAGGCAAGGAAGACTAGACACATGACACACTCTCATTTGCTCTTCTAAATCTAAGGTTTATTTTTGAATTTGAATTTTTGAATTTTGGCTCTCTTTTGGGCTGACCATAGCATTATAAATAAATGTGCTCAACTCATGTAAAATTCAGCTTGAATGAGAAGAGTTATGCTTCCTATTTTTTGCCATAAACACTTATTCTTGAGCTCTCTCTAGGATAGTCTCTTAGTTAGCCTAACCTTAGACTCCTTCCTAGTGAGTTGACCTAGCCTCTCACTCTCCCAAACTCATTTATCCACTTCAAACACAGGTTTCTATTCCTCCATTTCCAACAACCTTCTGTAACTCCATTCAAAAATCCAAACTAAAAAATGCTAGAAGAAAAGGATGCTATGAATAGGATTTCATCTGCTTGAGCCTGGGGGGTCAGTATACCGTACATATATGATGACATCCAGGAGAAGAAATGAAATTTTCTTTCAAGACTTATCGTAATAGACTCGAGCCTAAGGGCTAGTGTACCACACAACTTATAAACTGAGAGGTTTTAGGCCGAACAATAAACAAACTAATAAACTAGGAATGTATCAGTATTGCTAAGAAGTACCAGACAAGACCGAGAAGTACCAGTCTTGCCAAGAAGTATTAAGCATGAGTTAGAAGGACCAGACAAGGCCGAGAACTACCAGTCTTATTGAGAAGTAGTCTTGCCGAGAAGTACCAAGCAAGGTCGAGAAGTACCAAGTAAGACTTAAAAGTACTAGACAAAACAAGAAGTAGTAGCCTTGTCGAGAAGTATTAGACAAGGTTGAGAACACCTCAAGACAATCATAAAATGTTTACATAACCAATCAAACAATAATAAGTATCTAAAACCAATCTTCATGACTAAATGATGACTAAACCAAGTTTAAGAATGATGTGGGTCCACCGTCAAGAATCATACAAATAGACACTATCCCCAAGGTATTGAACACGAATACTAGGACTTATCTTATGACTACATTAATTGTTACTCACACATACTGACTCTAGTGTCAGAGTATTTTTGGAGGTATTCCTATCTCCGAGATTGAGATCGAGACTGTGAAACGACTCTAAACCGAAGACTTCTATATACAAGATTAATCAACAAGGAATATGTGGTCTTATAAAGGTCATCTCGACCTTGTAAGAACTTTTTGAAAAATTGTAGTGAAGAAATTGAAAATATAGTTAGGTATGTTTTGACGAAGAGTTTTTAAATTTCAAATACTTGAAATTTAAGTTGTTTTGATTTAAATTTTTTGGATATAAATGAACAAAATGACATGTGTTGAAGCAAGAAGTGAAAGCTACATGTTTTGAAAAATTGCTTTTACTTCTCACAATGCTAAACTTGAAAATCATATTGAAGTGGCTCAAGACTTAGGGTTTTAAGTCTCAGAGGTCATGCGCAACATGTTCTAAATAATCAAGATTCAAGAAACAAAATTAAAGAAGTTAAAGTGAAATAGTCTTTCATAATTAAATCAATTTGGTTGAATTTTAAAGTAAATGATGGTTTTTTAGGTTAAAGACGTTTTTCAGTATTATAATGGATAACAATTTTTTTTAAACTTATATAAGAGTTTTGTTTTACCAAAGAAAAGAAGAACTCTATGTTATAACCTATGTAGCACAAATACTAATACGACACAGATAAAGAGATACGTATAATATCTAAAATATAGGACACGGAGACACAAATCTATATATTATATAATTATAAATTATACAAATTGACAATAAAGATTTATGTGCACAAGTATGTTTCAGTTTTTTTTGGAGTAGAAAGATATTTCTCTTGGTTGGTTTAAAATGATTTGTTCTTTATTTTAATCATAATAAAATTTTTTAACAATAAGTTTGAGTTCTTAGAAAATTAATGTATTTATCTTTTTTAAAATTAATGTACATGTTCTACAAGTGTCGTAGAAGTGTCGGTGTACGATACGTGTGTCTGACACAGACACTCCATTTAAGAGGAGTGCTCGAATCTCATAGGTTATAACGGATTATATTTCGGAGGATTAGTTGGAAAACAAATGTCTCTATAGTAATCAATTACAATAATATAAGTTAGCTATATTTGATTTAATATAAAAAGGAATAAATGAAGAGTTTTAAATTTTAATATTATGTAAAATTAAAAATCATCAAATTATCTCATTTTTTAAAATTAATTATGCCATCCAAACAAAAGAAGAAGAAAAATTCGATTTTTACAAAATAACCAGAAGATTGTGAACAAAAATTGCCACCCGCCATTTTTTCATAACTAGAAAGGGAACTTATGGCAACCCAATATTCAAACTTCTTCTCACTGGCAGAATTTTTTCATGAGAAAATTTCGCAACTTCCCCTTTTGAAAGAATTCGTTTACGACGTGAAATGGAAGGGATTTTGTTCACCACCTTGTCTTCACGCTTTCACATCACAGTTGAGTCAGTGCAAAATCAAAGCTTGTTGAATAAAGCATACAAAAATGTGGAATTGGAAAGATAGCTGAACAATCCAAAACCTGTTCTCAAAAATGGTTATCCCCTGTTTTTTCCCAACCAATTCCACTCAAACTAAGCATGTTCTCACCAGGATTTATTTGTTTTTCAGAACCCAATTCTCAAATTGGCCCATCAAACCAATGTTGACAAGAACACAGCAGTTCCATTCGCAAGCATCGCTAGAATTTCAGAACAAAAGAGGATTTTGCTTCCAAGACTGCGTCTTCTTCTTGCAGCACCTGCGGGAGCACAAAGACGTAAACTGTGGAAGAATCCTTCACTCTCTTTTAGTTAAAAGCGCCCTCTTCATGGATGTCTTTATACAAAACAATATGATTAGATTTTATGGAGATATTGGAGAAGTTCATAATGCACGTAAGTTGTTTGATGAAATTCCTATGCCGAGTTTGGTTTCTTGGACCAGCTTGGTCTCTTGTTATGTTCACGTGGGGCAACATGAAACGGGTCTGAGCTTGTTTCGTGGCTTGTGTCGGTCTGGGCTGCGCCCCAATGAATTTGGTTTCTCTGTGGCGCTCAAGGCTTGCAAGGAGATGTGTGATGCTGTGATGGGAAAGCTCATTCATGGGTTGGTAATCAAAAGTGGCTTTGATTCGCATAGGTTTTGCAGTGCTTTGATTCTTCACATGTATGCTGATTGTGGGGATATTGAGAATTCGAGGAAGGTTTTTGATGGGGTTTGTTATGGTGAAAGGTCTGAGGCATTGTGGAATACTTTGCTGAATGCTTATGTGGAGGTGTCTGATGTGAAGGGTTCTCTGAAGTTGTTTCATGAGATGGGGCACTCTTCTGAGTCGCGGAACCACTTTACTTACACAATCATTGTTAAACTCTGTGCTGATGTGTTGGATGTTGAACTTGGAAGGTCTCTTCATGGCCAGATTGTGAAGATTGGGATTGAAAATGATGTTGTCGTGGGTGGGACTCTTATTGACTGCTACGTTAAACTGCAATTATTAGATGATGCTCGTAAAATTTTTCAAGTTCTCGATGAGAAGGATAACGTGGCAGTGTGTGCTTTACTTTCTGGGTTTAATCAAGTTGGAAAATCTAAGGAAGGACTTGCAGTATATGTTGATTTTCTTTCTGGAGGTAACAAACCAGACCCATTTACTTGCGCAAGTGTTGTCAGTTTGTGCTCAAATTTGGAGACACAGCTTTGTGGTAGTCAAATTCACTGTGGTGTCATCAAACTGGGCTTCATGTTGGATTCATATCTTGGCAGTGCATTTATCAACATGTATGGAAATTTTGGGATGATGTCTGATGCTTATAGATGTTTTCTTGACGTTTGCAATAAAAATGAAATATGTGTAAATGCCATGATGAACACTTTCATTTTCAGCTCAAATGATTTGAAAGCTATAGAGCTGTTCTGTGGGATGAGGGAAGTTGGTATTGCACAAAGCAGTTCTTCAATCAGTTATGTTCTGCGGGCTTGTGGGAACCTTTTTATGCTTAAAGACGGACAGTCTTTTCATTCTCTCGTGATTAAAATTCCTTTTGAAGATGACTGTAGATTGGGCTTAGAAAATGCTCTTCTTGAGATGTATATTAGATGTAGAGCTATTGATGATGCAAAATTGGTTTTCAAAAACATGCTGATACGAAATGAGTTTTCCTGGACTACTATCATATCTGGATGTGGTGAATCAGGGCACTTCCTAGAAGCCCTGGGAATCTTCTGTGATATGCTTCTATATTCAAAACCAAGTCAGTTCACTTTAATCAGTGTTATTCAGACTTGTACAGAAATAAAGGCAATACATGTAGGAAAACAAGTCCAATCCTATATCATGAAAGTAGGATTTGAATATCATCCGTTTGTTGGAAGTGCTCTGATTAACATGTATGCAGTATTTAAAGATGAAACTTTGAATGCTTTACAGGTCTTCTTGTCCATGAAGGAGAAGGATCTTATCTCTTGGAGTGTCATGTTAACGGCATGGGTTCAAAATGGTTATCATGAAGAAGCAGTTCAGCATTTTGCAGAATTCCAAACTGTTCCCATTTTTCAGGTTGACGAGTCTATCTTATCCAGCTGTATTTCAGCTGCTGCTGGCTTAGCAGCATTGGACATAGGCAAATGTTTCCATTCCTGGGCTATGAAAGTTGGCCTTGAGGTTGATCTTCATGTGGCTTCTTCCATTACTGACATGTATAGTAAATGTGGAAACATTAAGGATGCCTGCAAGTTTTTCAATACTATCAGTGACCATAATTTAGTAACCTGGACGGCTATGATATATGGTTATGCTTATCACGGGTTTGGTAGAGAAGCTATTGACCTGTTTAACAGAGCTAAAGAAGCTGGTTTGGAACCTGATGGTGTCATCTTCACGGGGGTTTTAGCTGCTTGTAGCCATGCTGGATTAGTGGAGGAAGGTTGCCAATATTTTAGGTACATGAGAAGTAAATACAATAGTGAATTAACTATAAATCATTATGCCTGCATGGTTGATCTTCTTGGTAGGGCAGCAAGATTAGAAGAAGCAGAGGCTGTGATAAAAGAAGCTCCATTTCAGTCAAAATCTCTTTTATGGAAGACTTTGCTAGGTGCTTGCACTAAACATGAGAATGCTGAAATAGGAGAAAGAATATCAAACATCCTTGCTGATCTAGAACTGAATGAACCCTCAACCTATGTTCTACTGTCTAACATTTATGCATCAGCATCAATGTGGAAAAATTGCATAGAGTTGAGAAACAAAATGGTGGAAGGGAGTATTACTAAGCAACCTGGTAGTAGTTGGATTCAGTTGGCAGGTTAAAATTTGCAGCATCTCAGTAAATGTGAAAAGCATATTTATCTGTGGATTGCAACATTACTTAGCTTAAAGCCTTAAACATAGTGTACAGTGGTCTATGACAAGATTGATAGTTAGAACCATTGGTTTTATGCAACTATGTACTTTATAAATTAGTTTGTATATAAATTAATTTTAATTTATAAAAAGTTAATTTTAATTCTTTACTCATTTTTATAGAAAAATTGCTGATAAAAAAACTTATAGAAAAAATTATTCCTAACATGAAGTTTTTATTATAAATTGACTGACAAAATAGTGTACAAATGAGTTTTATCTCCAATTATTACTTTTACTATATTATTATTAGTATTATAATTATAATTTTTTGTTGTTTTTAGTTATTAATGTCTGAGTTTACAAAAAACTATATACTAAAATTGACCCATATAAATTTAAAATGACTTTATTTATTTGTACAAAAGAGACTGTATTTATGATTACCATTATTAATAACTTACAATACTATTTATTATTAACTTAACCAATTTAATTTTTTTATTAAAAGTAAATCTCAAGTGTATAAATATCACCAAAAATTGTAAATCTAGTTAATACAAAGGATGTTTTTAAGAAAATAATTAATTAATTTTATGTCTTTTACCTATGAATATTTTACAATTTATGGATTCAACCAAAATGTCATTTTTAAATAATTAGACCTGTTTATTCTTAAACATTATGTTTTTAATTCGAAGAATTAGGTCTATTCTTGTTTTCCATAAACTATTAATAAAAGTATTTAACATCTGACTGTTCCAAACATGATTTTTTTTTTTTTTTACAATGGATAGTTATTAATCAAAATGACTTATTATTATTATTAAATAAGAAAGTTTTCACTACTAATTTAGTATAATGACACTTGATTTGTCCTTTATTAAATAGCTTCCACTACTAAACTTAACAATGTGGCAAATTATAAAGCTTTGTTAACCCCGTTTGAAGTGCCTCATGACTAGCTCAAACTGAATAGAGGCCGTTACACTTCCTATACAAACCATAGTTTTTTTTCTCCCAAGAATCAAACACAACAAGAGCCACCCTAAGTAGTTCAAAAGAAACTTCTAGTGGTGGTCTTTCTAGGGTTTTGAACCTATAGTTAGCCAAAACAACCCTAATCTTACCAAAAACCCTAATCTTGGAAACTAGCTTCTCTTGAAGTTGTTATACTTATAGTTTGCCTTTGATGATTCTTGACATTTCTTTGGGAATCCTTTTCAAGATCAAGGTAATGTTAATTGATATCTTTTTCTTTATGGTAGTTTAGCAAATTGCTTTGATAATCAATTCTTGGTGATGCCATTTTGAATGTATGAATAAATTAGATTCAAATGAGATTATTATTCATCTTACATTGTTCAAGATTTGCAACAATATTAATCATAATTTTTAACTATGATTAATCCATACATTATTAAAAAAGATTTGCTTCAGTTATGATATAATGTTTGACAATATCATTTTGTGTTTTAATAATTATAACATATTCTAGTATTTTATTTCATTCTTTTATTTAAAGAGTATTGATACGTTGAATCCCGAACCATATTATAATTGAAGATAGAAATATTTTTTGGTTGAAATTGAATAATTTAAAAGTGATGTATTAAGGTGATGCTGTAGTTCTCAAAGTAACATTTTTCTATTTAAAAAAGTGAAAAAGAATACAAAAAATGTGTTGTGATTTTCAAAACACAAACTGAACTATTCTAAATAGCATTTGTTTCATTTTGCTTTTTCCTTTTAACTCTTTTATTGTTTGAGTTTTGCACCCATTTTCTCCATTTTTTAGCTTTGACATTGTTGTAGAATTTGAACAAAAGAAGCTTGATGGAGGCAACCAATCGAAAGTCAAAGTCTACAAGGCAAAATCTCCAAAGTCTCATTATGAAACCATCACTTTATCTACTTTGTTTCTTTGGATGTGGAATAGAAAAAGATACATCAATAATCATTAATAATAAAAGCAAGGCCTTTTGAGGTTCTTCTCAATCTTCTTCAAACCTTCCTAAGAATTGTTTAAACTCTCTCAATTATTATTCTCGAAACCCTTTTCAGCATCAAGAAGAAAGTGACATACCTAAGAAGAAGGATCCCTCCCGTAGGACAAAAAGAACTAAGAAAGGAAAAAAAGAAAGTGGAGAATCATGATTGGGCCAAAAATACTTAAGAAGGAAAAAGTAAATAGTGTTTTTTCCTACCCATCAAATAGGTGAAATGACCAAATATCACCTCTAATTTGTTCCCATTCTGGATAGTTCTTTTCAGAATACACTTTAAAAAAGTTATTTTGAAAAACACATTCGAGAACATATTATATACATTTCAAAAAGTTTATTCCAGAAATCCTTTTCTGGAAAATGTTTTTTAGAAATTTTGTTCCTTTCCAAAAAATGTTTTTCCATACTACATTCATAAATTCCATAAAAGGGTGTTATGGAAAAAGCTTCTAGAAAAGATAATCCAAAATCATTTAAAAAAAATGATAAAGTAATTTTTGAAAATTGATGAGTGCAAGAAGAGTTTTGACAGGATCCAAGAAGAAACACTGAAAAGTAAAATTATCTATGAAATATTTAGAAAGGTTAAAAGATCACAAACTCATACACAATAGAATTTACCAACTACAGGTTTTCAAACTGATATTTTATAAGGTATTTGTGAACCTATTTTAATTGTAAATTTGGGTTGGTTTGATGCTAATTCGATGTGTATTTTTCAATACTAAGTTAGATTAGCTTTTAGTTAATTTAAGTTATAAAAACCTATACTAAGTTAGATTTACTTTTAGTTAATTTAAGTCATAAAAACCTTAGTCTTGTTTGGATATTTGCCTTTATTTTTAAATTAGGGATAGTCTCCTTTTTCTAGTAAATAATCTAAATTTTCAATAGTTACATTTATGAAAAATAAAATAAATGAGAAATAATTACATACAAAATTGATAACAAAGTTGAGTGAATTATGTTTAGATCTTTTGATTGTTGCTGGTATATTATTTTGATAAAGAAGAAGAAAAGTGCTTATAATACTCAACTCAAAACCTAAATAAATTAGAAAATAAAATATTATTTTTAAATTTTATTATTTTCTCTCTCTCTTTCTTCATCTTTTTAGTTGGAATATTATTTACATAGCTATAACATAATGTTATTTATACATTTATGCAAAATTTTTAATTCTTATTTTTTTTTCTATTTTCATGTATTTTTTTAATGTATTATTTTTTTTCCTCACCAAAGGAATACACTCTTCTATGAATAATGTTATTTATACATTTATGCAAAATTTTTAATTCTTATATTTTTTTTTCTATTTTCCTGTATTTTTTTTAATTTGTTTTTTTTTCTTCACCAAAGGAATACACTCTTCTATGAATTTTTGCTTTGCATGACCAAATTTAACGATCTCTGACTTGAAGACAAATTCACCTTAATCAATGCAATAACCTTCTTCTTAATGTTATTCTAACAGAATAATTAAAGTTAATCACAATTTCAATTCGTTAATGATTACTATCTTTGTTAATATGTCTGTTGGGTTCTTATTTATTAGAATCCTTCTCAATGTTAGTACATCATCCTCAAACAAAGATTTGTTGAAGAGAAGGAGACCAAAGCGTTTTTTTAATGTAAAACACTCTTTTGGATGAATCTCAACTTTTTTTTAACAAACCTTGAAATTATATAAATTCTTTATTAGCTCATGTTACTTCTACATACTCAACATTTGTAATGGATAAAACAACAATCTTGTGATATCTAGCTAAGAATTATAGCATTAGCAACAAAAATGTAACCAATGAGACTTATTTAATGGACAACTTGTTTCAAAGTTTGCATCTACTTAGTCTTGTATTTTTAATTCTCCTTTACTAAATTACAAACACTTTTCTATTTCCTTGTACATACCTCAAAATCCATCTAACTACTTCTGAATAAGTTTTACTTGGACTTGACATAAGCAATGTAGCTTAGTCATGAACTCTTTTTCCTCCTCTATATGAGGAACTAATCATTGAATAAGTGAAAATGATTGGTCAAAGGTGTTCTAATCAATTTGGTGTTGTGCATGTTGAATCTTTGCAAAACATGGTTGATGTACTCTACGTAAGATAACTGCAAAATTCCTCTTTGCTTATGTATCATGATTTGCATTTTAAGGATCCTTTTTATTGTACTAAAGCCCTTCATGTAAAATTCTTTTGACAATTTTTGCTTCAAAATTTTGATCTTGTCCATATCTAAACTGGCTATTAGCATATCATTGACATAAAGTAACAAAAAGGTATAACTAGACTCATAAGTTATATCTCTTAAAGTAACAACAACAACAGTGGTTGACACTACACTTTTGAAGATCATTTTTCTGCATGAAGCTTTCAAACTTCTTATATCATTTCTCTTGGAGATGGTTTCAAACCATACAAGTTTTTCCTTTAATCTACACACCATATTCTTTTTCCCTACTTAATGCATGCAAGTTACCTTACCTAAGTCCATGAAGAAATGACATTTTTACATCCAATTACTTAAGTTAGAGCCCTTCACTAAAAATGATACTCAAGATTGACCTCATAGTGTTGAGTTTTATAACTGGAGCATAGATTTATGTGTATTCAACTTCTTCCTTTTGTTGAAATCATTTGACAACTGATTAGACTTTGTATCTCTTGGAGATATCATAATAAACCTTCACTCAATACACCAACTTGTTGTGAAATGTTATTTTCCCAATAGGTATCTCTACACGTTCGATTGGATACTAAAGACTTCATATCATATTTCATGACAAACTCCCACTTATTAGTATCTTAAGTCTGACATGCTTCCTTGTAGTTTTTAGGCTCTCATTCATTTGTTAACAATATATAATTCAAGTATTTCTTGTTAGGGATATGAGGCTGAGAAGGCCTTCTCAAAACCAGAGTTGGAGTAGAAGGCTATAGTGTGTCAACTTGTTACTCATTATTATTTTCAATTGATCCCTAATAGGCGAGGAGTATCAATTATAGAAGTTTTTGGAACATTATCCACTCTAGATACACTAGGTCACTCCATTATAAGTTGCTAATGTATGTGTTGTCTTTGTCCTTGTACATCACTCTTTTGTTAAAAATCATATCTCTACTATGAACCATCTTTTTGTTTTCATTATCCCATAAAAGGTTACCAAACTTATCCTCACCAAAAACCGATGAAAGTGAACTTCGATTTAAGATCAAGTTTATTGTTACCTTTATCACTGATGTGCATATATACTACACAACCAAAAACTCTAAGATGTGAGAGTTTTACCTCTTTTCTATTCCATACCTCTTTTGGTATTTTGTGCTTTAATATTGATGAATCTCAATTGATTAAGTAAGGTGTTGTGCTAACTACTTCCTAGAACTATTTGGTAAACTTGACTATAAATGTATTATTTTTTCTCTTTCAGTCAACCTTCAATTCATACGCTCAACTAACTATTATGTTGAGGCATACTTTATATGGTCCTCTCCATTTTGATCACATGCCTAAAACAAAACTTCTTAAATATATCGTCTTCATATTTACAACCATTTTTAGTTATAAGTTCTTTTTTTTATCTTCAACCATGCTTCCTTTTCTACCATTACTTTCCAAATCTTAAAAGCCTTAAATACTTATTACTTATGTTTCTAAAAGTATATACATACTTTCCTAAAATGATTATCAATAAAATTAAATAATTATTTATTCCCATCAATGGATGAGAAATTGTTAGACCACAAAGTCAACAGGCACATGTTTTTCCTTCTTTTGGGTTCTTCCATTTGTTTGTCCTTTTGGGTTCTTCCACTTGATTGAAAGCTAACTCATTTATGCTTTCTAAGTATATAGTGTTCACATATGTCAATTGAAGACGTGATAATTTATCTTTTGAGTCATGATGTTCATCCCTTTCTCACTCCTATGGGCTAACCTTTGGTGTCATTGATTAGGATTTTCATTTGTTGCAACTTAAATCAAATGACATGCTTTGGTAGTCTTAAAGAGTATCACTCTTTTTACCACAAGCAATTGTCATTGCACCCTTTGAAAGTTATAGTCGAATAACCATCACTTGACCTATTGAGGTTAAGTTGTTTTCTTCAATTCTTTGAAAGAAATTAAAAGTATTGTTTCCTCTCCATCTTATTGTCATATGCAACAACAAAAGAGAATAATTAAACTAAAAACTGAACAAGGTTATAGATAATTAGAAAACAAAGAATCAAAGTTGTATATAAAATTCAAAAACTAAACTTAAAGATAATTAAAAATTAACTAAAATTACGAAAAATTTATAGAGACCAAAATTATGAAATTATAAGATCTTATCTTATGTGCGGATAAAAAAAAATATCTTATCTTATGCTAGGACCACTTTGGTAGCTTATTGTCCCCGTAGCTGTCTTAAGTCTCCTAACACCTTCAGATGCATTTTATAAATTCAATTTTATAGATTCAATCCTTTTTTTTCGACAAGTTTACTTGTATATTTTGTGATAACTTTGGTTACCATAAGTTAATCCCTCCAACATGTAAAACATTGTTCCAAATGGCTGTAACCTCTGCGGAACACAATAATTTGGCATATTATTGGCAGCAGGGGTCAAAACCAATGGGGTGAGATTCCTATGGAAACCAACTCAACAACATAAGAGATGCTTTGATTGGTATTGAATACAAATGAATGGGGATATCTTTTATATAAAGATTATCATCCACTAATCCTTACAATAATACGCCTAAATCTTACTTTTCATAATATACAAGTAAACTGTAAAATATACTATCATAGTTCACAGGCCACTAGTCCCATCTACTTTTCTGAGTCTTTCTAGCAAAGGCAGTCTTGAAAGCAACTTTAACTGGGATGTTGAGGCACATTCGGCAACAGTTATAGTTTGCCTAATGACTTCTTATTATCCTGAACAGTTGAATCAAATACAGTAAATATTTGAGATTTGTTAAGCATTCAGTGTATAAGAAACAATAAGAAAATTATTTATGTAATTACCTTCCCAATCGAGAGAGCTCAGGTTCTGCCAATAGCATATCTTGAAGCGGTTTCATGTCAACTCGTTTATCGCCAGAGCTATAAGAATTACAAGAAATGAGATTGCTGTTTTAGTTTTAAAGGATAGCATATATGAAAAGTGTTTATGTCTGTCCTTGTGAGAATTTACATAGGCTGTTATGAAAGCTAACTTTGAGAAAGAGTTTCATTTGATCATTAAATAAAGAACAGTAAGATATAAATTATGTACAGTTTCTAAATCAAGTGATAAGCATAATTTTCTTTAGTGTTCAACAAAATTGCAATAATCACGATTTACTCCTATCATTTCTCTCGCATTGATTAAATTTCTCACTAGATACATCCTTCCTGTTACATGAGCGTGTTAATTTTCATCAGCAACAGGTGAGCCAAGAAAAAATATAGAACAATGACATGTATTCTAATTAGATTAGATATACTCAACAGGATAAGCAAAGTATTAAATTAGTTGATTCATCGCATGAGCAGTCATTAATGTTTTCGGAGATGAGGAAAACCAAATAGCTTAAAACTTTTGAGAGAGTTGATACAAGACATGGTATGACCAAGTGTTGATCCCTGTCATCCCATCTTTTGTGATTAAGTTGAATGTTATCAATTATTTAATCATTTGATCTGAGGTTTTAAACAGACAAAAGGGGATAAAACATCATTTTTTAAGCTAAACCCATTTACTTTTCTCAGTCTATGAACTCTTCAGAAACGCATGGATATTAATAATTCTTAAGGTCAAATCTTCAACTTCTTCATAAATGGATGGCATTCAAGATGGCCTCAACGCCCAGCCCTTCCCTATTCAGTATTATCAATTTGCTCAAGTCTTAGGAATGACAAAATAAGTTGACATTCAGCAATCTATTCTATGAAGAAGAAATAAATAAAGCTTACCCATAAATCTGATGCAAAGAAAGTAGCCTGTGGTGCAGTTTGTAGTCATTGCCAACATAGGTTACAACTAAGCTACCTGCATCTGGGTGTGGCCAGCTTCGTGAGGTAGGAAATCGGAGTACAAAGGTACCAGGTTCTTGAAATCCTGTGGGACCTTGTAGTGAAGCTTCTGCTTCCTCCTTGGTTATGAACCCTTCTATCCACTTAGGTGATGTGGAATTCCAGATAGGATTTATCCAGTCCCTTGATATTGTAAATGCCACAGGGTATAACCAACACCACAACTTCTCGAAGTTATCTTGTGTTAGGTACTCTTGACATCCAGTGAACCTTCTCAGAAGATTTATGTCCTACAGTAAATGTAAAAAACTATGATATTTTGCAAGCAATTTTTCTATGGTTCTGATACTCTCAAAAACTCAGACAACTAATAACAGTATTTTTTTCTTCCTATTGACTATTATTTTTGTTTAGATTTCTAATAGTGGTAAGAATAATAGGCTTCAATGGTGGTACTTAGTACTGAAAGGCCATGCTTTACTACATGAAATTAAGCTCATCCAGGCAATATTTTGCCAATAAATAATAATGCCTGAATGCATAAGACTCGCAAAATGTTGTATTTAAGGCATTTTTATATGTGCCTTTGCATTGTAATGGTAACTACACAATTCTCCAGATGTCCAAATGATTTACGAACAAAGTATTTCGCATGAAAACAATTAATAAAGACATTTAGTAACTTTCATAAAACATAACAGTAACTTTCCTCCAATAAGTAAAAGATATAAACCTGAGGTGAGAGAGACCTTGAACCGCAACCAGCAATCTTCATGAATTGCTCTTGAATCTCATACACTGCATTCTCCCAAGGAATGTGGTGATTGTTTGGCGACATCACCTTCCATAGATTAGTTCCATCTCTTATCAATCTCTTGGCAATTAATATTTGGTTTCTGATATAGAAACAGAGCCAGTAGTTAAAAGGGAGAAAACGTTCTAGGTGATTGCAGGAGATGAAATAAATTATACTAAAAAAAACCTTTTAAGAAAATAACACATTTCTTTGAGAATCAAATAATTAGGATACAATCTAGGAACAAGAATAAAATGTATTTGCCATAACATTGAACTTGCATTTAGAGTTTATTGCGTTAAATCTTTTAATTGACTGAAACCAAGCAATAGTTCCAGATGTCAAGTTGCTACAGATGTTATAATTATTGTTTTGAGAATGTAACAAAACCATTCATGAGCCTTTGCCTGTTTAAGCTCTCAGGATACTTGATCATTGACATGGTATATAACAGACTCTAATTAACTGGTCAAGAAGAGTTTGATCCTTGCTGTCTCTCCCCCTCTCCAACTCTTACATATATATTTAAGCACATGGCAAAACTGGGTCTTTGCATTGTCCACGCTTAAAGCCGAAAGGGCTCTTTCCAAGGGGTTGTATGCTAGGTTGCCTTGGACTTTTGGTTAAAGCCTAACTCATACAAAGAGTTACCCCCACCCCACTCATAATAAAATACTTGGTTGTTGACTACTATCATATGCAGTACCAGTGGTCAAACATGAAAAGATGAATACCAGAAGCGAGTATTTCGTTTGAAACTGACAAGGACAAAACAGCTTAAGCTAATAATAATTTATAAAGATATAAAATTTGAAAAATAATTACCCATAAATTATCTTAGATTCTTGGTACAATTTTTATATTTACAAGCTATTACACCCATTAACCATCCTTAATGGGGGCACTAATGCAGTTATATAATTGCTGCTAGAAAAATCACTCACCCATGATGCAAACATCCTGAATAGTGTGACACATGATTAGCCAATTCTAAAATTTCTTTGTCAGAAGCAGAGGTAGCAATTTCCTTAAGTATGAGAGATCTCTCAGCCAAGCTCGCAAGGCTGTATTTGAAAATGGTCATATCAGATATTGGATATCTTTTACTTGCCATACTATTTAAAGGAGAATTTCCCTCCCCTATACTCTCTGAATCAGATGGAGAATCATATGCTTCATTGACATTTGCAGGCTTTCCATTGGAGCTTCTTGGAAGTTCATTCTCAACCTAGTGGCAATAAGTTTGCAGTGCTCGTTAAAAGAAAATGAGAGCATAGAGGACCTACTTAAGAAAAAGAATCTTTAAGAAAATAATTTAAGGAAACATCTGCAAAGGTTGACAAATTGGTCTTGTCTACATTAAGTCCAGGTTAGACCAGTATCGTTAAAATCTGAAGTATTAGATCTAGCTGACAATATCAAATTGGCCTTAGAGAGAATATATTCAATGCTGGATATAAATAAAAACCATTCCAAGGCATTTTCCTTAATTTTTATGCAGTAAAGATAGCCAACTGCTTGATACAATATAAAAGAATATTACACCTATTGCTCAAGGTTATCACTTTCACTGTCTCCTACTCTCTTGGATTAATTAAATCTTAGCAGGTTTGAATTGGTCTGTTCTTTCCAATACTTTGGTATTCACACGAGGGGGGATAATGGAGAAAATTAAAAAAACCAATCTAAGAAGTCCAATCATGTACACTAAAACTAATTTTGTCAATGATGATCACTTCAGCCTCTGGTAGTAAACCTACTAGGTAGAGCATCCATGTATATAGCAAACAATATTGAAAAATAAAACACCTGGTTAGCAGTCTGGACATGAGAGTTACATTCTTCGTCAGGTTGCTCTAAGGTGGTGGGGTCAGTCTTCACTGATACAGATATCTTGTCTTGACCAAGTCTAAACCGCTTCATTAGTGGATTGGCTTGTGCATCATGATCTGAATGCTGAAGTTCCAAGGACCCATCATCCAAAGCTGAAGATTGAGATACACTAGAGCAATTAAGAGCAGTTGACCTCTTCCACACCAGAGTGGACAATCTGGTGTTACGGCTTCTGGAGATGCATCGAATTGGATGGGAGTATGTCTCAAAAAAAGGATAATTTCCTAATTTTGGGACACAAAATCTGATGAGGAAGAACCTGTTATCACACTTGGATGAAAGCTGGCAAATGGGAGAATAGTTACATGGTGCCAAGGAATATTGGATTGAAATTACAAGTGCATAAATATCAGACTGAGAGCAGAGTTAATTCTAGCATACTACACTATGAATTCAAAATGAAACATGCTTATATGTTATGATACCGAAATTGCCGATAAATACAAGGACAACCCCATGTCAATAAAATTAACATATTATCATCTTTGGTTTTAAGGAGAGCATGACACCATGTACAACTTCCAAAACTACCAATGAGCAACATTGATATGGATAAATATAATAATTTTATATCATCATATTATACTTACTTCAAGGTCTAGTGTTTTTCTAAATTTTCAAGGAAAACAATATCACACAGAGAAAACCATAAATTATTGACATAAAAGACCTAGGCAAAGCAAAAATATGAGATCATAGTTCCATTGGTTCACCTTAAGAATTGTGCCTCATTGTGTTGCACAAGCCATTGAAACAAACAAAATGACCCATGCATTAGATGTGTAATACAAGTACTATTGATTGATTTTGTTGGAGATCCCACATCATCTAGAGATATAGCCAAGTTATAATATATAGGTGGATGCAAATGTCACCTTACTAAGACACTTTTGTGAGGTTGGCTTAAATATCAGAGCTATTAAAAGTCTATCCTCGCAAAGTGTTGAGCCTTGTGTCATTTGCTATCGGGTTCCCCCCTAGTTCCACGCTCAAGATGTCCTAACACCAAGGAATGGACATCTCAAGTGTGGGACTAGATATTTGTGGATGATCCAATAGTAGTCCCATTGCAGGTGGCACGATGGGTCCAACAATCCTACTAGGATAGGCTTCGATATCATATTAGGAAGTGAACTTTAAGCTAGAAGATGTAGTAGTCATAGAGGCATGCATGCATCACTGAAACAACTAGGGAGAATCTCAGTGCCTGGTTGGATAAATTCAACGTTAGGTATAGGCTAATGTTCAACTCCAACCAAACTGGTGGACCATTGGGTTGAACTTCAGTCTATGCCTAATGTGGAATATCTCCAGTTGGGTGCTAAGGTTCTCCCCATCGTTGTTTCAATGATGTATGCCTTTATGACCGCCACATCTTCTTACTTAAGTCCATTTCCTAATATGGTATCCAAGTCTAACTTAACTAGATTTGTTAGACTTATCGTATCACCTACTATCAGATCGCTATCAAACTGAAAATATTTTGTCTCATGCTCAAGATGTTCAGTCCTTGGTGTGAGGGGATGTGTTGAAGATCTCCCATCGTCTTGAGATATGACCAGATTATAATATATAGGTGCAAACCTCACCTTACTAAGCCGATTTTGTGAGATTGAGTGAGACTTAAGTTCTACTTAAGAGATTTGATATGATTTAATATCTAACATTAGAAGAAATTAAATATCCTCTAATTATGTGTAATTATTACAATATCACCATATAAACTAGTTGCAATGTGTCATTTAGATTCATAGTTTCAGCCTATTATTTGTCCCTATTTCTCTCTTTTATCATGGTAGGTCTACAACTTAATCTTGTAGAGTGCATCAATTGTCATGTGGCATAAGTCAGGTGGGTCAAGTCATAATTGAATCATGACGCAATACAATCTCAAGTAGAAAGGGTTGCACTCTGACTATTAGCTATAGCATTTGGTATAGTGATGAGCGTTGGATCCAACAATTGGTAATAGAGCTAAGGTCATGAGTTTGATTCCAGTGGAAAAATTGTTGACAGAGAAATTGTTGTAGGTTGCATCGATTGACCCATGGCAAAGGTCACTTAAAAATGTTTTTTTCCATGACGATCTAGAAGAGGAAGGCTACATGGAGCAACCTCTTGGATTTGTTCCTCAGGGAGAGTCTGGTTTGGTTTGTAAGTTGCGCAACTCTCTCTATGGTCTCAAGCAATCTCCACGTGCTTGGTTTGGAAAGTTCAACCACATTGTTCAATCCTTTGGGCTGAAACACAGTGAGGCACATAATTTTGTTTTCTATTGTCACCCCTCCCTTAGAAAATTTATGTACTTGAGAGTGTATGTTAACGATATAGTCATTATAGAGAATGATGTTGCTAGTACATCTCAGTGAAAGGATATGCAATCATTTTCAGATCAAGGATCTTGGAAGTCTCAAATATTTTTTGGACATAGAAGTAGCCAATCAAAGGAAGGAAATGTAATCTTTTAAATAAAATATGCTCTAGTAATACTAAAAAAGACATGGTTGATTGTAAATCAGTGGGTTTGTCCTATGGACCCAAATAAAAAATTCATGTTTGAATAGGGAGAAGCTCTTTCTGATCCAGACAGATATAGAAAACTGGTTGGAAAACTTATTTATTTTACCATTACTAGACCATATTTGTCTTTTGAAGTTGGTGTTGTGAGTTAGTTCATGCAGGATCCTTGTATTGATCATTGGAATGTTGTCATCCGTATACTATGATATCTCAAAAAGGCTCTAGGACAAGGACTACTTTATGAAGATGAAAGGTACAACCAAATCTTTGGATATTGTGATGCTGATTGGGCTGGTAAATGGACAGATGCTTTACTATAGAATATTGTATTTTCCTTGGAGGAAATATTATCTCTTGGAAAAGCAAGAAACAAAATGTTGTTGTCCGGTCAACTTTAAGCTGATATAGGGCAATGGCATCTCTTAGCTTCTATGGGCAAAACAGTTCTTCCAAGAATTAGATTTGTGAGATTAAGTAAATGAAGATGTATTGTGATAACCAAGCTACATTGCTTCTAATCTAGTGTTCCATGAGAGGACTAAACACAGAAATTTTCACTGAAGTTATTATAAATATGAGATCCTAAGAGAGGGAAATTCACTCTCAAATTCATCCTTTATTCTTTTGTATTTTTCTCAAGTATTATAAATATGAGATCCTAAGAGAGGGAAATTCACTCAAAGTCATTCTTTATTCCTTTTGTATTTTTCTCAACTTGAGTTATTCTAACAATAATGATATAAAAGTATGAATTGTTTTGCATGGCTCTTAACATAGGCCATCATGTTACCTTCCAACTAAAAATTTGGAAGGAGTTATCAAGTAGCAGTAGAAAAAATTTAAGTTAGAGAAGATAGCATAAGCAAACATTCATTGTTGGCATCTTCACCTGAGATATTTTGAGCTTAAATGAAGCACGACCCAGCAAAAGCTTACTTGGTCTTTCACAAGAAGAAAATTCAATTCCATCATAACTAGCTAAAAGGGGTGCTTCATCATCAGTTGTATTCTCCACTGGTGCTCTGGTATCGGCATACAAAAGTGAAGCAAAAACCTGCTACAATCAACAATGATAATGTGAATATTATAAATTCAAGCACCTTTTTCCAGAGAGCATTAACTTGCCCAGAATAAAAGCCAGGATTGTAAACCTCATTCTCCTTATCTACAGGCTGTCCAAAAGCATCTGATAGAACAACATCCAAAGAGAAGTTCCTACGACAAGATGCCTGTGCCAAAATTATGTAAATGAATTTGAGATTAAATTTTCAACTTACAGGAAAATTTTAATGCTGGAACTAATTTGTGCATTTCTCAAAAGTATGAGCACTGGAAAGAAAAGAGTTAGCATTAATAGTCACATCTCAGAAGTAGAAATAGTATATTTGCAAATACTACAAACATAGCAGTTGCTTCACCTCTCCATCATCTATTTTGTTTGTTCATATTTATTTTCATGGTAAGAGAGAAGTTTGACTTAACCCTTTAACACTCGCAAACTTGCATATATATGGTTGGTTTAAAAGAACATTTAAAATGTTAAACATAACTTGCATCACATCACATATATCCAAAATTAAACTCCAATAGAAAATGCAGGGCTTAGTTCGGACTTTTCTCTTTATGACTTGTTTGTGACAATAAAGATAATGAACACATACAATAAGATTGACAGGGTATCTTTTATCAAACATCTTTCATACCTTGCCACCAACAACAGCCCAAACACCATCACTTTCTTCTTCAATCTCAGAGACAGATGATTCATCAATTGATAACTTCAAAGGAGGGTCCTGGCATTCAGTGATACAGGTTGTCAAATGTCAACAAAGAAACTAATAAAATCTTTGTTGATTCTTATAAACAAAGATGTACAAAGAAATGTTAATCTACCATGTACTTGAAAAATTATGAGCATGGAATCACCTTTAAATGGTAATCCTTAGTAGAAGAAATATTAGGAAATATTTCAAACTTGTGCACATAACCCTGTACACTATTTCCATCTCCACCAACATTTGCCAACGTCAGTTTCTTCAAGTCACTTGAACCAGATTTCTCATTTAACAAGGAACACAAAGACTTTTCTCCTATAATCTCTCCATTAATCTGAAGCTGGATATAATCTGGAAAAACCTGCACAAGAAGGTAGCCATCTGATATTCAAATTAAATAAAGTTAAAAATATAAAGGAAAGGAATGGACTCTACTAGTAGCAACAAGAAAAGCGCTCCATTGTTTGCCACACAAGTTCTTTCATGGAAGGCAAAGTCTTACCAGAAAGAATTTGTTTTTCTGTTCCATTATATTATTACACCAGTTATATTCCAGCAAGCAAAATTAAAAAAATAAATAAAAATCGATGCCACACAGAAGAATACACACATTAGGGTCAGTGCCTTAGGGTAAAATAAGTCATTTTTGGGAGCATAGTAGGATAGCATCTCAGTCAAGTGAAAGCCATCAACAAAGAAACATTAAAGTAGTTTACAAAAGGTAATTCTCAAATAGTTATATAAGATACCTGACATTCAACATGAACCCATTTTTCCAAAGGGAACTTAAAATCAACAGTTGCATGTGGAACTTCTGCCCAGGAATTTATATTGCCAGTATCAGGAGCTTCTTCGTGTAAGAGAAGAACTGGTAACAAATGGATTCTCTTATTATCATCAATAACAAGAAATGGAGCACTTTCCGAGATATCAGAGTAAACCTGCAAAGCAAATTAATTTATATTTCTGTCCATTCAATGATTAAAAAAATTAAGTATTATTCCCCAAAAGGTAAGAAAATGACATAAATAATTAGCATGTGAAAATTTTCAACCTTAAATATCAAGACAGCAGAACAACATATTAAACAAAACAATTATCCCCTCCGAAATCACTAAGCAAGCGGCAATGCTAAACAGTTAAAATTTTATGATCAAATATCAAAACATTTAACCTTGCACTAGAGAGATGGCACTGGCTCAAGTGGTGGATTGGAGATGTTTTACCATTGCTGGCCCTATTCATTTGCGCAATGAAAAATCAATTCTCACACCTTCTAAAGAGACACATGTTCTGATGTAAATTTATGACTAAAATGAGAACGGTTCTAATTTCATCCCACAAACAGTTCGAAATAAGTTCAATCAAAATCAATTCAACTCTAAAGCAAGCAGCCATTATTCATATAATGTGAGCATAATATATTTAGCCATATACAATTGAATAGGTCTAGTCTAAATTCTAAATCTCCAATTTACTAATTACGATTTGAGTATGAAGTAAACCAACAAAACATTCTGCAAAAACTGGGTTAATCCCATCAAAACTCCAACTTTGAATTAACACAAAAAGGTTAAGCAAAACATAACAAATTTACAAATTGAAAGCAGATTTCAGACTCGAGAGCACAAATGAGAACCCTTTAAAACCTAAACCACCAAAGTGAGCCATGAGAACCACACGTTTACGTCGTCCATCAAGTATCAAAACCAAAACAAATCTAATGTGCAGTGAAAACATAGAAACAACTTCAGAACTTACAAGTTTCTCAAACGAGAGTATCCCAATTATACAGAGCACGGAAAACAGAATGATGAAGCCCACGATATTATGATTATAAATCTCAAACAACACTACCACAATGTGAAAAACCTGAATACCCCACTAACACACAAAACCCAGAAAAAAGGGAAAAAGCAACAATGTGAAAGGCAATGAAGGAAAAATGCTTGACCTGTTGAATAATGGTAACGGGGAATGTAGAGAAACTGGTGAAATAAAGCCAACAGCAGAGAGAGAAAGTTCCTTCCTTGGCTTCAATTTCGAGTCTTAAATCCTTCAGCAGAGAGTACCCTTCACTTCCCACTGAATCACTGTTCATCTCTGTGTGTGATTAAAAGTGGGGTTCTCTGCGTTTTGGTAAAGTCTTTAGCTTTCGCTTTCTCTTTCTCTTCCTCTTTCTGGGGTTTGTGTTTGGCTTGTTGGTGGTTCCTTTTGTTCGGCTCTGAAAGTAACGGTTTTGTTCCGCGTTCGGATCTCCTGCTTGGAGGTGCACGGCAACAGTGTAGGCTCACAATGAATGTTTATATTATTTTAAATGAGAAAGTTAAAGAATCATAGGGAAATAAATAAAAAAAATACACCCTTTTACTAAAGTATAAAATTGTAAAAGGAAAATATAATATTAAAGGTGTGCTTAAGAAAACTTATCTCTTTTATATAATGGTATAAATAATTTTAAAAGAATGATTTATATTATTTTAAGTTAAAAAAATTATGCAATCATATTTGATGGAAAAGTTAAACAATTATGTATAGAAATACTTAAAAGAATACATTCTCAAATATAAAATTGTTAATTAAAAAGAAGACACTATAGGTGGTTAAATTTTTTTTTCTTATATAATAGTATTGACTATATTTAAAAAAAATGATGAAAAAATCAAATTATGAGTATATTATCTATGCATGCGCCTAAAAATTTCATAAAATCTGATAATTAAAAAATAATCATTATTAACGAAAAAACGGATATTGTCATCGTATTCTTTTATTTTTTTATCATTATTTACACATTTATATTGATAATATAAATTTATAATTCATTTTAAATATATATAAGAAAATATAAAATTTTTCTAAATACATTTAATGATATTATTTATGTATTAAAAATATAAATTTATAATTTATTTTAATAAATATAAATACATATAAAAAATGTAAACTATAAATTATAATTTATTTTAATAAATATGAATACATATAAAAAATATAAAAAAGTTAAATTATCTAATAATATTATTTATTATAAATTTATCGTTTATTTTAATAAATACGAATACAAAAAAAAATGAGATAGGCTATATCTTGTGTTTTCGTTAGTAAATATTCCAAAAGTGTTTTTTCGTATACAATATTTTATATTAATATATTATGTATGTATAATCCAATGTAAATGACAAATTAGTGAGTTGAATGGAAGGAAGAGGTTCATCATTATAAATTTATATAATTAAACTCATGTAAATTTATAATAATTTATAATGTAAGAGATTATTTTCATTCTAAATTTATATAAATTTAATTATATAAATCAATTATTTATTTATATATACCATGATATTTATAAAAAATGGAATATTTATTCCATTTTTATGTTAATATTATATTTTTTTATAAATTAGAGAAATATCAACTATTTTAAACTTCATTACTTTTAACAATTTAGACATTGAAAAATATTTGTTAATGAACATTAACTACATTTCTTCCATTAACAGGATAAAAAATGTGAATATTTTTAATGTTATCTATTTTTATATTTAGAAAATGGATATTATTGTCTATTAATTTTTTTCAATCATTTAACATTTTCATCCATCATATTAAAATTTATTTTATCATTTACAAATAGTTATGTTTAATATTAAAAATTAAATAAAGGATGTTATTATTCTCACACCTATATTGACAACATAAATTTATAGTTTATTTTAATAAATACGAATACACATGAGAAGATACAAAATAAATTAGGAGTTCACCTAATGATATATTATAATCGAAACAAGTCAACATTAGTAATTATATGGTAAATGTATAAATGTCATACAAAATTATAACATATATTTTCTATATACATATGTTATAAAGAAGAACACACTAATTTGTATTGTCATGATTTCATAATAATAACTTATTCTTTTAAGTGGGAGATCAAATAAAAATTGATATTCATATGTCTTTTGGTTGCTTCCTATCATTTAAAAGAAGTAAATTTTTTGTTAATGAATGCATTTATTATTAATTAAATTATAGCAATAACCAAGTAAATTTATATTACTTGAGTAGATGGTTTGAAGTTGGAAATTGATGGATTGAAATTTAAATTTGGATGGTTTGAGTGGCTTTACACTGTTATGTGCATGGTGGTCCTTATTTAGTGTTTCTAGGAAATACTTTGGTCCCGATTATCCTCGATAAAATAGTATTGCTTCAATCATCATTTTTTTTATCAACAACTTTTTTTTTCCATTTTTAAGTAAAGAGGATAAATATCTAATACTATTTTACTCCTATATTTTATAATACTTTATTACCATTGTTTTATTAAGTGTTGCTTTAACAAAATATATTCTTATTATTTAGTGTTGTTTAACAAAATATATTCTTGAAGAGGTAAGCTTTTCAAATAGATATTATAGGATACAAGTGTTACATATAAAAAGACACAACTACATTGCTCTTTTTGCTTCATCTTATAAGCAAAGTCTCACTGAGGCAAGAAACACATTTTTTTAGTTAACATTGTACTTCAAGGAATACTTTATATATTTATTCTATTTTTCAAAGAATGTTTTTATTTTATGTCTGCCAAAATTTTTTTTTCTTAAAGTTCATGTCTACATCTATGATCTCTTAAAAGGTGTGTTACAACCACTTTACATCACCAATCGCCATGACACACCTTATGTCAACTCTATAAAGGTTATCTATCTTTTACTTTCTCTTGCTTTACTAATTTAGGCAAAAATACTCACCTAGGACTAATAAGCCATGCTAACTTTTGGGATATTGTTACACACATATTTTTACGTGTTTAGATGCAACCTTGAAGATGAAAACCTGAGTTTAAACTTCTACATGGATAAAAATGATTAAGCGACTACTTTTCTAAAACCTTTATCTAAAAAAATCTCTGAAGTTGAAGACTATTTGGAGAACTAGATTCATTGAAATGTTCCAATCTTAACACTAAAATTTTAGATATTTTTTTCTCATAAGCTTTGTAAAAAAAATGTTTGTGTTTCATCAAGTTTTTAATATTTTTCAGCATTTTATACTTCTCGTTCAATTTTATAAATTAATTAACTTATCCAAGGACACGTTTTGTCAAGCAACAACTAATAGAAGTGGTAATAAAATATTATAAAATGCAACCGTAAAGGAAGATCCAATCCAACAGAGTATTAGATATTTATCCTAGTAAAAATTGCAAAGAAAAAATCGTTGATAAAAAAGATGATGGTTGAAGCAGTATGTATTATTAGTGAGGATAAGCATGGAATGCAGACCTTCCTCAACGGAGGAGTAACAATAGGCACCACATGTTCTTAATCCAATACTGCTTCTTGCATCACCTTAATGCTCCCAGATGGGTTACAAGCCGCGTCTATTTGGCTCAGCAAGTATTGGTGTTTATCATTGTCTTATATACATCTAATAATTCAATTATCTGTCCGATGTGGGCCTAATGTTCAAAGTTATGTGTATTCTTTGACTATGAGACTTTTTTGTATGACTTTTTTTCATGTGTTATAATTCTTATCAAAAAGTATAACAATATAATTAATTCCTTAAAAATATTTATTGAAACATAATTTATCATCAAGTTTTTAATATTTTTCAGCATTTTATACTTCTCGTTCAATTTTATAAATTAATTAACTTATCCAAGGACACGTTTTGTCAAGCAACAACTAATAGAAGTGGTAATAAAATATTATAAAATGCAACCGTAAAGGAAGATCCAATCCAACAGAGTATTAGATATTTATCCTAGTAAAATTGCAAAGAAAAAATCGTTGATAAAAAAGATGATGGTTGAAGCAGTATGTATTATTAGTGAGGATAAGCATGGAATGCAGACCTTCCTCAACGGAGGAGTAACAATAGGCACCACATGTTCTTAATCCAATACTGCTTCTTGCATCACCTTAATGCTCCCAGATGGGTTACAAGCCGCGTCTATTTGGCTCAGCAAGTATTGGTGTTTATCATTGTCTTATATACATCTAATAATTCAATTATATGTCCGATGTGGGCCTAATGTTCAAAGTTATGTGTATTCTTTGACTATGAGACTTTTTTGTATGACTTTTTTTCATGTGTTATAATTCTTATCAAAAAGTATAACAATATAATTAATTCCTTAAAAATATTTATTGAAACATAATTTATCATCAAGTTTTTAATATTTTTCAGCATTTTATACTTCTCGTTCAATTTTATAAATTAATTAACTTATCCAAGGACACGTTTTGTCAAGCAACAACTAATAGAAGTGGTAATAAAATATTATAAAATGCAACCGTAAAGGAAGATCCAATCCAACAGAGTATTAGATATTTATCCTAGTAAAAATTGCAAAGAAAAAATCGTTGATAAAAAAGATGATGGTTGAAGCAGTATGTATTATTAGTGAGGATAAGCATGGAATGCAGACCTTCCTCAACGGAGGAGTAACAATAGGCACCACATGTTCTTAATCCAATACTGCTTCTTGCATCACCTTAATGCTCCCAGATGGGTTACAAGCCGCGTCTATTTGGCTCAGCAAGTATTGGTGTTTATCATTGTCTTATATACATCTAATAATTCAATTATCTGTCCGATGTGGGCCTAATGTTCAAAGTTATGTGTATTCTTTGACTATGAGACTTTTTTGTATGACTTTTTTTCATGTGTTATAATTCTTATCAAAAAGTATAACAATATAATTAATTCCTTAAAAATATTTATTGAAACATAATTTATCATCAAGTTTTTAATATTTTTCAGCATTTTATACTTCTCGTTCAATTTTATAAATTAATTAACTTATCCAAGGACACGTTTTGTCAAGCAACAACTAATAGAAGTGGTAATAAAATATTATAAAATGCAACCGTAAAGGAAGATCCAATCCAACAGAGTATTAGATATTTATCCTAGTAAAAATTGCAAAGAAAAAATCGTTGATAAAAAAGATGATGGTTGAAGCAGTATGTATTATTAGTGAGGATAAGCATGGAATGCAGACCTTCCTCAACGGAGGAGTAACAATAGGCACCACATGTTCTTAATCCAATACTGCTTCTTGCATCACCTTAATGCTCCCAGATGGGTTACAAGCCGCGTCTATTTGGCTCAGCAAGTATTGGTGTTTATCATTGTCTTATATACATCTAATAATTCAATTATATGTCCGATGTGGGCCTAATGTTCAAAGTTATGTGTATTCTTTGACTATGAGACTTTTTTGTATGACTTTTTTTCATGTGTTATAATTCTTATCAAAAAGTATAACAATATAATTAATTCCTTAAAAATATTTATTGAAACATAATTTATCATCAAGTTTTTAATATTTTTCAGCATTTTATACTTCTCGTTCAATTTTATAAATTAATTAACTTATCCAAGGACACGTTTTGTCAAGCAACAACTAATAGAAGTGGTAATAAAATATTATAAAATGCAACCGTAAAGGAAGATCCAATCCAACAGAGTATTAGATATTTATCCTACTAAAAATTGCAAAGAAAAAATCGTTGATAAAAAAGATGATGGTTGAGGCAGTATGTATTATTAGTGAGGATAAGCATGGAATGCAGACCTTCCTCAACGGAGGAGTAACAATAGGCACCACATGTTCTTAATCCAATACTGCTTCTTGCATCACCTTAATGCTCCCAGATGGGTTACAAGCCGCGTCTATTTGGCTCAGCAAGTATTGGTGTTTATCATTGTTTTATATACATCTAATAATTCAATTATCTGTCCGATGTGGGCCTAATGTTCAAAGTTATGTGTATTCTTTGACTATGAGACTGTTTGTATGACTTCTTTTCATGTGTTATAATTCTTATCAAAAAGTATAACAATATAATTAATTCCTTAAAAATATTTATTGAAACATAATTTATCATCAAGTTTTTAATATTTTTCAGCATTTTATACTTCTCGTTCAATTTTATAAATTAATTAACTTATCCAAGGACACGTTTTGTCAAGCAACAACTAATAGAAGTGGTAATAAAATATTATAAAATGCAACCGTAAAGGAAGATCCAATCCAACAGAGTATTAGATATTTATCCTACTAAAAATTGCAAAGAAAAAATCGTTGATAAAAAAGATGATGGTTGAAGCAGTATGTATTATTAGTGAGGATAAGCATGGAATGCAGACCTTCCTCAACGGAGGAGTAACAATAGGCACCACATGTTCTTAATCCAATACTGCTTCTTGCATCACCTTAATGCTCCCAGATGGGTTACAAGCCGCGTCTATTTGGCTCAGCAAGTATTGGTGTTTATCATTGTCTTATATACATCTAATAATTCAATTATCTGTCCGATGTGGGCCTAATGTTCAAAGTTATGTGTATTCTTTGACTATGAGACTGTTTGTATGACTTCTTTTCATGTGTTATAATTCTTATCAAAAAGTATAACAATATAATTAATTCCTTAAAAATATTTATTGAAACATAATTTATCATCAAGTTTTTAATATTTTTCAGCATTTTATACTTCTCGTTCAATTTTATAAATTAATTAACTTATCCAAGGACACGTTTTGTCAAGCAACAACTAATAGAAGTGGTAATAAAATATTATAAAATGCAACCGTAAAGGAATATCCAATCCAACAGAGTATTAGATATTTATCCTACTAAAAATTGCAAAGAAAAAATCGTTGATAAAAAAGATGATGGTTGAGGCAGTATGTATTATTAGTGAGGATAAGCATGGAATGCAGACCTTCCTCAACGGAGGAGTAACAATAGGCACCACATGTTCTTAATCCAATACTGCTTCTTGCATCACCTTAATGCTCCCAGATGGGTTACAAGCCGCGTCTATTTGGCTCAGCAAGTATTGGTGTTTATCATTGTCTTATATACATCTAATAATTCAATTATCTGTCCGATGTGGGCCTAATGTTCAAAGTTATGTGTATTCTTTGACTATGAGACTGTTTGTATGACTTCTTTTCATGTGTTATAATTCTTATAAAAAAGTATAACAATATAATTAATTCCTTAAAAATATTTATTGAAACATAATTTATCATCAAGTTTTTAATATTTTTCAGCATTTTATACTTCTCGTTCAATTTTATAAATTAATTAACTTATTCAAGGACACGTTTTGTCAAGCAACAACTAATAGAAGTGGTAATAAAATATTATAAAATGCAACCGTAAAGGAAGATCCAATCCAACAGAGTATTAGATATTTATCCTACTAAAAATTTCAAAGAAAAAATCGTTGATAATAAAGATGATGGTTGAAGCAGTATGTATTATTAGTGAGGATAAGCATGGAATGCAGACCTTCCTCAACGGAGGAGTAACAATAGGCACCACATGTTCTTAATCCAATACTGCTTCTTGCATCACCTTAATGCTCCCAGATGGGTTACAAGCCGCGTCTATTTGGCTCAGCAAGTATTGGTGTTTATCATTGTCTTATATACATCTAATAATTCAATTATCTGTCCGATGTGGGCCTAATGTTCAAAGTTATGTGTATTCTTTGACTATGAGACTGTTTGTATGACTTCTTTTCATGTGTTATAATTCTTATCAAAAAGTATAACAATATAATTAATTCCTTAAAAATATTTATTGAAACATAATTTATCATCAAGTTTTTAATATTTTTCAGCATTTTATACTTCTCGTTCAATTTTATAAATTAATTAACTTATCCAAGGACACGTTTTGTCAAGCAACAACTAATAGAAGTGGTAATAAAATATTATAAAATGCAACCGTAAAGGAAGATCCAATCCAACAGAGTATTAGATATTTATCCTACTAAAAATTGCAAAGAAAAAATCGTTGATAAAAAAGATGATGGTTGAAGCAGTATGTATTATTAGTGAGGATAAGCATGGAATGCAGACCTTCCTCAACGGAGGAGTAACAATAGGCACCACATGTTCTTAATCCAATACTGCTTCTTGCATCACCTTAATGCTCCCAGATGTGTTACAAGCCGCGTCTATTTGGCTCAGCAAGTATTGGTGTTTATCATTGTCTTATATACATCTAATAATTCAATTATCTGTCCGATGTGGGCCTAATGTTCAAAGTTATGTGTATTCTTTGACTATGAGACTTTTTTGTATGACTTTTTTTCATGTGTTATAATTCTTATCAAAAAGTATAACAATATAATTAATTCCTTAAAAATATTTATTGAAACATAATTTATCATCAAGTTTTTAATATTTTTCAGCATTTTATACTTCTCGTTCAATTTTATAAATTAATTAACTTATCCAAGGACACGTTTTGTCAAGCAACAACTAATAGAAGTGGTAATAAAATATTATAAAATTCAACCGTAAAGGAAGATCCAATCCAACAGAGTATTAGATATTTATCCTAGTAAAAATTGCAAAGAAAAAATCGTTGATAAAAAAGATGATGGTTGAAGCAGTATGTATTATTAGTGAGGATAAGCATGGAATGCAGACCTTCCTCAACGGAGGAGTAACAATAGGCACCACATGTTCTTAATCCAATACTGCTTCTTGCATCACCTTAATGCTCCCAGATGGGTTACAAGCCGCGTCTATTTGGCTCAGCAAGTATTGGTGTTTATCATTGTCTTATATACATCAAATAATTCAATTATCTGTCCGATGTGGGCCTAATGTTCAAAGTTATGTGTATTCTTTGACTATGAGACTGTTTGTATGACTTTTTTTCATGTGTTATAATTCTTATCAAAAAGTATAACAATATAATTAATTCCTTAAAAATATTTATTGAAACATAATTTATCATCAAGTTTTTAATATTTTTCAGCATTTTATACTTCTCGTTCAATTTTATAAATTAATTAACTTATCCAAGGACACGTTTTGTCAAGCAACAACTAATAGAAGTGGTAATAAAGTATTATAAAATGCAACCGTAAAGGAAGATCCAATCCAACAGAGTATTAGATATTTATCCTACTAAAAATTGCAAAGAAAAAATCGTTGATAAAAAAGATGATGGTTGAAGCAGTATGTATTATTAGTGAGGATAAGCATGGAATGCAGACCTTCCTCAACGGAGGAGTAACAATAGGCACCACATGTTGAGTTTCTAGGGATGAAGATTCTTGTTTCCTTTGAAGATATTCTAATTTTTCTCTAAATTCTTTTTCTCTCTGCGGATATAATCTTTTTCTCCAGTTATAATTTTCTGACCTTTTGTAATAAATTTCTTTAGATCTTGAAAACTAGGTTTAGAAACAATAGGGTTAGCAAAATATATCTTATGATAAGGCCTCTCCCTAGGTTGTGGTTTGGACGAGTAACTTTCGCTCTTGTAGTCCTTTATAGGGTAGGATGAGCTAGGATTTTTATCCACAATATGGGTGTTAGGGAAGACCTCTTCTCTTGGAGAATAGGGTTTCTTATAAGGTTCATTTACCATTCCCTCAATATGGTCCTATGTCTATGTAAGGTTTCTCCATGTTTACTTCTAGACTTATGTGTTTTACTTTCCTAAGATTGGGTATATTTTATAAGCATTTCTTTTATCTCATAAAGGTTTCTATTTCTTCTGTCCAAAGCCGAAATTATCTTATGATCTCCTATAGTTAAATTTGGAAATTGGAAGATTTTCTCAAGAGATTTAAAATTTGAATTAGGGTGAACAAAATTGTTTTCACAAAAGTTTAGATATTTTTTGGTGAATTTAATCAAGGAATATAAAGTGAGAAGTCTTCAAGTTCACTCTAGGAAAGTGAGGTCAGTCACAATTAACTACTTAAATACCAAGGCTTTCCTAGTCAGATCTTTCCTCAAATCTGTCTAACAAAAGTTTCCTAAAGAAACTTTAAAACAATTTGAAAGTAGTAAAGTGTGTGTGTGCGGATGCGTAGATGAACTTAAGACCAAAGAAAGGTCAACTAATCATAATAAAAGAAAAAATATAAAAAGTATCACAGAGACGTAAAAGAGCAATAAAAGAAAAGAAGGGAGTAATACATAAAAGTAAAACAAGAATAGAAATGCAAGTGGACAAGTAGAGTTGAGGACGAGTTCTATAGTGATAGTGCAATGAACACTTAGAGCTCACTGACACACTGATGCATGAAAATATTACAAAGTTTAGAGGGATTGTCTTTGGAGCATTTTCCCAAATAGTTGAAATGTAAAAGAAAACTTCACAAAGTTTTGTGATACTAAAAAAATATTACAAAGCTGAAAATAAATGGGATACAAGGTGTTTGGTGAAATATCTTAATGTGTGTGGCTCAGTCTTTGAAGTGAAGGAATCTGAATAATTTCTTCTCTTTGATCCTTCTTTCTCCTTTGACAAAGAGTGTTAAAGACCAAATTTCACCTCAAAAGAATTTAGTCAAAGCACACTTTTTTGCATTATTCTTAGCATAAGGAATTCTCCGAAACTTGTACCAATAAAGGCAAAGAAATAAAGCAAGAAAAATGTAATTTGAAAGCTAAACTCAAGAGGATTTCATGTGTGGCAAACAACAAAGGAGAGCCAACAATTGACAAGCAAAAACTAAAGCAAACCAAAAATGGCTAGCACAAGCAAAAGAACCTATCAAATACTCTAGAATGGATTAGAAAAAAACAAATATTATTAGAGTGGACTGGTATTGACTATTCCAGAAATTGTATAAATTTTTTTCACAACGTTTTTTATGATTAAAATTTTATGATATTTTTTCAATCAATAAGGAAGAAAATGCCACAAATTTGAAGGCAAATTGGATATGTATTTTCTGAGAAACAAATCAAACAAACTTGTAAAACCACAAACAATTTGGCAGCAAAGAAGAAATTACTTTCAGCACTGGCAGAGTGGAGCATAAGATTTATGGTAATTTTTCTATTAGGAATTGGAAGTTGAAGTTACAATCAGTGATAGGTAATATATGAATCATAATATGTTAAATATTTCAGGCTAAAACATTAAGGGAATTAGGTGTTGAAAATATAAAACCGAGAGCAAAACTTGCACTGAAACTATGTGTTATACAACAAAAATGCCATGGCTTTTGTGATTTTTAAACTTTTTTTGCAGTTGAGTTTAGGACATACTTTTTTTACTGGATTTTGTAAACATGTTAAGGTACATAAAAAAAAAATGTTCACAATATTTGAATGCTTAACAAGATTAGAATAATTTTTTCAAATTAGGTGAAAATCATACAATTCTAAAAAACTAAGCAGAAATCGAAAGAAGTAAAGACCAATTGAAAAAACTTCAAGACAATGATTGAAAAATTAAGTAGAAGCTTACTAATGAAATAATAGCAAGTAGAGGGATTCAAGAATTGGAAAAATGAAAAGGCTACAAAGCATATACTTCAGAAAAACACAAAAGAATTTTAACAAACAGTAGGTGTGGACTAGAATAAAAGATCAAACCACTTAGCATGCAACAGACACACTTGAATGAATTGAAAAAAAATAAGCAAGATTTGGACGTGACATTGGACATGAAAGAATTAGGAACACTAAACAACACCTAAATACTTGGGATTGAACACAGATACTGGTAGCCCTAAACCGGTGGAGTTGAAACCTTAACCACCATTTACTGAAACATGAGTTCTATGGATATTTTATGTTTTTTTTTTAATTTCGAAATTGCTTTTGTATTTCGAAGCTTTTGTTGGCACTGACCTAAGTGTTCATAATAGAGTATAAATTTTTGTTTCAATTGTTTTGTAAATTATCTGAAGTTGTCTCATAGGTAGTTTTGTCAATTATGTGAACTTGTCGCATACTAATTTTGTCAATTATTTGAACTTGTCTCATAGGTAGTTCTATCATTTATTTATCTGAACTTGTCTTAATTAAGTAAGGATTTTGGGTATTAGCATAGAAGAAAATTACTTTGTTAAATTAAAAGTAAATAATGATTCTTCACATTGGTTTGTCATATTCATCTGTAGGAGTTCATGTGTGAGTTATTAGAAATAGAAATAGAGAGACCTGACTTAAGGTTATTAGAAATTGCATTGCTTAGAATAGTTTTTCCCTACATTCAAGTGCTTTTCATTTGGATAATATATATCTAAAAGTAAGACTAGGAAATTATTAAAGTGATTAAATTGATATTTTTTTTATTAAAAATTTCAATTAATATAATATTTGAATGAATTTTATTAGATTTTTAATCACAAGTTATTGTTACTTAGCTCAACAATAATTATTGTTTATGACTGTTTTATATATCCTAAATAATTACATTATTTTTAAGTGTTGACTAATCTTCAAAGTCAGCCATGTCTTCTTGGCTACTGCATTACATGAGCTCAGGGATGTCACAGGATGTAAGAAGCATGGAACTTCCATAGAAAGTTTTAATGTAAAGAAATGAACTTCTTCACTTCAGACTTCCAGTGAATTAATTATTTCATGCAATACTTAACATATAAAAATATTTTATGATATTGGATTGTTATTGTTTTCATGGGTGAATGTTTCTAAAACATGTATTAATCTTAAGCTGATGCTACATAAAATTATATAAAAAAATTGTAATTTGGTTCAAACGAGTAGACACATGACGGTGTAAAAACATTCAAATAATCCAAATTTAAATTTCAACCCATTCATTTTCAATTTCAAACCATCCAATTTTTCATTTCAAACCACTTAACGATGAATTTAGTCCTCCATCTAAATTTAACTGAATTTAAAATATTAATTATTATAATACAAAATCCAACAAAAACTTGCAATTCAAAATCCAAATTTAACTATAAAACCAAGTACTTACATTATTGGAATCCATACTATTGTAATTGTAAATCGAAAAAAATATGAAGTGGCATTTAACTAAAATGTACGATTACGTAAACCATTCTGAAAATACAATTAAATCTTTGCTGATAAAAAAATTATATATAAACTTTAATTTAAAGTAAAAATATAACATGTATGAAAAGTAATAAAAGACCATTAAAAGATACAAAAGAAATCTCTTATGCACAATAATAAGAAGTGATATCATCCAAAAAAATAGTTTATAAAAACAATATAAATCGTTTTAATAAATAAAATATTTAGTACATAATGTGAAGTGTGAAATAATGAAATTTACGTTTAGGAAAGGACCATGGTCATCAACCTATATTTTATATAAATATACTAATTATTGTCCAATCTTCTAAATGGTTAATTGATCTAATAATAGAGAGCATGTATTACATTACAAGCGGATTAAAAACAATTAATTATATTACATCATAACATTATAATGATTGTGTGTAAACAATTCATTTCTTTGAATCGTTCCTAGTTTTTCACTTTGTGGGAAAGCAATTTATTTTTCATATATTTTTTTAGAAATATTTAAAAATAAGGAAGGAAATAAAAATAAGAATATTAAATAACATACTCTTAAATCGAGTTGACTTTTTTTCTTTTTCAGAGTGTTTGGCCAAATTATATCCTTTTATGGTTCTACATCCATTGACATTATCAGCAAGTATTTTGTATTTCGTACAATTATTTTTGGGTTTAGATTTAGAAATTTTTTGAATTTACATAAAGTTTAAGTATAAATTAAAATATTTAAATTATAAGAGATATAAAATAGTTAAGTTGATATAATTTAAAAGTATTAATGTATAATTTGACTAGGCAGTTAAAGTTAATTAATTCAGTGTGAAGTGATGAAGTTCATTTGTCAACGAAAATTATCTTCTTCTCCTCGCAATAACTTTCCACATTTCTTGAATACATTCAACTTTCTATGGTTTCTTTCTATGGAAGATCCATGCTTCTTAATTATATCCTTGTGACAGCTTTGAGGTAATGTAATGTCTGATTCCTTGGTAGGTTGGTGAGAATTACAGCACATGAGAAAAGGCATGCAAACAGCCCCAAGAACACACATGGCTGGCTAGCTTTGAAGATTAGCCCACACCTAATAGATAATACAACTATTAGGAATATATAAAGTAGTGATAAAAATTAGTGGTTGTCGAGCTAGGTAACAGCAGCTTGTGACCCAAGTGGGGACAATAAAGTGATGGAAGAAGTAATATTAAAGTAAAAAGAAGATGGTGCTCTATTTAGTATTTCTTCTCAATAGATATAATAGACGTGGTGTGCATGTTGTACTTATATGTTGTACTTATAGATTTGTACTATAGAAAAATTTGCACACTCCATAATGTAGAGGAAATACTGCACTACCTTCTTCTACTCAATAATAATACTGCTTCAACCATCACTTTTTAGACTTCTCAACTTAGAAATTGTAGTTTACCTGTTCAAAATTTAGTGAAAAGATAGTAAAAAAAAGTTCTTAGACTGTGTTGCTTCCAAGAATTATAGATGTGGTTCTTATGTTTTGGGAATACTCATCATGAAATTGAAAGTATGTGACTCCAGAATCATGAAACTAAAAGTATGTGACTCCAGAAATATATGTTTATGTCCTCTAAATAACTTAGTCACTCTTTCTGCAAGACCCCACACATCAATTCTTTGGGCCCTGAAATCCATGATCACAAAAATAAAGTTCTTGTACTTTTCTTTGTTATCTGAAAACCTATGTTTTATGTTGTTCATATATGATGAGCCTTCATCATCGTTGGTATCTCTGTTCACTGTTGTCCTAGTTTTTTTTTTTTATCAGCAAAAAAAGAATAAATAATGGAGGTATTTCAGGGATACCTCAACCCTTATACAAAAAACTCAAACCACTCACAACTCCTTAAGAACTAACTTGAACTTTTAGTAACTGA
The DNA here is from genome assembly GCA_013389735.1 of Phaseolus lunatus. Lineage (NCBI taxonomy): Eukaryota > Viridiplantae > Streptophyta > Magnoliopsida > Fabales > Fabaceae > Phaseolus > Phaseolus lunatus. The sequence goes on along the minus strand of CM023867.1, from coordinate 43,500,515 downwards.
CCTCATGCACACTATTGGTTCAAGACACCAATCAGAATAAGAAAAACATGTTAGTTTAACCTTTGTAGTTACCCATGACCAAACTTTCAGCTGGACCATCGTGAAGATTTCACTATGATCAATAATTCCATTCCTAAAGATCTTCTTGTTCCTTTGTTTCCACAATTCTCCAACTACTGCTACCCATACGCAAAACCATATGTTATTAACGACTTCACTTTCCTTGGTCAATTTGAACTAGGCGAAGTGCTTTTTAGGATCATAATGAACGATTGAAGCCACCCCCACCCATTCATAGCACTTCGCCAATACCAGCCAAGCTACCCTACACGTACAAAAAACATGTGACATCGTTTCCTCTTCCTCACCACACATACTACATATGCTATTCTCCACTAATATCCCTCTCTTCATCAAATTTGCTTTAGTTGCTATTTTATCCTCCAATACCCTTCAAGCAGTCAAGTGGGCTGATGGTTGAGCCTTTATCCTCCAAAACCCCTCATACATAGGTAAATCTTCCCCCTGATCTTCGTCTTTTAGGATACTGTATGTTGATTTGACTGTATACTCTACTGTATCACTATCCTTCCACACCTGTCGATCCTCCTTTTCCTTGTTGATACTCTTGCTTCCCATCAGCCTTCCCATCTCTTGCTTTTGGTACTTTTCCCAATCGAACAGGCTCCTCCTCCATCCTATCTTCCATACCCACTACGAGTTATTATCCCGCTCTCCTCCTTGCCACAACTTATCTCCCTTGCCAGTACATATAGAGAAGAGTCTCTGAAACTTATCTTTTAGCGCCTTGCCACCCAACCATTTATCCTCCCACAACATAATTTCTCTCCCATTCCCAACCTCCCAAAATTAATTATCCTTGAAACTTCCCTTCCATCCCTCCATCCTCCAAAACTCCTTCAAATCTCTCCACCATAAGGATTCTAACCTACTAATTCTTTAGTTCCTTAGGCTTCTCCATCCTCTGTACTTTGATTCCAACACCTCTTTCCACAAACCTCTTTCATTGCTGCCCAACCGCCATATCCACTTTCCTAAAAGAGCCACATTGAACTTTCTTAGCTCTAACATTCCTAGGCCTCCTTTCTCCTTTGATTCACAAACCTTTTTCCACGAAACCCACGCCACCTTCCTACCTTCTGAGCCCCACCCCCATAAGAAATTCCTCTGCAGTCTCTCCACCTTCGTAGCCACCATTACGAGAATTTTATATAGAGACAAATAAAACAGTGGTAAAGAAGATAACACTGATTTAATCAGACATAAGCGTCCCGCCATGGAAATAAACTTGCCTTACCTTACTTTTGACCTTCGTTTGATCTTCGAACCATTGTCCATTTTCTCTCAACCCATTGATTCCATTTCTTACCCTTCTCCATTTGATAACTGAGTGAAAATACCTAGTGTTCAAATCTCCCTGCTTCAACCATTTCTAACGAGCCTTCTACTGTAAAAGAAGTTCTTGTGTAGGGTTAGTTCTTCTCTGTTCCGCCCTCAGAATCCTCCTCTCCTCCCTCCTTTCCCCATCTAACTCACCTTCATCGTCCCTGACATCTCACTCTTGAATACGTTGCTGGATGTATTCCCTTGTCTGATTTAAGTATCCAAACGTATCTTTGTTCCACGCCTTTAAGTCTGCTTTCAACTTCTTAAACTTTTCCTTAAGGACATAAATCCCACTACCCTGTGCCTCATAGCTTTGCCACTTACTTCTGACGACATACTTAAACCTCTCATCGCTTTGCCAAACATCTAAACTCCTGAAAGGTTTGGGACCCCAATCTATAGAACTAGTCTTTAACACCAGAGCACAATGATCGGACACTACTCTTCCAAGAACACACTGTTTACTATCTGGCTATCTGTCCAACCACTCTCTTGAGACTAAAATTCGGTTAATTATGCTCTTTGTTGTTTCATTCAGTTTATACCACATATACTTTCGCCCTACCAATATCTAATAATTCCATTTTTTCTATGAAATCATTACACATTCTCATCTCCCTGCTATAATTCATATTACATTTCACACTTCTCCTCTCACCTAACCTCCTAATAGAATTAAAATCACCGGCCATACACCATGGCGTAGAAATCTGCGTCCTTCCCATTTCCCATACCTCTTCCCAAATAACTCTCTTCTCTATACACGATCCAGAGCTGTAAATATTCGCAATAGTTATCTGTGTTGCCTCCCCCAAACTCCACTCCCCTCGGATAATACAAAAATTCTCCCTGGTAAAGGCGTTTGTCACTTTTAAGCATCTTTTCCTCCACATCGTAATCACCCCACTTGCATTATTTACTGCACCCCTCTCGACCCAATCAATTTCATTAGAACCCTACATCTTGAAGATATATTCCTTCCCCATCTCTTTGCACTTGGTCTCTTGTAAGAACACCACTTCGACCTGTTCTTTTTTAATTAGCTTTTCCAAATATTTCTTTTTAACATGGCTCCCTATTCCCCTGATATTCATACTAATTTTCTTCATCATCAGAAACTGTATTCTCCATGCTGCTACTACTAACCTTTCTAATGGCACCCTTGTCCCTCATTTCCATTGCCTGAAGATGTCCTATAACCGCATCCTCCTCTCTTGTAAAAGAGAACCCTATTTCCTTTCCCATCCTCTAAAGTCTTTTGGCTTCGACATGCTCATTTTTCAACCAGTATATCCTGTTACAATTTCTAACCTCGCTATTTGTGGGAAGATTCTTGAAATAATTAGAGCATAACCTTATCTCCTGGCTGGTATAATTGTTCTTTGAATCTTCTCCCTTCGTTTCCCCTGTCTCCGCAACGCATTCCGACCCTATTTCTCTCCCAAAAACTCCCTGTCCAGACTTACAAATGTTGCCACTACCATCAATAAACGCCCACATTTCTCGCTGGTGGTTACTTCTTTCTTCCACAACACCCTTCTTCTCTGCTGATTTTTCATCATCGCCCCTATTTAGAGTTGATTCCGCTTCCTCCGACGCACTCTGCCCTTCGTTCGTGACACGCACTTCATCTGCAATATAACCCCGACCAGAACGTGTGCAGCTGTGCCCCATTCCGCTGAGCTTGATCGCCCCACCTTCTTCCTCCGTCGTTGATATGTAAAGAGGGCAATGAAACATACTCTAGGGATGACAATGCTGGATGGGTTGGCTTGCAAAAACAAAAGAGTAAAGTCTTATATTTAAAATTTGTTAATAAAAAATAATATAAAGAAGAGATATTTTCTAGCAAAATTTTGATAAGATACTTCTAATACATTTACATACATATATATGGAAAATAGATGCAAAACAAAACTTTAATTATTTTTAATCAAGCCTCCTAACAACACTCATACTTGAATTCATGTTTTTATCTTAATTAAATGAATTGAAATAGAGATAAAATTTTAATTTTTAAGCAGCAAAAATAGGTTTTTATAATTAATAATTTAAAATATATATATATATATATATTTTTTTTCTTATGCAGGATGTCCCATAGACCTATGGATTACCTCTTATGTGGAACAGATCAATGAAATGAGTCTGTATTCCATGGATGCTTTAGATTAGGTTTACCTCATGCTTAAGCTGATGCTACATAACGTTATAGAAAAAAAAAATTGTAATTTGGAACAAATCAATGAAGACATGACTGTCTAAAAGCATTCAAACCATTCAAATTTAAATTTCAACCTATCAATTTTCACTTTCAAACCATCTAATTTTTGTTTCAAACTATTTAACAATGAATTTAATCCTCATCTAAATTTAATTGAATTTGAAATTTTAATTATAATAAAAAAATCCCATAAGAACTTGTAATTTAAAATCAAAATTTAACTATAAAACCAAGTGCTTACACTAGTGGATTTCATACCATTATAATTGTAAATCGAAAAGCAATATAATATAAAACAAGAGTTAACTAAAATGTACACTTACATAAAAAAAATTGTGAAAGTATAATTATATATTAAATTTAATTCATGTTTTTATCTTAATTAAATGAATTGAAATAGAGATAAAATTTTAATTTACATACATATATATGGAAAATAGATGCAAAACAAAATTTTAATTATTTTTAATCAAGCCTCCTAACAACACTCATATTTGAATTCATGTTTTTATCTTAATTAAATGAATTGAAATAGAGATAAAATTTTAATTTTTCAACAGCAAAAATAGATTTTTATAATTAATAATTTTTAAAAAATATATATACGTTAAAATTATCTAATAAGAAGAGCGTGTAAACAATAAGTAATCGATAAAAAAAAATATTATTGAAGCAGGCATTTATTTATTAAAGGACAATCAGGTAGGGCAGAGCATTTTCTCAAATGCTAAATAAGGCTCCAACATTGCTTCTTTCATCATTTTAATGCCTTCACTTGGATCACAAGCTAGAGTTACCTTGCTTAACAAATATTAATTACTTATCATTATTTTATATACATTTAATAATTTCATTATCTGTCTGATGTGGGACTAATAAATTTCAACCCATCATTTCCAATTTCAAACCATTTAATTTTAATTAAATTTAAAATTTTAATTATAATAAAAAATCCCATAAGAACTTGTAATTTAAAATCAAAATTTAACCATTAAAAAATATGCTTGAAGTAACATTTTTTAAAGGATAACAAAGTAGGACAGTATTTTCACAAAGATTAGTTAAGACTCCACCTTGTACCTAATCAAAAATTTCTTTCTGCTTCACCTTCATACCCCCACTCGGATCATAAGTTAGAGTTACCAAGCTTAGCATTCATTTGTTGTTCATCATGCTTTATGTATACTTAATAATTTCATTATATGTTTGATGTGGGACTAATGTTAAAAGCCACCTGTGTTCCTTGCAACTAGGACCGTTTGCATGGCTTTAGACCAAGTTTTGAACCAATTAGGAGTATAAGATGTTTGGATTAAGACAATATATTTCGTTAGTTGTTTTTATGTTACTGTGATTCATAGCACTTGGTTTAGACCAACTTTTGAACCAATTAGGAGTACGAGAGTTAGGGGGATCTAAGATTAATACATGTTTCACATACATTCATCCATAAAAACGATAACAAATCATTACGATAAAAATAATTTTATATACGTTAAATATTTTTTTAAGAGGTGTGTATATATATGTAAGACAAACAAATAATTTTGGATATTGAAGTTTGTTTGCATATTTTCTATATTTAATGATAGTTTGCTTATATAATTTTTATTTTTTTTTTACGATATTTCAAAAATCTAACTTATTTTATTTTAACTTTTGATATATCTATAGTTTATATAAAATTTTAGTTTTAATGATAATTGTTAATATTTAATTCTTATAATTTTTCAACATTTTAAATTAAGTTATTTATTTCAAATTACATGCAATAATAAATTCATTGTAAAAGTCTCAAAAAATGTTGTTCTTCTCCTCGCAATCTTTACATTCAACTTTCTATGCAAAGATCCATGCTTCTTGATGAGAATTACAACGCATGAAAAAGAGCCATGCAAATTACACGTGATTTTTAACATTAGTCCCACATCAAACAGATAATGAAATTATTAAGAGTATATAAAATAATGATAAACAATAAATAATTGCCGAGCTTGGTAACTCTAGCTTGTAACTCGAGTGGGGGCATTAAAGTGATGCAAAAAGCAATATTGGATTATGTATAAAGTGGAGCCTTAATTAGTATTTGTGAAAATTTGTGAAAATACTGCCCTACTTAAATGTCCTCTAATAAATGTTGCTTCAAGTATCATTTTTTTATCAATAACTTTTTTGTCATTTTTATTATAAAATGCAAGAGTAAAATAGTATTAGATATTTATCCTATTAAATTGTTGATAAAAAATGATGGTTGAAGCAGTATTATTAGTGAGAATAAGCATGGAATGCAAACATTCCTCAACGCATCCACATATAGTCAAATGTTTTAATAAAAATGTTAATAATTAATAATAATAATAATATTTTTCCCTATTTTATTTAACTTTAACTGCTTAGGCAACCAAAATATAATTACAAATTACAATGCATCCGAGATACTTTGGAGGACAATGCTCCATTACGGTTTTTTTCTTAAAAGATGTATAGGAAGATTAAGGGAGAAAAGTACATGTAAATTGACCTTGATCTCGACTCTTGAGCGATGTAAAACTATGTTGACTATATTGAAATACCACCCCTAGTCAATCCCACTCTAAGTAGACATAAAATATTATAATATTTTATATTTAGCATCGTAGAAGATAACACTATTTAAAAAAAAAAAGAAATTGTGCGTTTGGTCGATGAAAAAGAAAAAAAAAATTGTTTTAGATTACGTTTAGGTCACACTGAAGGTGATGCTACATAAAGTTATAGAAAAAAAAAAACATTATAATTTGGAGCAAATAAGTGAACACATGACAATGTAAAAACATTCAAATCATCCAAATTTAAATTTCAACCCATCAATTTTCACTTTCAAACCATCTAATTTCTGTTTCAAACTATTTAACAATGAATTTAATCCTCATCTAAATTTAATTGAATTTAAAATTTAATGCCTGCTTCAATAATATTTTTTTTATCGATTACTTATTGTTTACACGCTCTTCTTATTAGATCAATTAACCATTTGTAAGATTTGACAATAATTAGTATATTTATTTACAGTATATTTTGAAAACCATTATCACTGTCTTTTCTTTTTTTTTTTTTTATTTGAAGTTGATCCAAAACGTAAGTTCATTATTTCATTCTTTATGTATTAAATGTTCTATTTATTAATTAAAATGGTTTGCATTATTTTTACAAACTATTTTTTTATGGACGATATCACTTTTCATTGTTGTGTATGAGAGGCTTTTCTTGTATCTTCTAATAATTTTTTATTACTTTTCATACATGTTATATTTTTACTTTCAATTAAATTTAATATATAATTATACTTTCATAATTTTTTTTATGTAATTGTACATTTTAGTTAACTCTTGTTTTATATTGCTTTTCGATTTACAATTATAATGGTATGAAATCCACTAGTGTAAGCACTTGGTTTTATAGTAAAATTTTGATTTTAAATTACAAGTTCTTATGGGATTTTTTTTATTATAATTAAAATTTTAAATTCAATTAAATTTAGATGAGGATTAAATTCATTGTTAAATAGTTTGAAACAGAAATTAGATGGTTTGAAAGTGAAAATTGATGGGTTGAAATTTAAATTTGGATGGTTTGAATGCTTTTAAACAGTCATGTGACTGATTTGTTCCAAATTACAATTTTTTTTTTCTGTAACTTTATGTAGCATCAGCTTAAGCATGAGGTAAACTTAATCTAAAGCATCCACAGAATACGGGCTCATTTCTCTGATCTGTTTCACATAAGAGGTAATCCATAGACCTATGGGACATCCTGTATAAGAAAAATATATATATATTTTTTAAATTATTAATTATAAAAACCTATTTTTGCTGCTGAAAAATTAAAATTTTATCTCTATTTCAATTCATTTAATTAAGATAAAAACATGAATTCAAGTATGAGTGTTGTTAGGAGGCTTGATTAAAAATAATTAAAGTTTTGTTTTGCCTCTATTTTCCATATATATATATATATATATATATATATATATATATATATATATATATATATATATATATATATATATATATATATATATAGACACACACACACATATATATATATATATATGTAAATTAAAATTTTATCTCTATTTCAATTTATTTAATTAAGATAAAAACATGAATTCAAGTACGAGTGTTGTTAGGAGGCTTGATTAAAAATAATTAAAATTTTGTTTTACATCTATTTTCCATATATATGTATGTAAATGTATTAGAAGTATCTTATCAAAGTTTTGCTAGAAAATATCTCTTCTTTACATTATTTTTTATTAACAAATTTTAAATATAAGACTTTACTCTTTTCTTTTTGCGAGCCAACCCGTCCTGCATTGTCATCCCTAGAGTATGTTTCCTTGCCCTCTTTACATATCAACGACGGAGGAAAATGGTGGGGCGATCAAGCTCGGCGGAATGGGGGGTAGCTGCACACGTTCTGGTCGGGGTTATAGTGTAGATGAAGTGCGTGTCACGAACGAAGGGCAGAGTGCGTCGGAGGAAGCGAAATCAACTCTGAATAGGGACGACGATGAAAAATCAGCAGAGAAGAAGGGTGTTGTGGAAGAAAGAAGTAACCGCCAGTGAAAAATGTGGGCGTTTATTGATGGTAGTGGCAACCTTTGCAAGCCTGGACAGGGAGTTTTTGGGAGAGAAATAGGGTCGGAATGCATTGCGAAGACAGGGGAAACGAAGGGAGAAGATTCAAAGAACAATTATACCAGCCAGGAGATAAGTTTATGCTCTAATTATTTCAAAAATCTTCCCACAAATAGCGAGGTTAGAAATTGTAACAGGATATACTGGTTGAAAAATGAGCATGTCGAAGCCAAAAGAATTTGGAGGATGGGAAAGGAAATAGGGTTCTCTTTTACAAGAGAGGAGGATGCGGTTATAGGACATCTTCAGGCAATGGAAGTGAGGGACAAGGGTGCCATTAGAAAGGTCAGTACTAGTAGGGTGGAGAACACAGTTTCTGATGATGAAGAAAATTAGTATGAATATCAGGAGAATAGGGAGCCATGTTAAAAAGAAATATTTGGAAAAGCCAATTAAAAAAGAACAGGTCGAAGTGGTGTGCTTACAAGAGACCAAGTGCAAAGAGATGGGGAAGGAATGTATCTTCAAGATGTAGGGTTCTAATGAAATTGATAGGGTCGAGAGGGGTGCAGTAAATAATGCAAGTGGGTTGATTATGATGTGAAGGAAAAGATGCTTAAAAGTGACAAATGCCTTTGTCAGGGAGAATTTCTGTATTATTCGAGGGGAGTGGAGTTTGGGGGAGGCAACACAGATAACTATTGCGAATATTTACAACTCTGGATCGTGTAGAGAGAAGAGAATTATTTGGGAAGAGGTATGGGAAATGGGAAGGACGCAGATTTCTACGCCATGGTGTATGGTCGATGATTTTAATTCTATTAGGAGGTTAGGTGAGAGGAGAAGTGTGAATAGTAATATGGATTACAGCAGGGAGATGAGAATGTTTAATGATTTCATAGAAAAAATGGAATTATTAGGTATTGGTGGGGCGAAAGTATACATGGTATAAACTGAATGGAACAACAAAGAGCAGGATTTACCGAATTTTAGTCTCAAGAGAGTGGTTGGACAGATAGCCAGATAGTAAACAGTGTGTTCTTGGAAGAGTAGTGTCCGATCATTGTGCTCTGGTGTTAAAGACTAGTTCTACAGATTGGGGTCCCAAACCTTTCATGATTTTAGATGTTTGGCAAAGCGATGGGAGGTTTAAGTATGTTGTCAGAAGTAAGTGGCAAAGCTATAAGGTACAGGGTAGTGGGATTTATGTGCTTAAGGAAAAGTTTAAAAAGTTGAAAGCAGACTTAAAGGCATGGAACAAAGATACGTTTGGAAACTTAAATTAGACAAGGGAATACATCCAGCGGCGTATTCAAGAGTCAGATGCCAGGGATGATGAGGGTGAGTTAGATGGGGAAAGGAGGGAGGAGAGGAGGATTCTGAGGGCGGAATAGAGAAGAACTAACCATAGACAAGAACTTCTTTTACAGCAGAAGGCTCGTCAGAAATGGTTGAAGCAGGGAGATTTGAACACTAGGTATTTTCACTCAGTTATCAAATGGAGAAAGGTAAGAAATTGAATCAATGGGTTGAGAGAAAATGGAAAATGGCTCAAAGATCAAATGAAGGTCAAAAGTAAGGTAAGGGATTTCATCAAGGAAAGGTTCAGCGTAGGTGATAGGATACAAGTCAGGCTCGAGAATGCAGTGTTTAACAACATCTCAGAAGAGAATAATGTTATGTTGGTGGAAAGTATCATTGAAGAGGAAGTAAAGAATGCAATGTGGAATTGAGACAATTCGGAAAGCCCGGGTCCTGACAGCTTTAACTTCGGTTTCATCAAGTTTTGCTGGGAAGAGATCAAAGCGGATGTTATTAAAGCAGTGAACAATTTTGAGGGGTGTGGCAGGTTGCCAAGGGGGACAAATGCTTCCTTTATCTCACTTATACCTAAAGTGGATAATCCCTAGCTTTTAAACGATTTCAAACCAATCTCTCTGGTCGGATGCTTGTACAAAATAATAGCTAAGATTTTGTCCTTGAGGTTGAAGAGGGTTTTGCACAAGGTAATCGATGTTAGACAGTCTACATTTCTGGCAGGTAGGGGGTTAATAGACAGTGTTTTAGTAGCAAACGAAGTTTTAGAAGAAGTGAAGAGAAGAAAAAGTAGCTGCATTTTCTTCAAGATAGATTATGAGAAGGCATACGACTCAGTTGATTGGGACTTCATTTGCTATATTTTACAAAGACTCGATTTTTGCAAAAAGTGGATTGATTGGATAAGAGCTTGCTTAGAGTCATCGTCAATCTCTGTTCTGGTGAATGGGAGCCCTACATAGGAGTTCAAACCAAGGAAGGGTTTGAGACAGGGTGATCCTTTAGCACCTTTTCTTTTCTTGATAGTGGCAGAGGGTTTAGCTGGAGTGGTAAGGAAAGGGGTGGAGAAGGACATGCTTCAGAGTCTGACTATTGGAGATAAGCAATTAAAGGTGAATATGTTGTAATATGTTGATAATACTATGTTCATTTGCAAAGCGAACCCACAAAATGCATTTGTGATCAAAGTCATGCTTAATTGCTTCGAATTGGCATCAGGACTAAAGTTCAATTATATGAAGATTCGAATAGGAGGAGTGGGTTTCAACAAGTACTTGGTGCAGAGTTGTGCAACTATCTTGAATTGTGAGATGATGAAAACTCCTTTTAAGTATTTGGGGATGATCATTCGGGGGAACCATAGAAGGATAAGTCTTTGGGAAAGGGTGGTGGAGAGTGTAAAAAAAAGATTGTGGAGATGGAAAGGCAAGTTTATCTCCATGGCGGGACACTTATGTCTGATTATATCAGTGTTATCTTCTTTACCACTATTTTATTTGTCTCTATATAAAATTCTCGTAATGGTGGCTACGGAGGTGGAGAGACTGCAGAGGAATTTCTTATGCGGGTGGGGCTCAGAAGGTAGGAAGGTGGCGTGGGTTTCGTGGAAAAAGGTTTGTGATACAAAGGAGAAAGGAGGGCTAGGAATGTTAGAGCTAAGAAAGTTCAATGTGGCTCTTTTAGGAAAGTGGATATGGCAATTGGGCAGCAACAAAAGAGGTTTGTGGAAAGAGGTGTTGGAATCGAAGTACGGAGGATGGAGAAGCTTGAGGAACCAAAGAATTAGTCGGTTAGAATCCTTATGGTGGAGAGGTTTGAAGGAGTTTTGGAGGATGGAGGGATGGAAGGAAAGTTTCAAGGATAATTACTTTTGGGAGGTTGGGAATGGGAGAGAAATTATGTTGTGGGAGGATAAATGGTTGAGTGGCGAGGCGCTAAAAGATAAGTTTCAGAGACTCTTCTCTATATGTACTGGCAAGGGAGATAAGTTGTGGCAAGGAAGGGAGTGGGATAATAACTCGCAGTGGGTATGGCAGATAGGATGGAGGAGGAGCCTGTTCGACTGGGAAAAGTACCAAAAGCAAGAGATGGGAAGGCTGATGGGAAGCAAAGAGTATCAACGAGGAAAAGGAGGATTGACAGGTGTGGAAGGATAGTGATACAGCAGAGTATACATTCAAATCAACATATAGTATCCTAAAAGACGAAGAGCAGGGGGAAGGTGTACCTATGTATGAGGGTTTTTGGAGGATAAAGGCTCAACCATCAGCCCGCTTGACTGCTTGAAAGGTAATGGAGGATAAAATAGCAACTAAAGCAAATTTGATGAAGAGAGGGATATTAGTGGAGAATATCATATGTAGTATGTGTGGTGAGGAAGAGGAAACGACGTCACATGTTTTTTGTACGTGTAGGGTAGCTTGGCTGGTATTGGCGAAATGCTATGAATGGGTGGGGGTGGCTTCGATCGCTCATTATGATCCTAAAAAGCACTTTGCCTAGTTCAGGTTGACCAAGGAAAGTGAAGTCGTTAATAACATATGGTTTTGTGTATGGGTAGCAGTAGTTGGAGAATTGTGGAAACAAAGGAACAAGAAGATCTTTAGGAACGGAATTATTGATCATAGTGAAATCTTCACGATGGTCCAGCTGAAAGTTTGGTCATGGGTAACTACAAAGGTTAGACTAGCATGTTTTTCTTATTCTGATCGGTGTCTTGAACCAATGGTGTGCATGAGGTCAGTTACTAAAAGTTCAGGTTAGTTCTTAAGGAGTTGTGAGTGGTTTGAGTTTTTTGTATAAGGGTTGAGGTATCCCTGAAATACCTCCATTATTTATTCTTTTTTTGCTGATAAGAAAAAAAAACTAGGACAACAGTGAAAAGAGATACCAACGATGATGAAGGCTCATCATATATGAACAACGCAAAACATATCTTTTCAAATAACAAAGAAAAGTACAAGAACTTTATTTTTGTGATCATGGATTTTAGGGCCCAAAGAATTGATGTGTGGTGTCTTACAGAAAGAGTGACTAAGCTATTTAGAGGACATAAACATATACTTCTGGAGTCACATACTTTCAGTTTCATGATTCTGGAGTCACATATGTTCAGTTTCATGATGAGTATTCCCAAAACATAAGAACCACATCTATAATTCTTGGAAGCAACACAGTCTAAGAACTTTTTTCACTGTCTTTTCGCTAAATTTTGCACAGGTAAACTACAGTTTCTAAGTTGAGAAGTCTAAAAAAGTGATGGTTGAAGCAGTATTATTATTGAGTAGAAGAAGGTAGTGCAGTATTTCCTCTACATTATGGAGTGTGCGAATTTTTCTATAGTACAGATCTATAAGTACAACATATAAGTACAACATGCACACCACGTCTATTATATCTATTGAGAAGAAACACTAAATAGAGCATCATCTTCTTTTTACTTTAATATTACTTCTTCCATCACTTTATTGTCCCCACTCGGGTCACAAGCTACTGTTACCTAGCTCGACAACCACTAATGTTTATCACTACTTTATATATTCCTAATAGTTGTATTATCTATTAGGTGTGGGCTAATCTTCGAAGCTAGCCAGCCATGTGTGTTCTTGGGGCTGTTTGCATGCCTTTTCTCATGTGCTGTAATTCTCACCAACCTACCAAGGAATCAGACATTACATTACCTCAAAGCTGTCACAGGGATATAATTAAGAAGCATGGATCTTCCATAGAAAGAAAGCATAGAAAGTTGAATGTAAAGATTGCAAGAAATGTGGAAAGTTATTGCGAGGAGAAGATAATTTTCATTCAGAAATTAACTTCTTCACTTCAAACTTCACACTGAATTAACTAACTTTAACTGCCTAGTCAAATTATGCATTAATACTTTTAAATTATATCAACTTAACTATTTTGATATCTCTTATAATTTAAATATTTTAATTTATACTTAAACTTTATGTAAATTCAAAAAAATTCTAAATCTAAACCCAGAAGTAAATGTACAAAATACAAAATACTTGCTGATAATGTCAATGGATGTAGAACCATAAAAGGATATAATTTGGCCAAACACCCTGAAAAAAAAAAGTCAATTCGATTTAAGAGTATGTTATTTAATATTCTTATTTTAATTTCCTTCCCTATTTTTAAATATTTCTAAAAAAAAATATATGAAAAATAAATTGTTTTCCCACAAAGTGAAAAACTAGGAACGATTCAAAGAAATGAATTGTTTACACACAATCATTATAATGTTATGATGTAATATAATTAATTTTTTTAATCCGCTTGTAATGTAATACATGCTCTCTATTATTAGATCAATTAACCATTTATAAGATTGGACAATAATTAGTATATTTATATAAAATATAGGTTGATGACCATGGTCCTTTCCTAAACGTAACTTTCATTATTTCACACTCCACATTATGTACTAAATATTTTATTGATTAAAATGATTTATATTGTTTTTATAAACTATTTTTATGGATAATATCACTTCTTATTATTGTGCATAAGAGATTTCTTTTGTATCATTATACTTTTCATACATGTTATATTTTTACTTTAAATTAAATTTTATATATAATTTTTTTTATCAGCAAAGATTTATATATAATTGTATTTTCAGAATGGTTTACGATTTATATATAATCGTACATTTTAGTTAAATGTCACTTCATATTGTTTTTCGATTTACAATTACAATAGTATGGATTCCAATAATATAAGTACTTGGTTTTATAGTTAAATTTTGGATTTTGAATTGCAAGTTTTTATTGGATTTTGTATTATAATTAACATTTTAAAGTCAGTTAAATTTAGATAGAGGACTAAATTCATTGTTAAATGGTTTGAAATTGAAAATGAATGGTTTGAAATTGAAAATGAATGGGTTACAATTTTTTTTTTATATAATTTTATATAACATCCACTTAAGTGTGAGCTAAATCTATCTAAAAAACTTTTTTATTTTTCTTTTTCATCGACCAAACACACCTTTTCTCTAGAACTTGCTAAGCTCTACATAACTTGATTCCCTTTTTCACACGCGATAGAGCCTTCCTTCAAGTCACAACTTGGAGATGCACCTCATCCACTCCTAACATTCTAATTTGCTAATACTAAGTGAGCTTCTTCAGGTCACGAGCCTCTAAATGGCCTTTTTTTAGGCTTCCATATATTTGGCATGTTGTCCTACAACTTTTTATTTGTTTTCTAAAATAACTAAACAAACTTTTTATGTTTTCTATTCAATTTTAGAATAAAATCTTTTTCATTTTCTTAGAATATTAAAATAGAAAAATTTAGATTTTACGAAAGCGAATTAGCTAAATGAAAACTATTCAATCTAATTTATCTAAATAATATTGATAACATGTGGAAGCACTCATAAACTTTACATTAGTCTGAATACAAGGTTTTTCTTCTACCTTTTCTCTAACTAAAAATGGAATTCCCTATCCGACTTATTCTTTTCCAATCTAATAAAAGACCCAGTCAGGAGAGAAATCTCCCCAAGTAGGATTCAAACCTACAACCAGTCAGTTAACAGCCGACCGCTCTACCACTGAGCTACTGAGGAACAACGGGAAATTCGATCTCATAGAGTTTAATTCCCGTTCTCAACCCATGACCAATAGGAGCTCAAAGTTTCCTTCGTAACTCGTAAAATTTCTTCACAGCGGCTCCTTTCCATGCCTCATTTCATAGGGAACCTCAAACTTGCTCTATTAGACCAAGCTTCAAATTGAGAAGGATCTACATCCTTCTAAACACATAATCTACTAAAGGTGTAGTTGGCTCCATAAGTGGAGGTCATATGGAGCCTGAACTCAAATAGAATTATAATTAAGAAAATGTTAGTGTTTAACAAAATAAGAGTAGAGAGTAGTAGACACAAGTTTATACTAGTTCACCCTAAAATCAAGGCCATGTCTAGTCCCCTTAAGCAACTCACTTAAGAGCATTCACTAACACAAGTATTCTTACATCTCTCCAAGCACACAAGTATTTTTAAACCTCTTCAGTTACACAAATATTCTTACACCTCTTCAAGTACACAATTATTCAGGTCATCCAGTATTCTTACACCTTTGCAGGTCACCAATTATTCTCTACCTCTCTAGGCAATCAGTCATAATCTCTCCCTAAGATCAAACCTATTAATGCAATGAGAAAACACTTTCTACAGAGAGTAATAATGAAAACTCACAGGGTATTCTTCACAATGCGTAAAGGATTTACAATGGCTTCACTCAGAACCCAATCTCACAGGTTGCTCTCAATAAGCATATATGAAATTTATGCTTAATTGTAAGACACAACTACAAAAGCCTTTTTGTACACTTGAGTATTTAATATGTGCGTATGTACTCCTTGTAGTGTTCTTCACCCTTGTTGTCTTTATATAGACTTGGAATATAAATGTTGTAGCTTTAGGATTTCTTTTTTTGTTTACATAGCCATTAGACGTTATATATGGAAACTCTTTAATTTGATTGATTCTTCTGTGTCTTGGACTTTAAGTGTATTTTGAATTGTTTCTTTCTTTGTCCAAATGTGAATGTTGATACTTCAATATTATAATCTTGAGTATCTTTATCATATCCTTTATTTATTGTGTATTGTTCATCATCTTCTTCAAATTAGACACTGAATATGACAACTTCTACTTTGATTAAATCTTCGCATTTGAGTGTTTGAAACAATTTGAATTGTTTCCTTTTAATCTTCTGATGTGAACGTTGACCTTTTAATGCTTTGTGACTTATTCTTCAATTATCTTTGTCACGATGTATCTTCATGAATGAAGTGGATGCTTAATAAGAAATGTTTCCTTCGAAGAAATCTTCGTGTCTTTCGTTAGATATATGTATCAATGCACTCTTGAACTGTTTCTATATTTTGTGGTTGTCTAAATGTTGAAGATATATCTGGAAAAGATTGAATTACGTTCTCCTTTTCTTCATTTGAATATCTTATATTCTTGTATGAGACGTTGAATTGCAAATGTTCATATATAAGCTCTGAATATATCTTTGACACAAGATTTTTTTTTTGAACAAATATGTTGTGTGTGCTTCTTCTAAGCAAAGACTATGACGCTTTAATGCTTGATCACACTAATCGCGTTTATCGGCTTCATGGATTCCTCAATCAGACACTAAGTATGGAAACTCTATATGTGACTTTGTATGCGTCTTTATGTTTCTAAAACACATTTATAAACTCTTTGTAATATCACTAATAAATATAATCTTTATATTAAAGCATGGGTATCATTGAAAATAATATCTTTTAATATTTCTGAATTATCAATACTTTCTATTCTCATATTTTAGTTTGAAAACGTATTATCTAGGCTTTCCAAATTAACTTAAATTAAACATTTAAGCAAAACATATTTAATTTGGTTTATATATATTTTGAAAAACTCTTCTAATATATAATTAATCATATACTTTGTTTTTCGAGATATTTCTTATACAAAATTGAATTTGATCAATCGAGCACATATGTATTCTAAATTAGTTTATAATGACTCAGGAAATTATATTTCTTCCTTGAAATATTAAAGCATGTGATATTTCTCAATTATCTAGACCTTCTTATTTTAGAATTTCTACTGTAAATGCATTTTCATAAGCTTTCTAAGTATTTATAGGTTTTAATCATTGATAGCAATCAGACAACGTGTCTATCACATTTATCTTTTGATATATAGTTTCTAATGATTCTTTACATGAGTAAGCTTTGCTATATATCACAACACATCTTATAGTATTTATTATCATCAAAACACATAGACACTCATATCATGAGATTGTTTGATGTGTATTAGATCCTCTATTGACTTAACATCTACCGTTTCACCATCCTTCCTAGTGAGCAATTCATATTAGTGTGTGAGGTCAACAAACCTTTAGTCAAACATCCTTGTTGCCTTCATAGTTAATCTTAAGAAAATCCTAGATCTCCTTGGTTTTTTTGAACTTGACTTTCTTATATTCATTTAGAGATAATGAACATATTGGAGTGTACCTAGCCTTATTGTTCAACCGCATGGAGTCAAACTCATTTTTTATCCCAGTCTTCTTTAGGAGTATAAACCATGATATGTCCTTTTGAATTGATTTGCCACAACTAATAGTGTATGGATTTCACGTCCATCTATATTCTATCTTTCTGGTAAGAAAAGTTGGAGGTCTTATGGATGTCCCTTCTACGATCAATTGTCCTTTCATTTTTGCCATCTTTATTGGATCTTTGCCTCTAGACACTGTAAGGCGCTGTACCCTTTAGATTCTCAACTTTGATACCAAATATGAAAACAATTCAAATACACAAGGAAGAGTTTTAAGTATTAAAACATTTTAACAGTTTTCACAATGCATCATTGATGACACATATTTTGTATGCACATTTATAGTTTTATTGTAAATTGATTGCAGTTTCGGTATGTTCGGTATGCTTTATTTTTAGTTCTTAGCTCATTTCCTTTCATTCGTAATAAATTGGGTTCATTGTATATTTTTGGCTTAATTTTCCTTTACTAACTATTTTGGCCATACCTTCTGAAAAAATAAATCTAAAATAAATTATTGTGTTCTAGAAATGAAATTCTGGATTAAAATTCAAAAATCAAAATCTTGTTCTAGAAAAGCAAAAGCATAATGCATACAACAAAAAAAAAAGGTCCAAAAGAAAAATCAAGTAAACAACATCTAAAAATGCATTCTAGAAAAGGATTTTCGGAATTCAAAAAAGTTCTCTGAAAATTCAAATCCAGAAACCTGTACCAGAAAAGGGGTTCTGAAAATATTCTGATTTGTATCTCCTCTTTTATCTAAGGGCATTTATGTCATTTCACTAACAAATTGTACATTGTCTTATGATATCAATTCATAAGTTTTACAACCCAGAACACTCTTATTCAATCCATAGCCAACAAGTCTCAATCTCAATCTCTGTCATTTTTATCAGAACACAGTTTATGCAAAGTAAAACTTAGAATCATATAGCAAGATCAATACTAAAACATCAACACAACCTAATTGACATGATATCATCTGGACTAAATAAGTCAATGCATTCATAGAATATCCAATTGTCAGTTTCTAGTCTAATGTCCTGGACAAAGGAATCGGTTGATTCACTCCTAACTTAACTACTCAACAATACAAATTACTAAGTACTAGTCAAACACCTCAGTTTTGACAAACAAAATACACAGTGGAGTTCCCTGTCTATGTTGTAATCCATAGAAAATAATTTATTAACAGTTCAACAAATTAATAATAAATATCAAGCAATTAACTATCATCATTTCAATGTATCAATGACCAAAACCTCAATATCACAAGTTCCTTACATAATCTTCAATACATGGGATCTATTGATACACAAGTAACCTCTCATCTAATTCCGCTGTTGCATCTCTTACAATGAATCTCATACTATAAATCAATTAACAAGCTTTAAACACTAAATTTTAAGTCCTTATCTATCTACCCCTTAGTAAAATAAGAAGTTCTCTTTGTTCATTTTTTTTTTCAATTACACATGAAAAGTTTAAAGTTACTATTGAAGAACTCACATTAATTAGAAAAAAGACTAAATTATACTATATTAGTGAAGACAAATCTTATCTTACAAATTGGTTTTGTAAAGATAAATTAGGTTTAAAGTTTATTTCTTAATATGGAATTAGAATCTATCCTAATAAGGGGTTGGGCCCTCGTGTCACCTGTTATTGGGTTCTCCCCTAGTCCCATGTTTGATGTCTACTCCTCAACGTAAGAGGTGTGTTGAATAGCCCACATCGACTAAAAATATTGTTAAATTATAGTATATAAGTGGGTGTAAATCTCACTTTACAAATTGGCTTTATGAGGATGTGTTAAGTTTAAAGTTCACTTCTTAAGGATAACCTATACAACAAATTAATTAGAGTTTATCAAAATTCCATTTACAACACACTTCATTTAATTATAAAGTGAATATCCAGAGTTCAATAAGCAAGCAAAACTCATAGAAAGTAACCAAACTAAAACACATTCCGTACGACTATTGGGTACAAATTCACCTTAGTTCAACTCAATTGGGTTGGTTATGTACTGAAAAACACAGAAAATATAAGGCAATCCTATTGCACTTTTCTCATGATTGTTGAATTTTCTTGTACAGCAAGAAGTAAGCAATGCTTCCAAACATCGATACAGCAATAGTGCCAAATTTGGTCCTTAGTAACCAGCGGTTCCTAGCTGGCACTGAAGAAAATTATGGTTGTCTAGTTTTAATAGGAATCAAGGAAGACAAAGAAATTCGTTCAGTATAGGAGTTTAGCTCAAAAGCTCTGGATCCAAATAAAAAAAGCTGATACAATTTTGTGATTCATGTTATTGAAAAGTTAGAAAAAGAGAAAATAAAAGAAAGTAGACAGATAAACAAAAAGAGTAAACCGAGTTTTGAGGAGGGGATAGTAACTGAATCCTTACAGTATTTCATAGTCCACCTTAGTAGGCTAACTATCTTAACAATCATTACCAGAATATATGGTAGTCTATGTTTGATAACATACTCTAACACCACTACCATTTTCCCACACAAAATAATATCTACTTTCTATGGTAATGGTATGGATCTTTTGTGCTGCTAAATTATACTTTGGTAATTCAAACATGATTATATTGACTTTCTTTTCATTTAAGTAGCCAACATACTTTAATTTCATCCTTTTGAGGAAAAGAAAATACTAGAAAATGATTAAAACCCAAAAAGAGTAAAATCAAGAATCAAATTGCAAATTCTCATACAGATTGTATCCTCTGGAGTAAAAATTTTTAACAGTGTCAAAAAATAATAGTAAGTTCATGCTGACACTTCAAGAAGTTCATTAGTATGAGAATTTGAGACTTCACTATAGTAATTGTGCTTCTACATTCTAAATATTTTATGTGGTTTATACATCACCAGTGCAGGACAATGTTCATTGCCCTCCCTGAGTGAGAAAAACAGTACAAAATATGAGATATAGATCATTTACAATTTCTCAACAGTCACAATCTCTTACATTATTACATCTTCTGAATGACAGTTATTTCACTATCTACTGCCTTGGTTTGAGCTTAAGGGAAGCACTGCAGGAATTCAATAACAAAACCATAAATTCTAGGACAAAGGTGAAATGTGTAAGATTGAAAAGGAGACACAGTTCAAGTGATTACTTACCTGTTGATACAGTAACGTTTTCCAGTAGGAGGAGGACCATCCTCAAACACATGTCCAAGATGTGCATCACAAGCAGCACAAAGAACCTCCTGGCGAGGCATGAAAATAATTGACAAATCCATCTTTGATTTCACATTGTTGCCCAGAGGCTGGTAATAGGATGGCCACCCAGTTCCACTATTGAACTTAGTAGATGATCTGTAAAAGACAAAGTGAATTACATGACTGAGTCCAACGTAAGGAAAAGACATTAGGATTTCTGTACGGATAGAAAATCACTTACTCAAATAACGGCGTGTTACAACATATGCAATGGTAAATCCCTGGGGTTTTAGTATTCCAGTACTCCCTAAAATGAATTAAAAGAAAAAGTTGATAAATACAACAATGACATGAGAATAAATGTTCTCGTGTTAGAAAATTAAGTAAATTTCCAGCGATCAAATTAATGAAAAACAAAGTAAAGGCAGAATAATCCTACAAAATTGATGACAGAGTTTAGCCAATTATATCTACATCTCTGAACAAACCTTTCATTAAAAGAAAAAAATTATAAAATAGGTGTTTAGAAAATATTCAAATCGCAACTCAGTTACAACCAAAAATATATAATCTTTTTCTTCTTGCGGGAATTATTTTTATAGTAGTTATAATTGTAGTACTTATACAAGCACAAACGGATTTTGTTTCGGTCATCTAATTTTCTTATTTTTATGCAATCCCTTTTATTCTATTCGCTATCCTTCTTTTCTCTCAATAAAAAAATATGTTACTATTCATTATTTTAGTTGTATGACCAAGTTCAATAATCTGCACTTGAAGACTGGTTTCAAATTGTCCTCACATCTTGATCAATGCAACAACCTTCTCCGAATTATTATTCTAACAAGCAAAGATATGATGAAGTGATAGCAGAGACCACCAATGTGTTTTGTTCTAAAATGAAATGTTGAACTTGTTGCTAGATATATTACAGAATCACTATGCAAAACACTTTTCTACTGGATAAATCCCAACTGTATTAACAATTCTTGAAGTCACATAAACTCTTTATTGGCTTTTGTTAATGCTGTATACTTAGCCTCTATTGTGGATAAAGCAATGATCTATTTTATCTGAGAAGTCCAGCTAACAGTTGTGGTACCAATAATGAAAATGTAACCAGTGGTATTTCTTCGAAGATCAACTTCACTTCCAAAGTTTGAATCTACCTAGCCTTGTACTTTAAATTCACATTTCTAAAGTACCAACACTTCTTTGTGGTGCCTCATAAATACCTCAAAATCCACTTTATTGCTTCCTAGTGAGCTTCACTAGATTTGACGTAAACCTGCTTATAACTCCCACAACATGACTAATAATATTTGACCTCATACAAACAATCGCATACATCAAACTTGCAATGGCTGAAACTATGGAACCTTAGACATGAATTCTTTTTCTTCTTCTATTTCAGGTGATTGATCCTTAGATAGGCAAAAATGACTAGTCAAAGGTGTGTTAACTAGCTTGACATCTTCCGTGTTAAATCTTTGCAAAACATGATTGGTGTACTCTACTTGAGATAATTGCAAAATTTCCCCTTTGCTTGTCTCTTACGATTTATATTCCAAGGATCTTTTTCACTAGACACTAGACCCAAGTCCTTCATGCAAAATTCTTTTGACAGTGGCATCTCCAAGTTTTAGTTCACCCATATCTAGTCCTACTACTAGAATATTGTTGGGCTTAGTCGTACAACTAAAATCAGGAATGATGCAACATTCTTTTATTGAGAGAAAAAGAAGAAAAGCCAATAGAATTAAAGGGATTAAAGGGATTGCATAAAAATACAAAAATGAGATGAACAAAACAGAATCTATTTGTGCACGTATAAATACTATAGTTGTAATTACTATAAAAATAATTCCAACAGCAAGAGAAATACTGTACGACAAAAAATACTATTTATATTTTCTGGGTGTGACTGGTTTATGAGTTGATTGTTTTGTGAATACCTATTTTATAATTTTCTCTTTCAATAAAAGGTTGGTAGCAACCTAAAGATGTAAGCATAATTAGTTAAATTCCTTTATCAATTTTGTGTGTGATTATTCCCCATTTTTATTTCTTTTCATAAATCTTATTAGGGTAAATAATCAGTTAAGTACAACAAGTACCGGTAAATAATCTTATTAAGGTTCCTTCATAATTAATTGCATATTAACATTAATTTTCTCTATAATAAACACACATGACAATTACTAAAGATCAAACATGTTCAATTATATTAACCACTAATGAAGTTCAAACAAAGCTAATAGAACTAAAGTTGTTGTATTAAGACGATAGTTTTTTTTTTCTCAATGTACTAAAAACAAAATATGTCAATACCTGTTGTATTGAACTACCTATTTACCCATCTTATTATAGGAAATTTGCATCATTTTCCAGCAATTGGTGTCACAGCTTTGATTGTTAATATTGTTTTTTAGTATCAACGACCTAGAGGGAATTATATTTGAGTGGGAGTAATGGTGGTAGAAGATAGAATGGTGAAAATTGAGAAATTCGATAGTGTGAACTTTGACTTTTGGAATGCAGATTATTTGTATTAGTAGAAGTTGTATCAACCTCTCTTAGTAAACAAACCAGAAAGTATGAAGGATGAAGATTGGCCTTTTCTTGATAGGCAAGCTTTCTAAGTTATCCATTTGACATTATCCCATAATGTTGCTTTCAACATTGCAAAAGAAACATCCACGGTGAGTTTTGAGGTGGCTCTTTCTTGTATGTATGAGAAACCTTAGTCTCAAACAACTTTCATCTGATGAGGCAGATAGTTGTTTAATTTGCTGATGATAGAAGGCGCATCAGCATCATAACATCAACCACGCAACATCTTAATGAACTCAAATTATGTTCTTTAGAGAGCAAAGAAGAATTTGAGTGTTAGATTCTGGAGCATCTTTTCATACCACATCACAAAGAGAAATCTTTGAGAATTATCTTCGCGGTAATCTTTGAAAAGTTTACCTTAATGATGAAAAATCTTGATTTATTGTTGACAAAGGTTTGGTAAAGATTAAGTTCAGTGGGCCTGTTTGAGAATTGAAAAGTGTCATACATATATACCTAATCTAACGAAAAACTTAATCTTAGTAAAACAATTGGCAAGTGATGGCTAAACAACTGTCTTCCACAACAATTATTGTAAGATTTTTTTAAAGGGTGCAATGAAAACTTTAATCTATAGCATTCAAATGAAAATTACTAGGACTTGAATTAGTTGAAATTGACATGTGTGAAGATTGTATATTTGGAAAGCATAAAGGAATTAACTTTCGGACAAATAATAGAACCCCAAAAATGGGGAAAAAAACTCGAGTTTGTTCACCCTAACATTTGGGGTCTATCATATCTATAAACAAATAATACGAAGTGGGAGCTTTCTATGAGAGACAATTTGAAGTTGTCGGTCTTTAATTACCTAGGGGAAAGAAGGCACTTCAAAACAAATAGGTTTATCAGATGAAGGAGGAAAATGATGGCTCAGAGAGATATTAAGCCTGACTAGTTGTCAAAGGATTTAAAAAAGAGGAAGGAGTTGACTATACTAAAATATTTGCTCTAGTTGTGAAGCAAAATACTATCAGATCTATCTCAAGCATTGCGAAGAACTCTTCCTTGAGCAATTGGGTGTAAAAAAGGGAAGGAGAATCTGGTGTGTAGATTGAGTAAGAGTTTGTATGGCTTGAAACAAGCACCAAGACAGTGTAATGCCAGAAAGATTCCAGAAGTGTAAAGCCAGCAATTATTATTTCCTCAAGAGATATAAATCTAGTTATATCATTTTATTACTTTATTTTGATGACATGTGTACTTCTTTGATTCATTGTAGATGTTTCTTTAGCAATGTGGAAAGCAACATTTAGGGATAACGTCAAACAAATAACTTTGAGGAATTGCCTATCAAGAAAAGTCAAATCTTTGTCTTTTATACCCTATAGTTTGTTTCCAAATACAAGATGATACAATTTCATATTCAGATAACCTTCTAACTACATCTTTTGAAAGCCAAAGACCAAATTTTCACCTTTCCTTTATATGCAGCCATTGCTCCCACTCAAATCTGATTCTAATAATTCTAATTAGTGGAAACTACAAAGCTATTTCAAAACCAAAAGCACTCACTTTCTCAACCAACTATGTAACATTATGTTCTGTCCATTAAAATCAGATGGTTTAAACAGAACATAACAAACAAACCTCAATAAATTAGATTGGCATCAAAATAAATAGGACTCCGGTAAATGAGAGTAACAAACAAGTCATAAAAAGGTCTGGCAAACTGATTTTGAATACTGCAAAGCAATTTTCCAAATGCCTGTGTGAACAACTAAGCATTACTTGGAAGACAGTGTCCTTAATTCCTAATAGAGTTCAAGAACATACCCACTGAAGGCTCTTTCAGTTCCCTTCTGACGAGTAATATAGAATTGCTCATTTGTGAGCCGCTTCTTCCACTCTTCATCACTTAAAGATTTATAGTCAATAGTGTCAGTTCCTGCAAGGGTCAGAAAGAGACTGTTATCCCAATCACAACTATTGATTATATATCTTTAGGTGAGCTTAAATACCACATTAAGTAGCTCATTCTACTCTTCAATGTGTGACAACTAACATTGTCACCCTCATTTAAGGATGAAAGAATGTCTATGGTGTCTTCACTCTGTTGACACTAAACTGGTATTCAATTTAACCTGAATCTAGTTTATAAGTAGTCTTTTTGGTACCCAACTTTCAATAAAAGCACCAACTTTTAAGACTTAAGCCAACAGGGGAGAGTGAAACTCAAGACTGGTCCATTAGATCATTAGATTGGAGATTCTCAAGGCTTAACTACCTATCGGTGTCACACTGTGCCTTAAATAAAATAAACCGCACTTCTTAATTTCATCTTTGTGACTATCCAAAACTCTACACAACAACTAGAAAGAATTATTGCAATATTTAGAGAGATCAATGGATTTGCAATTAACATGAACTGAGATTCTTAATTTCACCCAGCAAAATCCACATGTTCAACACAGCTTTCTCTTTGTAAATTCAGACAACAAACGTAATCAACAAATAAAAAAGTGAAGAAAACCCATTTGAGTGTATAATCTATACCTGCTTCAGAGTCAATGCTGTCTGCGTGGTGTGACTGGGAAGAGGCAGAAGAACCCATTGCCCGAATCGAGGAAGAAATTCTTCTGGGTTTGGTACGAGATGGTGAAGGCCACAACAAAACCTTGGATTCAAGCTTCTGAACTATCCGATTGCAAGTAATATGTGCTGTTGGAAAACTGAAACTTTGAGAAGCCATTCTTCATAAACCACTCTAATACAACGAGTTAATGACCCTCCTTAAAATAATAAATTAAATGATGGTAGTGTTAGTGGTAGGATTTGGTGCCACGTTACGAAACATTGATTCTATGGAATATGATGTCTCAATTTCATAACATTTGATTTAGTCCATGTAATAGAAAAGGGGCATTTATTGCATGACGATTCATATTTCTTTGTGGTTGAGAACTGAGAGTCATGTGCTGGCCACCTCGAGATTTAGATGCCCCGAAGATGGGTCATTCTTCCTGCACCCCCACAAATTTCTCCTTGCACCCATCAAATTTCTTCTTCCAGCCATTAATTAGGTAAAATAATCAAATGTCTCATCTAATTTATCATTATTCTGAAAAGTCTTTTCTGAAATAAACTCTAAAAATTTATTCTCCAAAACACATTCTGAAACGTATAATGCATTTCCATAAAATTTATTCTGAAAATTTTCTTCAAGAAAACACTTTCCAAAAATATATTTCATAAATTTCACAAAATATGTTTCAGAAACATTTTGAAAAAAATAATCTGAAAGTCATTTAAAAAAAATAAAACGATCTTTTCTAAAATTAATGAAATGCAAAGAACAATTTATTGGGTGGAAGAAGAAACAACCTCAAAGATCGGCTTTTTCTCCATAATTTTTTACTCCGATCTCTATAATTTTTAAGACAATTATTTTATTATTTTTAAAAATTATTTTTTCAGAACATTTAAACAGAATTTTCTTTCAGAATAATATTTCTAAAAGAAGCTCTCAAGAATACATTAAATACATTTTATAACAAGGTTTTCATAACACAATTTTCAAACCAAATTTTAGAAAACATACACATTTCAAAATGTGTTTTTTAGAACTGATGTGATGAAACAAATTCTTCAAAACAAATTAGGCAATTTCTTCCTGCACCATATCATTTAAGACATGCACCTAACATAAAATTTAAAAACCAACATTGCTCTTGGCTTCATGTTTGGTTACGGATGCAGAAATTTGAAGTGATTATTATATATTCTGGATTTAGATGTCTAGAAAGTCATTTTCTTGCTTCATTTAAGCTTCCAGATAATCATATTTGTGAGTTATGAGTTTTGGTTTCTATGTCCAAAATGATGTGTTGTAAATGGTGTTGAGGACGGGATCCATAATTCATTTATTTTTGCTTACAGATCTTGACATCCAAAAAGTCATTTATGTTGTCCAAATAAGCTTTAGGATGGTCAAATCTAGAAGTGAAATATTAGTTCTGGACTTATATATCCAAAACTTTATTATTTGACTTACGAATATAAATATCCAGAAAAGAAAATCTTTTAAATCATTAAGGGCAAAACGAACATTTCACGTTAGTATGTTAGGTGTAAACTTGAATTGATCTAGCAATCAAAAAATCAAATGCGTTTTGAAACGAGTTGTCCAAAACAATTATTTCTCTTTTTCTTCATCTCTTGAAGAATGAACGTGTAAGTGACAACAGAAGGTATAGAAGTGGTAGAACAATAAAGAATATTTTAGTCTTTTCAGTTAATACGGGGCTGCATTTAGTATTATGTGGTGCATGAAGTGAAAATCTAAAGGTTTGGAGCAAATAAACTTTGAATTTATCTAAATTCTCCCTACACTATATCAATTCTAACCTACACTCAGTCTCTGTAATTGAAAAATGACAAAAATATTCTTATAAAATGATAAAAATAACCTTAAATAGAAAAATTAGTGTAGATAAAAAAATACTTTTGAAACTTTTTTTCTGAAAATATTTTGGATTTTGATTTCTGAACACATTTTGGAATTTCAAAAATTCTTATTTTCAATTTTTTTTTTTGAAATTTTTTTTTCTATAATGTATTTTTTACTTTGAATTATATTTATTAAATTCTAGATTTTCAAATCTGAAATGAAAGTAATTTTGAAAATTTTAAAAAATAATAGGGTCCAGTTTAAAATTAATATGGTGGAGGAAGAAGTTGCCTCAAAATTTGTGTTAAAATGTTTAGCTAAACTTCTTCAAGACAAATATAAGAAGAAGAAAAATGAAATCCACGTCTTATTAAAGAAAATTAATTTATGTCTAAAATTAAAAAAAGTTATATATGAGTTTTTATAAACTAATTATAAATTGTGTGTGTGTGAATTGTCTATGGTGTGTGTGTTAATTGTCCATGATTATAGATTCAAATAAAGTTAAAAATCATTAATTTTACTTCTCTATTATGAACCCTGATGTAATCTAGTCCACTCAAAATGAAATTCTTTTTGAGAAGCTCTATTTTATCAATTTCATGATTTAATTCCAACCACTCCTTTTCCTTTTCCTTTATCCAAAACTTGATTCCTTCCTACCTTTTCTTACTATCCTCTTTCAAATGATGGTCTTTGTATTTATTTTCTTTATCGGAAAAAAATAAATTAAATTAGCATAGAACACTTGAATAATATTTCAACCTTTATGCAAAAAGAGGTAAGGTTACTAACATAGTCTTCAACACATGCCTATAGTCCAAGAATACCATAATAAAATGTATATTAGCCAACAAAAGTCTATGTAATCCCAAGTAATTTATATATGATACTAGTAACTCTTACCAAGTTGTAACCAACCAATAGATATATACAACTAAAACAACAAAACAAGTGTAATTTCAAATATTATATTCACTATAATTATTGGAGAAGTGAGAAGGAATATGTTATGTAATTTCTTCCTCTATATCCATGCAAAGACTTGAGTTTTTCCATCTTTCACACATTAGAGGCCAACTAGATACACTTGAAAAAAAAAAAGATTACAATGTAAGTAAGTGTTGTTTACATTATTAATGCATTGCCTATCAACTATACAATTCCATGAACATATATGTGTGGAAAATTAGAATCTACATTAAAAATATAAATAGATTGTAAACTTACAAGAGAAAGTACAAATATGCTAGTTGTAATGAAATAAAAGTTAAAGATCATTCGTGCGAATGATGTTTATTATATAAAAGTTAAAACATTTTCTTTTAATTTAATTTTATTCTTTGTCGACAAATAAAAAATAAAAATTGAAGGTGTCATGTTACAAAATATTTTAAAACATCTTAATCTTTTGTAAAAGAAAGAAAGAATTTATTTAATAAACAATTCGCTAGTTTCAATTGACTAAGTTCTTTTAAGAATAATTTTCCATTAAAACTATTAGCATTTGATGAAATTGGTATTACTTTAAAAATGTTTACCAAAAGTGCTATGTTTTTTAAAAAGTCAGATTAGAAAGCTCATATATGAACTTGTTAATTCATATGAAACCAAACCATTGTAATAAAAATGATTTTACGAAACGAATTCTTTTTAAAAATATTTACCAAAAGTGATATATTTCATTTTAAAAAAATAGATCAAAATGCCAATAAGATTTTTTTTAATTCAAATTTTCAATTGATTTGGCACTGTTCTACAAATGGCTAAAACATTAATACCATTTAATTTTTTCCAAAATAATTAGGGAAGTAATAATTTTTATTTAAATTCTTTTAATTTGATTAAATTGTTATTTCTTTAAAGAATTACTAAAATGATATCATTCATACTAATTTTAAAATATAAAACAATTTTTTTTGATAAAATATATAATTTTTAAGTGATGATAGTGAATACAACCTATAAATTATAAAATATTACCAAAAAAAGATTAAAATAAAGAATTTTAATTAGATCTGGAAACTATAAATTCGTTTCTAATAACCTGGTTTAACATGATCTACCACTATGGTTCACCTTAGATCTTACACACCACCATGTTTTTAGGGCATGCATGATTCCTAGAACTAAAGACAATTTGCACAAGGTGAGTTATTTTAGAAGCAAAATGTATTTAGAAGTAACAAGAGTTTTGCACCAATGGCAAACATCAAAACTCTATGAACAATCCAACAAAAAGATATAATCTAGATTCAATGTTTGCAATAAATTCACAATTTTTAGTATTACTTTCAATGAATTAAAAATAGAATACAATTAAACCTTGTGTAAAATTAGAAGAACATTAAATTTTTTCTATATTAGTGAAACTAAGTTGAAAAGGATTGATGAATTCATAAGTAGTATTAGAAACAATGAATCTATTCGTGTGTGTATATAAAGAGGGGTGTGGAGGTAGGTGACAAACTCAACCTTTGCAACAAACCCTATTTGCAGAGTTTTTTCTTGTTTCTCTTTCAATTTGTGTTTAGGTAAAGGAATCATGGGTCGTCGGAAAATTCAGATTGCGAAAGTAAAGGACCCCAACACGAGACAAATCACGTTTTCAAAGCGTCGAACAGGTTTGTTCAAGAAAGCGAACGAGTTGTCCATCATGTGTGGTGCAAAGATTGCCATTGTGGTGTTCTCTCCAGGGAACAAACCTTACTCATTTTCCCACCCAGGTGTTCATCTTGTTGCTGCTGAATTTCTTCAGCAAGACCTCACAAACCATCTTCAAAGAGGACCCTCTTTTGATGTTTATAAGAATCACTACTTTAATCTGCAAAATCTTGATCTCATGAGACAGTTGGCTGAGGAAGAAAGTAAACGTGCAATGCTTGATGAAGCTATCGATCATGGCAAAGGAACTCAACTCTCTGAACTTCAAAAACTACTCACTTCTCTTGCTGATATCAATTCAAAAGTGAAGAGTGAGATCGAGGCTGCAGAAACTATGATACTCTTCTCACAGGAGGGAGTAGAATTTCCTGCTGCAACAAGAGAGGAAAATTAGTGACAAATTTATTTGATGTATCTACAAACCCTAATATTTTATCATTGTATGTTCATCCAAACAACCTAGAGAAATAATAGGGGTGAGGGAATAAGGTTTTCTTTTTATTGTCTTATGCTTGTATCAATAAATTAGATTGAAAACCAAACTTGTTTGAAACAAATCAGGGTGAAAAAATATTCTATTTAGACTTCTTTTGTTGAAATTAAAAATAATATGTTAAATAACTCTTGCTTGTTTCAATCACTTTTTGTTATTTGTGCATCGAACTCTAGACACGATTGTTACACTAGAAATCATGTCTTATAGTATGTTGATTAATGGCTTGTATAAAATGCTTAATGACATTTCAATGAGTAACCAAGTAGAACATCAGAGAAAGTATGAAAAGAGGTATAAAAGTGGAAAGTAGAGTCTGTAGTACGTGTGGGGAGGGAGTAAATCACGTCTCATCTTTTTTGTACATGTAGATTTGTCTTGCTTGTCTGGTCTAAATGTTATGAGTGGTTGAGACTGACATCGTTAGTGCATCGGGAGCCGAAGATGCATTTCTCACAGTTTAGATTGATTGAGGAAAGTGAAGTCATTAATCGGATTTGGTTAAGTGTGTAGATAGCAGTTATAGGAGAACTGTGGAAACATAGAAATAAAAAAAATCTTCAAAAACGGATACATAGACCACTCGGAGATTTTTTCGATGGCCTAGTTGAAGGTTTAGTCTTGAATGACATCGAAGGTATGCTTAATATATTTCTCTTTTTCTGATTGGTGTCTTGAACTTTTGGTTTGCATGAGGTCCATCAAAAAATATAAAGATTAGTGGTGAGATGAGGAATAACAGTTTTGTTTATGAGTAGAGAACGTTACCGGTTCGTTTTGTATATATAAGAGTTGAGGTATTCCTACTTGTATTTTTATTTTTTTTTCCCGATAAAAAAAGCACCAAGTAGAATATTATGTGTTCAATAAAGTGATACTCTAAAAAAATGAAAATATATATCAGCTAATAGTGAAAAACGTGGTTTAATAATCAATATAAAGTTTAGAGTTATTTGATATTTGGAATCGAAAATTTTATTAAAGATAATTAATCTTTTCAATATAAAGTCCATTCGAATGAGCCTAGTTTGTATGTTATGAAATATATAGATAAAACATACATATTCATTTTGCAATTCAACCCACTAATTTTATCAGTTTCGTTTTTATATGTAAAGCTTACTGTATCGTTTTTATCTGCAAAGTATCCCTTGAAAAAAATTAAAAGGTATTTGTTGAGTATTTTATCTCATTATTATGTGTAAACGTTTGAGCATTTCTTAAATAATTCATTTTAATTTTATTCTACATTTTGTTGTTGATAAAAAAAATTAACAACCAAAAAAAATCCAACCAAAATTTGGAATAAAAATTGAAGTAGGGAATAAGCTAGGTTATTTAGTACAAGTTCTTTAACGTAGACGATTTTAGATAAATTTATTTATCAAAGATTAAAATTATTTTATGTATAAATTAAAAAATTGTTTTTTTTTTTTGGACAACAAAAGAAGATATTTTTGTTATAGATGGAATGAGATCCATGAGAAGAACATGTAATTTTAAGTTGTTGTATTGATTATTTAATCCCTGCAATGGACCGTTTGGTCTTCGTGCTTTCTAGTCTGGTCTTTATGCTTTCTTTGAACAAAAACATCTTGTTTGTTATCTTTTTTATTTTTTATTTTTTAATAATATTTTTCATGTAATGCCTAACATGAAGCTTTATTGAAAAACAAAATAACAAGAACATCTTATTTGACATATGCATATGAGATTCGAGTGAAAAATTTCTAATTTATCTCATGATTTTCGGTTTTGTAAAATACTCAAAAATAGATCAATAATTTTGGCTTAAGGAAGTAGCTTGCGTCTAAAGATCAAATATGCAAAGAAGCAGCTTCCATCTTAAGCAACTCGATGTGAAGATTCTTTTCTTTACAGAGATCTTCATGAGGAATTTTACATGAAGCCTCTTTCAAGTTTTCAAACTCATAGTACCAATCAAGTATGCAAACTCCAACACTTTTTATATGGATTGAAGTAGGCAAGTAAATAATGGTATGCAAAGTTATCTCAATTTCATATTTCTTTATGGTTAGAATTATTAAATGATCATTCTTTATTTTTGAAACATTTAGGACAATTTACTACTACCTTCTTGATATATGTGTATGATATTGTCCTCATTGGAAATGACTTTGAGGAGATCACACGAATAACAAATCTTCTTCACCAAAAGTTTTGCATCAAGAACTTTGGTGATCTTACCTATTTTCTTGGTCTCTAAATAACACAAAATAATGCGTGGATACATCTTTTTCAACGTAAATACACATTGGATCTCCTTAAGGAAGTAGTAATACTTACATGTGCCTATGCATATGGTTCATTCTTCTTGTCTCTCTTATGAAAGTGCAACTAAACTCAATGATATTGATTCTTTCATGTATAGACGTCTCATTGGACACCTAATCTATATCATAAAATACTCTACTAGAAATCACTATACCGTTTATCACTTTGAGTCAATTTGTTTCAACACATGTTAATGATTATCAACAAGCTACTTTGTCACATTTTGAAGTATTTGAAGGGTTCTTCTAGACACATTTTTTTTTCAACAATAACAAAATCATCCTACTTAAAGTCTCGAGTAACTTTATAATCTACAATAGTTGTAGTTAAAACTTTGATAGTTAATTAGATATGTTCTTGCCGGTTGACTAGCTGTTGGTCCAACTCTACGATCGCTAGCACCTTCTTCCTCCTCCTTCACTATAAAATAGTTTTCCTGCAAAAGAAAGAAAGAGAGGCGCCCTCGCGGCCGTGTGCACTCCGACGCTCAAGTCAAAACTAGGGCAAAAAACACCAAGTGTATAGTAAAAGAGTGTTAGTCTCAAAAACTGCGTACCTTCCCCTGAGCCTTAAGCCCCTTTTATAGGGTGTCATTAGGTTATCTCTAGTAACCAACTTTCCCTGCATGGAACTTTATCTTTAGAAGAAAAATATTTAGTGAGTGAGAGAATGTTGTTATACGGGCGTAATCTTTAACAGCGTATCTTTGTATATTTGGAGTGCTACTGCCGCCACCTGCATATCAATAACATATTACTAGGAACAATATCTTTTATCTCTTAATCTTTTGGCGTGTATGGCGGTAACCTTCTATCTTCAAGCAATTGTCTTTATGGACGAATATCACAGCATATTGTTAACCCTAACGTTGCGGGGTCTATCCTTATGATTTAAACTAATCTCTTCTGGTAATCACCCTTCTCTGAGGGAACACACCGATGACTGATCACCCTTCTCTGAGGGGACACACTGATCACCCTTCTCTGAGGGGACACACGGATGACTGATCACCCTTCTCTGAAGGGACACACCGACGACTGATCACCCTTCTCTGAGGGGACACACTGAT
Organism: Phaseolus lunatus; assembly: GCA_013389735.1. Lineage (NCBI taxonomy): Eukaryota > Viridiplantae > Streptophyta > Magnoliopsida > Fabales > Fabaceae > Phaseolus > Phaseolus lunatus. The sequence goes on along the minus strand of CM023867.1, from coordinate 43,466,144 downwards.
GACTGATCATCCTTCTCAGAGGGGACACACTGATGACCGACCACCCACTAATCCAAGCTGCCTGCGGGGTCCACTCCACGTGGCTTTGGCCCATGCTGTGGGACCCAGCTGACGTGGTTCACCTTTTACTATCTGTTCTCGACGACCGAGGTCTGGCCACTACAAAATATTAATATAGAAACTATTTATTAATAATAAAAACTATTCTAGATACTAATATTTTTTTCTAATCTCTAAAATAATATCTAATTTAATCAATATAATAACTAATTATTTTTTTATTCTTAAAATTAATTTCTATATAATAAGTTTCTTATAGTATATGATTTCATTGGACTTATAGCATTATCTATCCACTCCTGAAAATCCATCTATTAGAATTCTCTTTTAATCGTTTCTCTTGTAATAATAAATAACCTTTTGAGAAATTCATCATGGGAAAACCTACGCCGACATTTACTTGTAAGAAATGGAAATATATTAATATTTTCATATTTCTATTTAAATAAATAGTTCTTTAGTTTGTTAAAATGTATATTATTTCAAATTTCAAATTGATTACCAGAGGAGAGAGGAGAAGGTGTTGGAGGGGTTGATGATGGAGAGAAACCATGGAGGAGACCTTTTTTACTAGCCACGTGTTAAGTTAGTGTGCCTCATATTCACTATTAATTTAATCGAAAACACTAATTAGATTATAATCATTATTTAAACAAATTTGAGACTAAATTCATATTTTTTTCAAATAGTATGTAAGTTTTATAATTCAAAGAGGAAAGTTTAAACAACAACTAAATCAGTAATTTGGAATCTTAAAGTTGAGTTATAAAATGAGAAAAAAATGCTCAAAAGGGAAATTTCTAAAGAACTAGATGCAATTGAGTAAAGAATTATAAAAGAAATATAAGAAACTGAATAATGGATAAAAGAATTCGTGAATAGAGACATATGAACACAGATCTTTTATTAGCATTTTCTGATTTTTTTTTTATCAAAAATAAATAAATAAACTATTTAAAGAATGCTTCAATTCTCACATAAAAAATTAAAAAAAAATATCCCCACGCAAACATGCTTACAAAATCCTACACAACAAATAAAGTTTTTATTTCCAAAATCTGAAAACTATACCATCAGAAACTTTTAGTGATTTGTGTCTACCTTTTTTCACTATGAAAATGTTACATAAATCTCATATAATACACCCTATTCGATAGTTAATAGTTATTTCTTTATTACACTAAATATCAATATAGAATTTAACTAAAGAATAATTTATTGCAAAATTATTATTAAAAGAACATTTTGGTTAAAAAGTATTATAATTTGATGGATCCTAAAGAGGATGAATAGGATTATGAACTTGACGAAATTATACAGAAATCAAAGAAAAAAAAATATTTTAAGGATTAAATATGTTTTTCGTTTATCTAATGTAAGAATTGATTTTTATTTTTAATTTAAATTTTAGACCTCTTATGTATTCTTGTAGTAAGAAAATTATTAAAATAAGTCTTTAACATTATTTTTTAGTAATAAATGAATTTTCAGTGTAAATTATATTATAATATTATAACATTCACGTTAATGATGAGTTAGTATGGAATATTTTAACTTCTCAATCTAAAAATTTGTTTGTCACACATAAAAATATAATAAAAATATATATATTTAAAGTGTAGAAATGAAAGTTGTTTTATCAAAATAAAATTTACAAGAAATACAAGGAGTCACACGGATAAAAAACCACTTCATGGACATGTATTTTTGTATGAAGGACAAGTGGGCACTTGACAATTATAGTATAGATATTTATTTCTAAAAGATTGAAATATATCAATAATTTTCATATTTTCTTTACTTTATATCTACTTACAACAAATTTATACCATTAAGAAAATAAATGAAAGAGAAACCCATAAAATGTAAAAAAAAAACTCTAAAATAGAAAAATATGTAAAAGGAAAAGAAAGAAAAAAAAAACATGAAAATTTTCACTACTTATATGTATCTTAATTTGACAATATATTCAAAATAATAAATAACACAAAAAAAAATATAAAAGTACTTTAGAAATTAAATGAAAAAATAAATACTCATACTGGCCATCTTTTATCCACATTTCTAATTTCTAATAACAAATATGCCAATAGTTACAACTTCATCAATTTTAATACTCGAAATATCAAAATATAAAAAACATAGTTCTAGTACTGTGTGGTAATATTTATAAGGATTAAATTTTTTTTTTATATTTTGATGTGAAATTAGTTTTTGTCCTTAGTCCAAATTTTGGACCTTTTGTATATTTGTAGTAAGGAAATTATTGAAATAAGTTATTGTCAATTATTTTTACGTGACAAACGGATTTCTATTGTGAATTAGGATGTTAAAATATTTCATGTTGATTTATTAGTGACTTAAGTGTTATACTATTATAATATAGTTCACATAAAAAATTCTTGTTACGTCAAAAAAAAAAACTAATAAATACCCATTCCAATAGTTTTCTTACCAAAAGTACCAATAAATTTAAAATTTGAATTATAAACAAAACTCAATTTTACTTTATAATACATGAACAGAAAATATATTTAACCTTATATTAATTGTTATCATACATTTATCTTTATTGTGTTGTGTTTATTATGTGCATGCTATTAATAATCACTTTTGCTTAGCTATATTAAATATTTCTATACATAGAAAAGAATTGAAAATTTGAATATAAGTATCGAAAGTTCATTAATGTAAACATTATAATCACAATGAACATGGTTAGTAACTTATTCAAACTTATAGGACATACTATATACTACCTATATCACTAATTGACACCAATATCTTAAGGTGATACATTGAGATCAATCTTAGGTTTCTTCTTCAATGGACAAGGAATAACATAGTTACACATAGGGCATTTGGGATTATGCTTCATTATGATCACATATGATAAGCAACCAGGGCACCCAGCAGCAAGTGGTGAAGAAAACTTCTCTTCATGTTCTTCCTCTTGAGTGTCTCTAATTGAAGAAGATGAAGAGGAATAGGAAACAGATGGGGAATAGAAATATGATGGATTTAAGGGTGAAGCCCTCTTCTTTGTTGGCTTTCTCTCTGCTCTTTCAAGAGCTGATTTCACCTTATCAATGGTGCACACACTTTGATAGTTGCTTGATGGCAATGAATGTGAGGCCAATTTCAAATCCAAGCTTGTTTCATTGAAAGGGTTCAAAGAAACTTTGGTTGAAGGAGATGGAAAATTCAAGTCTTGAAGCTTTGGATCCACTTGGTTCATTTGGGATTTGAATTCAGACACTGAAGAATTGCATCTTTCAATGTACACTTTCCCTGACTGCAATTCACTATGATCATTATTAACAAATAATAATTTTTCCATTAAAAAAATAATTCAAATTTATTTTTATCAATAAATAAATAAATATGAACCATTTCATAATTCAATCCTTATATAAAAAAATAACCCTTAATTTTTTAGTTCAATTCTTATATAAAAAAAATAACCCTTAATTTTTCCGAAACATGTCAAAAATCTCTATCAAACAACTAATAAATACACCAAAAATAATTCAGATAGTATGAAAGAAATCATAATGATTCAAATGGTGCATGGAGCAAAATACCAATGAAGATAATCAGGACACAGAAAATCAAGAAAAGATTTCAATTTTCTTTTCCACTAAGAATTCAAACAGAGCAAAACCAAATGTGACTCTAATTATTTTTTTTTAAATGTGTTTTTACCTCTAAAATTTTAGAAAAAAAATTAAAATGTGGAGGTAAAAAAAGATTTTTGCTCAAATTATTAAAAAAATAATCACTTCCCTTATAAATTTTGAATTCGTTTCAAAATTGAGAAACTAAAAACATAATTAAAACTTTAAAAATTTATGCTGTATAGAAAAATATTTCAAAAGATAATTATGATATTCTATACGACACACCTTGTATCATATTAATAGAATGAGTTTTATTATAGAAATCACTATTAACATTCTGTTTTTCCCCATAAACAGATTGCAGATATAATATGTAATGAGCATACACAAGATAAATTCAAATTCAAATTTTATCAAAAATATGTGTACATATTAAATATTGACATTAAAACTTCTGAAAACACAGTGAAATCCCACAAAAACCGAAAGCAATTTTTTTTTTCAATTTCTTATCTTTTTAACCTTGAAATACACTATCTTTAAAATGATATTCAAACTGCTTTTTCATAAAATATTATTTAAATAACTTAAAAAATTCAAAAATAAAAACTTTAAGAAACAACATCAACAATGGCAGAACTTAGTATTTGAGGGGTCTTAGCCTCCCAAACTTTTTTTACACATAAATTAGTACATAGACAAAAAAATAATAATATATTTTATATATTTAACACTTTCAAGTTTTTTTTATATTTATAAAAACATTTTGAGTCTCCAAAATATTTTCTAAGGTTGTGAGTCTATTTAACAAGAAGAATACCTAAACATGTGATAATTAACCCTATCCATCTATTTTATAAGACTTAAAATGAATAAACTTTATATCTTTTAATGAAAACAAAATGAAGGGTTCTACATACCTTAAGGTCTAGGTGTCTCTTCCAGCCAGAGGGCACATGGAAGTCCAGATCCAATTCCTGGGGTTGTAGAGAAGATGACCCACCAAAGAAGTCATAAGTAATCATAGTTCTTGATTTCTCACTCTTTGATCCCAATGAAGAACTTGTTTCAGATTCCATTGATGTTTATGTTTCCTCTTCCTTCTTGATCTGCAGAAAACAAAGACAGAGAGTGTTCTAATGGTGGTTTGTGTTCTTTATAGAGCATGTTAAAGTCATTTATATATGGATAGGTCTTTGAAGAAAACTAAAAAATACATAATATTCTTAATTATCCTTGGACAGAAAATAAAAAAAAATATGGATCAAGAAGATTTTGATATACCTTGAATAATAAATAAATGTAATAAAATTCATTTATATTAATGTGTACAATGACTTTATTTATTCCTATAAATAAAATATATAAATGCTGCTTGTTTAGATTTTAAAATAATTTTAGGGGGCATTTAAAACTTTTTCCCATAATAGAAGTATTAATTAGTCCATATTCTTTATAGTATTAATATTTGGATTCACAATTATTTCAAGTTCCTAGTATTTTCTGCATTATTCAAAGTTGACATTAAATGTGTTATGAATTGTAGAAGATTATGTATTTAATCTCTTGGCTCAAAATTCTTTCGCTTTTAAGAATGATATTATATATGTTTTTTTTTTTTATAGTGGAATTTAAGGGAATAAATTAATACTAAAACTATTTAAAATACCGAATTGATGGGATTAATTATAATTTTGATTGAGTAAATTAATTTTTGGTTTGTTTTAAAATTAAGTGTAGTTATTCAAATTTATATTCAATCTTTGATAAAAAAAAATTATTTATTTCCTTAAATTTGAGTTTTGTAGTTGAAGAGAGTGGATTAAAGATGGGAAGTTTAAGACAATATTTAAAATTTTAATCCGTTTCTAATTTTTTTTTTCAACTAAAATGTTTGGTTGGCCTCCTTAATTAATAATATTTTTTACCACTGAAGTTAAATCACTCAAAACATTCAACAAATAATATATATATATAATTTTTACTCATAATATTTTTTTTAATAAAATCAATCAAATATATCGAAAGTCAAACTCAATGATTATAATATTAATAATATTAAATAATGATTTTATGGTTAAAATTAAATTCATTCACAATTCAAAATAATGTGTATTCTTTATCAGTTATTTGTTTTCTATGTAATAAGAAGAAGAAAGTTGAAATATGATCAAATTTTTTTAAAAAAAAAGAAGGAAACACTTCCAAATCAATCAAAATATTCGTAACCAGATGAATCAATTTAAAGGATAACGTTTATCACATATCAGATGAATCAATTTAAAGGATAACATTTATCACATGATAAAATCAATGAAAAATTTGAAATACTAAAAAAAATGTATATAATAAATACTTAAATAATTTTATGATTTAATTAATTATATATTTAATGACATTAAATATTTTCTAAAATATTTAATTATTTATGGAACCCCTTTCTATTGTGTAGCTTTTAATACATTTTAATTATTAAATAAAAAGCGTGCTTAAAAAAGAAACAAAAATTCTCTTGCTACTAACTTTCTTTAACAAATTAAACTTTAGAAATGTATGCTATATTAAAATGAAAAAAATATTAATATGTATTTAATAAGTACTCTTATTATAGAAGATCTTAAAGGCACTCATTAAAAAGCATTTAAAATATTGTATTTATTATTTGAATTACATATAAAAATAAATATTAATTAAATCACTTTCATCTTTTGAATATAATACATATTTTTAGTTTTATCTCTTAAATTTTTCAAATGTTTATTAATGAAACTATTTTAGAAAAGGAAAAAAGATATTACAATTGTTATTCTATAAAAGTATAAAACTTATTCGGTGTTTTCCTTTTAAAATTTAGTTTTGTTATATAATACTAAAATATATAGACTTTAAAAGCTGAAAATTAATACAGTTGTAAAAAGTAAAATTAATAATAAAAAGAATAGATTTAACAACTTTTTTTTCTCTTATCACTTGTTTATTTTGTTGAATTTGTTGAATCAAGTTTCGTAATTTTAAAAATAGATACATGAAATTTTAAAGTTTATTTTTTAATTTCAGAAATGTAACAATATGATGATTTTATAGGATGAAATAAATGTCGTTAATTTTATAAATTATCATTATGTATTAATTATAAATTTTATTACGTATAAATTAATTACCATGAATATCTATTTATTAATAATAAATTTAATTGAATGGATGGAAAATGGTAATGTTATTATTTTTTAAATTAAAATACTCAGTTTAATCTTTAATTAATAATATAAATAAATAAATAAATAAATAATAAAACTAAAAATATAATTAAGTCACAAATATTTAATATTAGAGAATCTCTAATAGGGATTTCTTACAATAATTATTTTTAATTCATTTTTTATGATAATTATCAATTTTGGTACAATAGTAAATAATTTTAAGAAATTTCAATAAATTTCTATTTTTTTATACTATTTTCATTTTTTATTTAATTATATTTTAAATAAATTTAACTTAAAAAAATATTGACTTTATTTGATAATTGGGTTTTTTACTTGGGATGAACTATTTTTTGGAAAAAAAAATCTTTAAAGTAACGAAAGTTGGATGCATCATATAAAATTTATTCAATGATGTCATTTTTTCAAGAAACTTGTTAATCATCCACCATTAGAGACAATATAATATATCTATGCCTAAGTATTTTTTTCTGCTAAATGTTGCTGTTAATAATTTTTGTGAAGTTGAATAAATATAAAGAATTTTCATAATATATAAATAAATATAAATTTTACCTTATTAATTAATTTTATAAAAATATCAAAATTATTTAAATTCTATTTTAATAAAAATTTATTAAATTATTTGATCAGTTACTATCTAACTATCCATAAATATACGCACAAATTTGCATAAATTAACATACTGTCTTACTTTGAAGATCTACACCGATTAAACTAGATATTATATATAAGTAAATTAATTTTATTTTCAATATTAATTTGATATGAATATTATTTGTTTTACTGTAACAGTGGTTCACAATTAATATGCAGTGAGAGATTTGGAAGAGGAGTGAAAATTAGGAAAATATGTATGACAGACCATTAATGCAAGCATTTATTGCACGAAATAGTGCAACAATGGATGCTTTTAAGTAATTAGTTGTATTGGTATTTGAAGCCTCAAATTTAGGTTTTTAAAATATGGAAAAGAATATTAAACATGCAATATTTGATTAATTTGGAATTCAAACCCATTCATTTATTTCCTTTTGATTTTGGGTAATATATATAATTACAGTAATTAATCATTTAAATATTCTTTTAAACTTATTACTTTATTCAATTTTTTAGCTGTCAAACTTTTTAAAATTTTTCTATTTACACTATAAAAAAATTATTAAATAAAAATCAATTTTAAAGATGTAAAATAATTAGTTTCTATATTGATTAAATTAGATACTATTTTAAAGATAAAAAAAAATTTAATTTCTAAATTAGTTTCTATTATTATTAAATAATTTTTAAATTGATATCTAATTAGTTATCCAGATTTTAATTTCTAACTATTTAGATTCTAAATTAAGTAAAAAAAACCTTTGTAGGTAAAACCCTTGAAATAAATTTATATAATTCCCACTTTATTTTTGATATATCTACATTTAATATATTTATTCTTATCATAATTACATTTGTTGACAGTGTACCCTACACACTCTTACATCTTCTGCTGGGCCAACCGTGTATGCAAGGATGAGAGCTGAAGATAGTAGGCAAAGGTAGCTTTCATGGCATTAACAGAAGAGATTCTTTCTGTACCAAATTAGGAAGCATATCTTAATCAATATTTTCAGCCAATGATTACGAACCAGTGTCTTCTACAAGGTAGAACAACCTGAACAACCTGAGATAAATGTAAAATTCCATGCACTCGATTTAGAATGAAGGACAAGAGATAAACTAGGTTGGTTCTGTCTTTTGGAAACATCAAGTCAGAAATCTTAGCCTCTATGCCACAACAAGAAGATGAACTTTCATACAATAATTCTGTTTCTTACTTGTCACGAACAAGATTTAGTGCATGTATTTTTAGGTTTTGGATCAGTCAAAACTAACTATTCTGTAAAATAGTTTTGAAAATTGTAAATCATATATTTATATTTCACTTGATTCCAGGTCATAATTTTATCAATATCATTAGTACTGAAGTAAAATAAAGAGGTAATATTTATTTATTTATTAAATTTATTTACATCAGTTGTTTATAATTAATATAAAATATATGACGTGAAATACTATTTTTCTATGATTTATGTATAAATGACATAAAAAGTGTTATTTATATAGACTATGGTTAGAGATCCCACATCTACTAAGTATTAGAATATTTCAAAGTATATAAGTGGATATAAACCTCATATTACTAATTTTATAAAATTAAATTAGTTTAAAATCCACATCTTAATATGTTCTTAGAGTCATTTCGACATTATCATTAATTAAATTTTACAAAGTCTTTTGTCATAAAAGGGTATGCGAGTAAGGGTTAAACTTAAATAACATGAATAAAATCTTAACTTTATTTTTTGGATCCAAAGATATATATTAAACTATATCTATTAGATTGTACAAGTTAGAGAGTCTCTTTTAATATTGTGTTAGATGTTTTACTCTAGATTAGATAGTCAACGTCTTCTCCGTATTAGACAGTCTACATAGGATTAGACCATCAACTTCTACTCAATGTTAGACGGTTAACGTCTTCTCTTGAAACTGATGGTCTTTATCTTATCTTTTCTATATATTGTCTTACACGACTCTTATACAAACATTAATTAATAAGATGTTTTGTCTTCTTTTATTTTCTTCTGTATCTCTTGTTTTTGTTATTGTTATCATGGTATCAAAAGTCACTAATATAAAAAGTGTTATTTGTAATGCCCCTCAAATTTTATTCATATTTATATAATAAAATAAACGTAAAACAATAACATCAAAATTAATATATGTATATATAATAAAATACATTCATCCCATACATTGTATCTCAAAAGAACATCCCTTCTCTAGGGGATTTTAATACAAATTCATCAAATAGTTTTCAAAAAGAACGAAAATACAGCATTCAAACTCTTCCATCCCTTCCTCCAATAACTCACTGGGGAGCTCTATCACCTGCCACCTTGTCTGCTCCCGTGTAAATTATACACGATCATCACAGATTTAAGGAAAAACAACCACAAAACAAAACAAAGGGGTAAGCTAGCTGTAAAAAAAAAAAACTTTAAATATGAAACTTTATATCAACATAACCCATCATTTTTCACACATTTCATAATTTCCTCAAGTGTCATTCATTCCACATAACCATCAAGTATCTATCAAATTTTCAATATTTATCATTCTCATGTCAGACTTTCCACTGACTCATAACACATAGACACTTGACTCTACTTCCGGAAGACTCGTGCGTTGACTCAGACTCACAGATCTGCACCTGTCATACTACACCACTGTGAATCCACACAGGGTCACTGTGAATCCACACAGCTATGCGCATAAATAATCTCAATATCATCACTCTCCTAGTATGACAGGGTTAATCCATATAACAGGTCAAGTCAGTTATCTTTCAAACGACTTACCCATACATATGAACCTCCTTCGACTCTCACCACCTGAATAACTTCATCTATATGATTCCATTATCTCAGGAGAGTCAGGATATCTCCTTATTACAAATCCTTAGTCAATGCACATTCTAAACAAATCTATGCTTTGATCACTCTTTCACATCATTCCAGTATATCATCCAACACGTAAATGAACAAGGCAACCATAACATACTTTAAACCTTTTCTAACAATCCAAACATATCTCAATCAAATCATACCAAGGTTGATAATTTCGAAAATCATACACAGTTCACAGCATCCACTATATTTAAAAAAAAACCACATTTCAATCTCAACTAATACCGATTCACACAAAACAGGGGATTGTGAAATAGAATTTAAAACTGGTGACCACGTCACCCCAACTTCAGAATCTGCTAGCCTAAGGTTTTTATTAAAAATAACACTAGCTTCCCTTACCTGGACTTGAGCCGATCTCACTAAGAGCTCCAAACCCACCGAGAACTCAAGGATGCCTTAACCTGCACCATAGAGTCCCGATCACAAAACTAACTATAACACTCATATTCTGAGTTACCAGAGACTAACTCTGGAGCCAAAAGAGTCGCACGCAAAGCCTATGCAGAGGCAACTCTCTCAAGTTCAGATGACTTCAAAAACAGAGCACGACGAACTTACTCTGTTTTAAGGCTTTGATCGGAAACTTGCAGAGATACTTGCCCGGAGCCCAGGGACAGTCGCCGATTGTTAAACGGGTGCTTGATGGTGTCGGAAACGTCAACTGGTAGCGAAGATGCCCGAACGTGGAGAGAAGGAGAGAAAGGAAACAGGGAACCAAAACTCAACTCACTCGATTTCTCTCTACCCAAACAGCGTTCGAACATTGCCTATCAGAAGTGGATTTTGAAATTAAACCACCTTGCCCAGGAATGCCGCTGCCACCACCCACTCTGATGGGAAACTCTTGCGTGCAAGTTTCCTCTGACAGGATGGCCACGTGGACACCTTTGTATGCCCAAAACTCTGGAGCCACATGCCCTACTTACTCTCTGTTGCCAACTGCTCTGGGGACCCTTACTGTCTACGTGTCGCGCCTGCAGAACGCCTTCGCTGAAAGCCTGGGTCCCAGCTTATCTGCATATAACAGGACCCCCCGATGACCAGGAATCGATGACTGATCTCGCGATGACTATCCACCGATGTCTCATCCTGGCAGACGACTGATGTCTCATCCTGGCAGACGACTGATGTCTCATCCTGGCAGACGACCGATGTCTCTCCCTAGAAGACGACCGGTGTCTCTCCCTGGCAGACGACCGATGTCTCTCCCTGGCAGACGACATATGTCTCTCTCTGGCAGACGACCGATGTCTGATGACACCTCGTCACCCCTGCTGAAGGCTCATCGACTCACTACTCCACGTCTGTGTTATCACCCCCACATGGCTCGGTGACGTCGGTAGCTTCTCCTGCCCGAGGACAGGTCGGTACTAACTCCTCACGCGCCAATACATGCAACACTGAGGACAATCTCTTATGCCAAAGTATAGAGTTTCGCATTTATCCCGCATGCATGGCGTAGCTAAGGTTCAAATCACACCTTGATACATGTGATTTCTAGAACCCACTATGGTCCACCGACCGACCTCTACCATACTGACCTCAGACCTCTTGGGCGACGTCCGAGGTCTGACTACTATGGATTTTCTATTATATGACCTTTTTCATTTTAAATAATAACATACTCAGAAATCATTTAAAATATACCACTTCTATTCCAAATAAATTTCTAGATTCTTACATTATTTATGTCAATTATATTTATAATACTATAATTGAGGAAAAGTAATTTTATTAAATAAATTTCTAGATTCTTACATTATTTATGTCAATTATATTTATAATACTATAATTGAGGAAAAGTAATTTTATTAAATAAGACCTATGTTATTTTTTCTAAGAAGAGTTTTAAGAAAATCACTATATTATTTTATTAATTTAATTTTACAAAGTCTCTTGTGATAGAAGGGTATGTGAGTAAGGGTTAAACTTAAATAACATCAATAAAATAACAAAATTTAGTTAGCAACTTAAAGTTATTAAAAAGTTAGTTAATTTCAAGTCCATGGCATGACATATAAATATCAATTTCACTAGTTAACTTATCAATAAAATAGCCAATAATCTAAATTGGTAACGTGTGTTAAGAATTCAGGTGTGAATAAAACTTAAGAAAAGACGAAAAAATATTTATGAAACTATAGATTAGGAATTATTAAATGTTGGTTGGAGTGAATAAATCGATGAACTATGAATTATGACTTCCTTATATAAATGTTGAGCTGTAAATGATTAATTAGTGGATAAATATATATATATATATATATATATATATATATATATATATGTGTGTGTGTGTGTGTGTCTTTTTAGGGACAACTGAATAAAGATAAATAACTAAAAAATAAATATTAAATATATTTTTGTGGTGTTTAGTTGTATTTATTATCATAGTTGTTTATTTATAGTTGACTCATTGTCTATTAACTTTGAGAGCAAATCCTTGAAATAATCAGATTTAATTATCTTTTAAGATATTCAAAAGTGAGTAGGTACACAAATTTTCTGAAACATGAAAATCTAATAATTTATATTTAAGAGATTGATAATTTAATTGACTCTTCTTTTTTAAGGATGAGGAACCTTTTACTTGTATTGGAACATGTAGAGTAATTAACTCGAATCTTTATTTTGATATATATTTAAATGTAACAATTTTTTTGTTAAGGTGTGAAGTAGTAAAAAAAAAATATTAAATAAAAATTAATTTTAAAGACAAAAAATAAAAATAGTTAGTTATTATATTAATTAAATTAGATATTATCTTAAAAATTAAAAAAATATTAGTATTTAAAATAATTTTTTTTATAAACTAGTTTCTAAATTGGTTGGTAGCTAATTAAATATCAATTTATAAATTAGTTTATAAATTTGATTAATAATAGAAACTATTTTAGATATCAATAATTTTTTTAATTTTTAAATATTATGTATTTTAATTAATATAATAATTAATTTTTTATGTCTAAAATTAATTTTTTATTTAGTAATTTTTTTTTAGTGTAGTTATCAATCATCTATGAGTCTTTATGAAAGATCATCGTAGGATGTAGATTGGATCTTTTTACAAACTCTAAAACAATATGAGATTTAAATTGACAACTATTTTGATATAAGCTTGTTTAAGATTGCTTTCTCTTATAAATATTGTTTGCTATTATTGTCATCTTAGTTTTGGTATCTATATTGACTATAACATGGAAGTTGACAAAATTATTTTTTAATCAGATGAAACAACATGCTTGACTATTTTCATGTCGTCTAATCAAACTTTGATACTTATTATAAAATCAAAAGATTAAAACGACTATATAGGCTACACTTAATATGCTTGTTTTGAAAAAAAAATTGTATTATTTGTCATAATATAAAGTAAAGATTTGTATATCATATATTTGAAAAATTTCCTTGTATCTTAAACAACTTTCTTTGTTGTATTCAGATTCTGAAAATAATTAAATATTTGTTGAAAGTTAGAAATGACTTAATATTAAATAATATTTGTGTTCTTTATCTTAAGGGAGAGGCAAAGGACATGAATAAGAATGGTTTTTTATTCTCATTATAAGTTTTAGTCATTTTTTATTTTAAGTTTTTATAGTTTTAGTTCAGTAGAGAGTCTCTGTGACAGTTCTATTGTTTCTTGCTTTAAGAATTTTTTTTTTCAATTTCTGTAGCTTACATATTCTTTCATTTCTATTTTTGCACTTTTACATTCTTGCCTTTTCATATTCAGCTTTTCACTGGTATAACTATTTATTTGGTTAGATCAAAATAGAGTGAAAGCAAAACTATACTAATAAGAAAAGATAATCACTTAATCCAATAAAAAAGTGGGTGTTCAGCATTTCGTGACAGTGCTTTGGCTTACCTTGCCAATTTCTGCAAAAAAACTAGAAGTTCTAAATTGTGGCACACTAATTGGTTTCATAATCGTATAAGAATTAAGATTGAATTGCTGGTTTTGTTTCACTATCATGTACTAAGAATTAATATGCACAATTGTGACAAAAGGAGAAAAAAAAATGGGAAGAGAAAAAGACATATAATTTAATTTTAATTGAGTTTGATTTTAAGAGTCGCAAATGTTAATAGTAAAATCCAAGTTACTTATTTAGTCATGTTACATAATGGGAAGTTATTTACCAATAACTTTGTTGGAAACACCATTAAACACTAAAATATCAACTTGTTTTTTATTTTCTTCCATACTTAAACATTATTATTCCTAACACATTAGAGTTAAACATCAAATCAACACTTCAATCTTGTAAACAATATTGTTTACAATAACAAACCATGTGAAAAATCACAAATAGACAAGGTAAATCTAATTTCATCCAATATTGTAAACAACTATAAAAAAAAATAGTAAAGAACAACCAAGCAGAAATAGTGAAATGAGAAACCAACTAGAGAGAGTGTTCCAACATGTGGTATTCGATCCTTGAGCAGAGATCCAAGGCACCAAACTCACGAAACGCACGGTGATTTCAAAATGAAAACGTATTACTGTTCTGGAAATGGGCGTGACAAGGAGAGAAACCAAATAAGAAAATGAAAAACAATTTTGACAAACTAAATAGAAAAAAAAATTAAAACAAGAAGAGAGAGATATAGCTTCAATTGAAAGAAGAAGATTTTATAGGACTTGAGCAAGAAGCCATTATGACTCCTTCAAAACAAAACTACAAAAGTGTGTAAAAAACATAAGAAATTGAAAAAATATATGATAACTTCAATTGAGAGATGGAGATTTTCTAGGGCTTGAGCAAGAAGTCACCCTTCCTCCTCCTAAACAAAGTGTGGAACTATGAAAAAAACACAAGAAACTAAAAAAAAAAAAATATTGTAGTTTTTCGCGGTTCATTAAAAAATCATTGAGAGTTATCAGGGGTTAAAAAAACTTCGATACGAGTGCGTGTCTTAATGAAGGTTATTATAACCTCTATTAAAAAGCCTTTGTTAAATTTTATTTTTTTTTAGTGATACAACCTCTATTTAAAGGTTAAAAGTTTGACTAAAAAAAACAATGCATGACAATCATCTTCAAATCTTGTCGCATAAATATGATAGAAGTTGAGACAACTATATAGAATAGATGAAACCACTAAATATCTATTCAAAATCCTTCGAGGAACACAAACAAAAATATCTCCTAAAAATAGAGCTATTAAAATAGAAGTAAAATGTTTAACCTCCAATATTTTGAAATGTTTCTTATTTCCTCAGAAATAAATTCTTAAACAACGATTTAAAAGATGAAAAATACAAAACAAAGTCGTAACTTTCTTGAAAAAATCAACCATGAATCAAGTAAGAAAGTAGCATACAAATTTTTTGAAATACCTAAATTATCCTTAATAGTTTGTGGTGGTTTTGGAACGGGAGTGTTCCATAAGCAAAATGTATTTGTAGAATAGAAAATCTAGAAGACAAACAAACCATTCCAGAATATCTTTTTCGAAACATATTTTTTGACTTTCAGAATGATAAATCCATAATTTAAATGTGTTTCTGAAAGGGTATTTTGAAATGGTTATATAATATGCATGCACTCCCCTATTTCATTTTGGATTTGCAATTTCCACAAATATTATGGATTACCAATTATGGAGGCAAAAAAAAAAATGAACCTTACCTGATTTTTCCATGAACAACTATTCTAAAACTACCTACTAAGCACCACAATGCTGCCAAAAAGCACACATATCTATCTATGTCCATTGAGAGCACACTAAAATCACCGAGAATACTCATTTGTTCTAAATAGTGACAAAAAATGATAGAGAAGAAGGAAACGTTGTACTTTGGTTTCTTAAAACCTTCCGAAGTTCATTTTGTCAATTCATATTTTTGATGGGGTTCAGGAAACAAAATGTAAAGGTGCAGGAAGAAACACCCAACATGTAGTGAAAGAAAACACCCTCCTACCTCATGATTAGTTAATCTTCTTTTGGCAACTTCTTCCTGCACCTCTACATTCTTCTTCCTGCACCCCTACATTCTTAGAAAATACCAAAATTATCCTTTACACAGTTTTGGTTGTTTCCGGATTAATGGTTCCGTAAGAAAAAAAGTATTTCCAGAATAGAAAATTTGGAAAACAAAAAAGCATTCCGGATTAGCTTTTCCGGAACACTTTCTGGATTGATGAATCCGGAATACATTAAAACACGTTCCGGAAATATTTCGGAAAGAGTAATCCGGAAGTCATTTTTTAAAGAGGGCAAAACCGTCTTTTCCGATAATGTAGGGGTGCAGGAAGAAGAATGTAGAGGTGCAGGAAGAAGTTCCCTCTTCTTTTTTATAAAGCACTTAAGCCCAAACTGTTACAGCCCAACAAATTTCCATTTCCAGACCCATTCTAACTAGTCGAGACCCAAAATATGAGAACTGCTCTTTTACTATTCAAAATTCGATTTTTTAACAGGACTATTTTTTTCCAATAATTCCTAACTGTGATATTTTTTTACTAATATAATCTTTCGTTTTTGCATATACGTATCTTAATTTATAGAATTCATAAAATTAATTATTAGCACTGTAAAAAAATGTAATTATAACACTAGAAAAATAAAATAATAACGAAACAACATAAATAAAACAAAATATTAATGAATTAAAACTCAAAATATAAAATTCAAACATATAAAATGTGTAAAACGAATAAAACAAACAAACTTATCAAAAACTTAATTGCATTTCCATGGGCGTTAGTTCCTACATGCGGCAGTGGGAAAGAGCTTAGGATTTGTGAAACCTTTTCTTCTTGCCTTCACTGTTTGTAGAAGAACAAGTTGAGTATGTTCCCAAGTTCTTACATATTAGAACTCAAATGTATGAAGCATGAGACATCTAAAACAAATGGCATCATCAAGTGTTCCTTATCACTTGTTGTTGAAGTTTTAAGCATTAGCCACAAGTAGCTCAAGAAGTTGCTTCTTGGACATATACAACTTCCTTTCTTACTTCATCATAATATTGCTCTTCTAATGGAACAAAATTTATGTTGCATTTCACACTTGGTCAACTTTAGTTCATGCCTTAGAACTTTAACTTCTTTCCAATTGCATATCTATATGCAACTCTTGGATTAGTTTGGTGAATAACTCCTTATTCCTATTTATCATTTTCATATTTCCATTCTATTTCAATTCTTTTCAAAGGCTTTAATAAGTAAAATTCAATGATTGCCAAATAGATATTAGAGCCATTCTATCATGTGTCACCACATTTGCTTAAGATTGTCAAAAATTTTAAATTTAGTTAAGAATGAATATTGTTTTGTGTTAGTGAGATTTTTTTAGTCAAAAGATATATTCTTTATTTATAGTTTACATGAGAAATTTATAATTTATAATATCTTTCATTCAATAAGATTAAATTACCAACCACAGAAATTCGTAGGTAAAACAATTTATTTATGAATTACATCACAGAGAGTTAAATTAGGTCCTATCACACATCAAATCTTTAACCATTATATCAAACAAATATTTTGATCTATTATTATTATTCTTATAATGATTATTACTATTATTATTATAATTATTTTTATGATTATTATTATTAATAGGAATAATATATTAATAATAATAAAATTAATAATATTAGTTATATTATTAATAATAATAAATAATATTAGTTATATTATTAATAATAATAAATGATATTAATAATGTTAATAATAATATTAATATTATTTGATCATTATGGATAATAATAATAATAAAAATATTAATAATAACTATAATATTAATACTAATGCAATTATTATGGATTTATTTGTATACGAATTTTAATTTATACTTAATTGCCTATTGATTTTAATTTGTATGTAATTATCTACGGATAAATTCATAGGTAACAATTCATAGGTAATATCCGTATGTAACAATTTTCCACCTCAGTTTACATAAGTTACCTATAAATTTTGCTTATTGATTTTTTCAGTCAAATTATTTCGTTATTGTATACGGAAAATTCATAGATAACTTATTTTTACCTAAAAATATAATATGTATATAAAATTCGTAAGTAAATCCCAATTTATATAGAGATTCAAATCCATAGATAAATACTTGTACCAAATAATAAATTTGCTTATAATAAATAGTGTTTTATTCATCTTCTTGTTATAACTAATTTATACGTAAGTTCAATTTATTGTTATGATTAAAATAACTTCTAAAAACTAATTTTGAAATAATGTATTTAATATTGATAAAATTTAGTACATATATCATTTCTTTTATTTCATGAGTCATTATTTAAATAATATAAATGAATGTACATTAGTCTAATGGTGAGATTTACAGGAAAGTCATCTACTTAGTAAATGGTACATTGGTTGTAAGTTGTTCCTCTCCTCCATTCCTTCATTCCTCCATTGCTCATATTTGATGTTTTTAGGTTCTCCACTTTCCAAGATATATTCTTGACTGTGCTTGATCTCTTCCACCTTGCTCCTTCATGTCGTCGTTTTCTGTCACCACCAAGTTGGTCAACTTTTTTAGAGTAAAAAAATTTAATAAGTAATTTTAAAATTTATAATTAATATTAATTTATTTATATAATTAAAATTATTAAAATTTAATAATTGATATTAAACTATTGGTAGTCAAAACCCAAACTTCACTCTTTCTGTAAGATAGTAAAAGATCCAAACTTCACTTTCATATTTGGTCACTCACCCGTTGTATAAACTACACACTTCTTACTTTGATTTTCTTATTGTACTTTCTTAAAGCCCAAATAGAAGACTCATTCATTGCTGGACAAAGTAAAACCCATCACCACAAAACCACATATAACAATTACTTACATAAAACAAAACATTTTATATGCAAAAAAAAAACATTTACATTGTGGGTAATTAACTTTTATTAATCATGTCAAATTTTAATTAAGAAACATGAAACAAAGTCATAATTTTAGTTAATTCATAGAATAAAATAATATAGAAAATTTCTACACAGCTATATAGACTTTTTTTTTTTCAAACCCCTTCTAGTATTATTAATTAGGTAGTGGTGAGTCATTACATAAAGTCAAGAGTCAACCCAAATAAATGAGCTAATAAATGTGGAACTGTTTCAATTTAACTACTAGATTTTAGTTAAGTCATAATTATAAAACTGCATTACTCATTCGGAGATTTTTTTTTTTTTCGAAATGATTAAACTCTCTTAATATTGATCTGGTTGATATACACAAATAAATAAATATAGGAATTCTTGATTAAACAATCATAATTTTACACTTTATTTATAAATCAAATTTTAAAAAATTATTAAAAATAAATAAATTGTATTAAGATGCTACCGCACGATAGAGACCATACCATGATCATAATTAAAGTTACGTCTAAGTAGGATTAACGAAGATAATCAGCATTCTAAGAGTTAAGTAATATGCTCCTAAATGTGATCCACTCCATAATCTGTCTCAGTAAAAAAGGGTCTATGATAATCATATAAATAGATACAACATCATACTATGCTAAAACGCCGAGTGCCAAACACTATCATTACAAGAAAATCATTGAATAGAAATCAATTTTAGAGACAAAAAATAATTATTTGCTATAATGACTAAATTATATACTATTTTAGAGACAAAAAAAATTATTGGTTTCTAAATTAGTTTCTATTATTGATAAATAGTTTCTAAATTGGTATCTAATTAGCTACCAAAGTTTTTGTTACCAAATTTAGAATCTAAATAATTGGTAGTTAAAACTTTGGTAGCTAATTAAATACCAATTTAGAAATTATTTATCAATAATAGAAACTAATTTAGAAATTAATAATTTTTGTAGTCTCTAAAATAGTATCTAATTTAGTCACTATAATAACTAATTATTTTTTATCTCTAAAATTAGTTTTATTCAATGATTTTCTAATAGTGTATACTCACTTAAGCGTCGGAGTGTTTTTTTCAATTATCTCCGGAGATCACAAAAACGAGAGAAAGAGTGACAATTATCCCCGGAGATCACAAAAACGAGAGAAAGAGTGACGAAGGGAGAGCGAAGTATTTGCCAACGGACCGACACTGCAAGAAAATCATTGAATAAAACATTATTATTTTAACAATTTTTAAAAATTATATCTATTTTAATAATTTCTTAAAATTTTATCTATTTTAATTAATTATGTATAAAATTTGAGGTGGTTCAAAACCGAAATATAAATGAAAGAAAGAAAGAGAGAAATAGAGAATATTTGTAGGATCTGCAAAAGGGGAAGTTAGCATGTGGAGTTCCCATTTTGGCAATAAATAACATCTTCCACTATTGTGTATATTGTTGACTGAGAAGTGAAGAAAGGAGGAAATATGAAAACTAACAGAAGATGATACAATCATTAATATCACTGAAAAATAAATGGTGTCATGTGAATCATATCAGAGAGCAGTAATTGCTGTAGCTTCTTCTTTTTTCTTGCGCATGCAGTTTCGCTACTTTCTCCGATCTGCAATCATTCTTCACCCAAAATAATGCACACAAAAGGACAAACACATTTCTTACAATTATCTTCTGTTTTCAAAATTTAATATTCGCAATCCATGTTGAAGAAAAGATTATGAATATGAGTTCCCATTTCAGAAGATGATGCTTTAGGTTTGACAGATACGATTTGTACGTAGAGATGGCATGTGCCTTAAGCGCAATTCAAGCACATGCAACTCAATTTTTCATTCAAATCCTTCTGTCACAGTTTTTTCTTTCAGATCATAACATTCATACTTTTTCTTCTTTAATATGTAAGGTAATCAACCTCAAATCTTTTAAAAGATTGAATATGAAATCATTCTATTATATTAAAAAATAAAGTTTAAATTTAACTAAAAGATTTACATCTATTTATATATTATAAAATATTATGAAATGTTCTAATATTTAGTAGTTGATGTTGAATTTTTAATATATTCACTATGTTCAAAATATTTTTTTTAGATTAGTGGGTTTTTTTAGTCTTTGTTTATGATTCTGATAGAGCATATGAAATATGACTTTAATGTTCAAAAAATATAATTTTATTTTAAGATAATTTTAATTAAGTTTGTATTTAATTATTTAGCATAATTTTCTTTTCATGAAATTGTATTAGTAAGTATGATTTCGTTTATTAAAATCATACTTACTAAAAATGACTTCAGAATAAAAGAATATAACACGATTTTATTTTAGTACAAAATAAACTATAAAAAAACCATGAATATTAGACATAATTTCTATTGCAAAAAATAAAAATGTTAAAATTATGTGAGTAGAAAAGTCATATTTTTTAAACATGACTTATTCAATTTTATAATTTTTTCACAATTCATAATATGAAAAATTTCTCTTTATTTTTAGTAAGGTAAAATGTTTATTTAGTACTTTTTATTGTTGTACGTATAATATCATTAGATGCAATCAAGATATTAGTTATTTTAAAACTTATTAGAAATTTTAGTAAATTAAGAAGTGTTATAAATGGTATTTAGTGGATTAAGAGGTAACTAAAATGACAATTCCTATTTAATGTCACTATTCAAAAAAATATGTTTTGCAATATTGTTGATTAAATTTGCATGAAAATATGTTACTCAAATTTAGCTGGATGCAATATTAAACTATGGCTTAATTATGGTTAGGCATTTAATAAGTTAATGTTGATATGCCTAACCACTTTAATATAACTATAATACAACTAATTAATTAGTGTAGACATGCATATATATAATTAATAACCATTTTCATGATATGGTCAAAATAAGATAAGTTTTAATAATCATATAGAAAGGCATGGCATAACCTATTTTTCATGACAACTCAAAGGCATGACTTGATACACAAAAGCATAATTGCTTCATTTCTTTATTGCAAATTATAAAATTATTCCATGAGTTGAAAAATAGCTGAGGAATTGACCAAGTTTCATAGAATAAGATCACCAATTTCTTAAACAAAAATAAAATAGAATAATGCCACCATCTTGTAGCATACTCTTACGACTATTCAACAACAGCATAGTCCCAAAACGTAAATATTAATATTATTATTTGGTTTGGTATATATTTATATTCAAGCAGTTTATTTAAGATTAAATAATTTTTTATATCTCTAAATCTAGTTTGTATTAAAATTAGTATATTTTAAAAAATTCAGTATTTTATATCTATTTATTCTAGTTCAAAGTTTAAATGATTTTAATCCAGAACATTCAAAAACTGAGTAATGCATTTGATAGGTTCTAGTCAATTGTATATTATATTATAAATCTTAATTAATATTATTTAATTTTAATCAATTAATTATTAGTGGATATTTTTTTTTTGATTAAAATTTGAATATAGTTTTATTTAATAATTGATAGGTCTATAATCAATTTTTATAAATTAAATTAACAATGAGACCAACGGTCTATTTAACAAATATGTTAATTTGGTTATAATTTTTTTTTAATTAACGGTATATATATATATATATACACACACACACACACCATTGTCATGTGTTTCGCAGCATGTTGACATGAAGTAGCTTCCAAACGAATGATGCCGACAATGCTTCTCCTAAAATGTAGATGGTCCCTAAGATCATAAAATTAATAAGCGTGACCATTTTAATAATGAACTTTAATACCTCAGGTTATGAATAACTTTATCTTTCACTTCTGTAAAATATACCTTTTATGTTAATTATTAAAATGTTAATTAAGTTAAATTATGTCATTTTCAAACTTAATATAAAGATAAGTAGTATAAAAAAGAAATTATTTTATGTGGGTTAATCACACAACATAAAATTGGTTTAAAGATAATTGAGATAAAAAGTATTGTTTGCTTTAAAACAACTTATAACTTATGTTACCTTATTCACAAATTTGTCCACATTA
This sequence comes from Phaseolus lunatus, assembly GCA_013389735.1. Classification (NCBI taxonomy): domain Eukaryota; kingdom Viridiplantae; phylum Streptophyta; class Magnoliopsida; order Fabales; family Fabaceae; genus Phaseolus; species Phaseolus lunatus. The sequence goes on along the minus strand of CM023867.1, from coordinate 43,442,835 downwards.
AAACAACTTTTCCATTAATAAATTACAAGCTTATGAAGCAATTTACAGTGTTGCGTTACGAAACCCAAAAATTGAGTAGTCAAATATTTTCTAAACGGTTTAACGACCTTTCGATTAAAATCAATATCTACGTCATGTTATGAGTTAGGGACATTAATTCTAATTAGAAGACCATAAAGCGAAAGTAACATCTATTGGGCCTAACTTAACCCTTTTGACAGGACAAGGCCCCACCAAAACAGTATAAATAAGAGGGGTAATGCTATTTTGAACTTTTAACTAAATCACATATACTGATTCCATTTGACTTGAGCGTCGGAGAATCTTTACAGATACCTCTCTTTCGGACATCAAGAAAAGCAATCGAGATTGAAGAGAAAATTCGAAAATTTCGATAAGACATATTCAATCTCGTATAAATTGTAATAACAAACAACAAAAAAATGGATAATGAGCATGAAGATTTACAAGAAGAATCACATCTTATAGATACAACCATTTTGATTCCTTGGTTAGATTGTATAGTTCAACAGAGAGAAGAAGATACCAACTTCTTTATGAAAATGAATTGGTTATTGAATCTTTAAGACCCTTTAAGCCTGTAAAAGAATTTCAGACATAAGTTTTAGTATAAAACACAAAGGAAAAGAAAATTTAGCTCCAAATCATTAAAAAATACACATAACTAACTAGTTTGTTTTAAATATATGTCTAATGATTTTTTCTTTGAATTATCGACATGTGAATTAAATATCAAGCTAAAATATTTTGAAGAGAGAAAGATTTTGCAGTCAACCTTGTGGTAGTGATGGCAGCACAATTATGACGGTTAGGTTCTCTTTTAACAACAAGAAATAAGAAAGTGATGAATTTTTTTTTATTGAAAAAGAATAAAATAAATTAGATCATGTAAATAATGTAAATTTTTTTCACTGCTTTATTTTAGAAAACGCAATGGCTTACTTCTATGTATTTATTTCTAAATAGATGGAAAATCATTCCAGAAAATCAGCTTCATTAGACTATAATTCATTGATTTCTGTCTTTTAAATAATGTTGTCGCGAGAATTTCAGCGAAATTATTATTTTGACTGCACATGCTGCATGTTCTTTTTTCCTCGCAAGTCAATGCTTGGATCAATATTTTAATTGTTTAACTTTTGACCAATTTTCATCTTCTGAATTAGAAAATTAATAAAGGGTAACGTTTATTTTATAAGATAATACAGAAACTAGTATAATAGTACTCTAAACTAACTTTGATTCAATGTAATTTCTAGATTAAAAAAAATAATTCTAAAGTTTTAAAAATTACATATAACTCTGGTTCGACAATGCAATCGGTGTTATATGTCATTTCAGAGTAAAAAAAAGTTTAAGTTAATAAAAGATATATTACACTTGTTATTTATAACTAGTGTAATATATGCTTTTACTCTATTTTCTTGACTTGTGCCTTCACTCTCCATTTGCGCTATTATAAGTTTTCTTGCTCAAGAGTTAATTTTGTTTCTGTCAATGCTGCTACCATTGTTGCTGCCAGCCGCTGTCTCCATCGCTACTCCTGCTGTTTCTCTCTTATTTCGTTCTCTTTGTCATGAGAGCATCCACACTGAACGAGATTCTTACGTTCACGCTTCTCTGCTATTTCGTTCCACTTTTGTTGTCGCTCTTGCTGCCATTGTCGCTACCACATTGCTGTCAGAGCTCCGTTTATGTTCACAATCTAGGTTATTCTTTTATTTTTAAATATTTTAATTTTAATTATTATTTGGTTTTAAATTATATAGACAATTAATTTTATTATATTGTATTTGGAATATGATGTATTAGGTTTTAAATTGGGTAATTGTTATATGTTGAATGTCTTGGTATTGGGTTTGAGGGCGATCGACCATCGACAATGTGTATTGTATTTTATAATGTATTATACTTTAATTTTTGAATTGTTGTTTTAATTTTTACATGTTAAACACTTTGGTATTGAGTTTAGGGTTTAGGGTTTAGTATGTGACTCTGAAGGACATATGACACCGGTTGGAAGCCACAATCGGTGCTATATGTGTCTTCTAAAGCACATATTTTTGAATATTTTATTTCAAATTTTGATACATATTACATCAGTTTTTACAACTGATGTTATATGTAATTGACATTTTACATCGTTGAGATTTACATCGGTAATGGAACCAGTGTTATATGTCTCCTAGAACTGATGTTATAAGCGTTTTTTGCACTAGTGTTTGTTGAATTATTTATTAAACATGATAACTAGGGTTATTATTTTTCTTAAAATTCATATTAATTTGATGCTAAAATATAATATACAAATTTATATTATTATTAGTTTCAATTATTTGATTATTAAGTGAATGTTCAATAGGATTAATATTATTATAAAACCCTATTGCAAATGAAAAATATTTGATTCAAACTAGACATTTATATTTTTGTATGGATCAGAAAGGATACTCACGATCAGGTATAACTTCTGATCTTCTAGATGATGGTGAGTCATCAATATTCAATCGTTGGTTTTCAATCGTTGATCCTCGATCGTTAGTTCTCGATCGTTGGTTCTCGATAGTTAGTCTTCGATCAACGTGGGGAGTACCTGCAAAAGATCCTTCAACCTTCAAATTAGAATTTGGTATTCAATGATTGGAGCATTAAATACTATTAGAATGCCTACATTTGTCTTGTTTTGGAGTGTATTTTTATAGTGTCAACATGAACCTCTACTATTGGATCTAGTTTAACACAAGTTACCGAGTTAACTCTAATATTAAACAAATATTTTGTACAATAATCACGTTATTGAAGAGTATTTCTCAGTTTCTCAAGATATACTTGGTTGTAGAGGATTTGGTCATAGCATAGTAGTGTATTCGGTGATATACAATTTCTATTGCTAATTAGTCTAGAGTCTCAATAATACTTCATTGATAAGATGTACATTAAAATAGAAGGAGTCTCTCTAATAAACAATTGACATCAAAACATGGTTTAATCTCATTTGTGACTATATAAAATTGTCGAAGGTTTCATTTCTAGGTTCACATAATGATTCTCCAATTTTTTTTTTTTCTGATATCTTTTTTGTTTTTCCTGTATATCCACTGCAGAATCTCGATTCTAATTGATTTGGAGATAAAATCTGTTGTTCTATGGGTGCGAGAGAAAAAAAAAAGGATTCCTAATAAATGCTTCACGTATTTTACATTGATATTTCTAATTGACATATATTTGAATGGATTCTAAGATTACATAATTTGATTAAATATTGCCATTACTTATGATTAAGAATTACCTTATGGTGACACAAGTTCATGCTTTGTTTCAATAGTTTTCAACTATCTTTGGATTAAATATGATTTTTTTTTACCAAAATTGCATTGAATATTACATGTATCGTGTCTAATTGTCCTTGTTAATACAATTTATATGATGGTGGAATTTATTTAATATTATGGTCTTAGAGTTTTCAATATCTTATCGATATTAACAATAAGAAAATGGCTTATTTTTATGGAAATTTTCTTATGCATTGTAGTTTTGGATCCTTAAGCATAATTACAATGGAATAAGTGTTCTTTTTTAAACTTTAGTTCATCTTGTATATTTCTTGACCAATTCTTATATAAAACTATTATTGTTTTGTCTTGTATGGATAATTCATAGGAGAAAAGCCTCTCTATTGACACATTTTATATTATTAATAAGTTAAAATACCACAAGTGAAGTGTTTGATGACAATGAGACACGCCACAAAAATAAGACAATTAAGGATAATGTTTGTGATATTTAAAATGTAAAATAATTTCTCTATGTTGTTGGTGAGAAATTTAAGTTTGGAAGTTGAAAATGGCTTGCTCTCCATCGTTCTGAAAAAGACTGTTTATAGTGGGGTAGGTGAACATTTTATGAAAATGGTGGTGAATTTAGTACAACAACCTAAAGTCCATGAATATGAATATTTTCTTATTTTGACCTGTGTTTGAATCTCTTGCATCTCAGTTTGATGTTTTGATACTTCATATAATGCTTAACATAATGTTGGTTTGATGAAATCATACTCATTAAGAAAGTGTAAATTATGAAAAATGGAAAGTCTCATAGTGTAAAGTGTGTCTCATGTAATAATAAGATTTCTTTAATATTAAGACTAAGAAATTCACTTTAAGAAGGAAGATATAATTTACATTATGGAGAATACTTTGGTAATAATTTGGAGAAAAATCTTATTACCCGAAATAAAAATGCAATGTGAAGTATAAATTTTAGGATAATTAGTAGTTAAAAGCTTGATAGTTAATTAGATACCAATTTAGAAACTATTTAACAATAATAGAAACCAATTTAAAAACCAATAATTTTTTTAGTCTCTAAATGGTCTCTAATTTAATCAATATAACAACTAATTATTTTTTGTTTCTACAATTAATTTTTATTTAGTGATTTTCTTGTAGTGTTTCTCTTCTGTTTTTGCTAAATATTTTTATTTTATGATGGTTTTGATGGCTCATTTTACTTAGAGCTTTATAAAATAGAAGTTAAAAAAACTTTTTATTTAAAATGGTGACTTGTACTAAGATGTGTAGATAGATCAATTCGGAGATTTAAAAAGAAAAGATGTAAAAAGCACTTGATTTGTAAATTGAGAAATTTCATTTATGAATTGAAGCAACCTTTTAAACAATGATACTTGAAATTCGATGAGACTGTTTTCTATCTCAATTTTTAAAGAAAATGTAATTGGTCAATGCATCTTTAAAAAAAAGAGTCGGAGTAAGTTTGTTATTTTTTTCTTTTTAAATTGATAATAATTTTTTTTGGCTTTTAAGGACTTTCTAAACAAGTGTTCTTGCTTTGTCTTTGAAAAGTTATGTTTGAAAATATTTTAAGCAAGTTTCATATGGAAAAAAAAGTGTAATTCTTTTATTTTACATGTTTAAAAGGCTCAAAGACTTTCTAACAGCCAATATCCTAAAAAGAGTTTGGAAAAAGTTGAAATAGGAAAGTCTCATATGTTTCTATTACTGGAAGTCATACTTATGTCTAAGTATGTTCACCTCTTCATATTTCTTTCAACACTTAGGGTGCATGGGAAGTACTTAAACAAAATTGGAAGAAGTCTGATTATCTTGAGGTAATGGACTATTATGATTTACATCATGGTGGTTGTCCATATCATCATAAATGTACATCAGGGTATGTTTTAATGTTTCATAGAAAAGTTGTGTAAACACTTACAACAACCTCAACTATGAAAGCAAAACATGTGACTTTTTACAATGTCAATTCTCAACCTTTAAGGTAAATAACTTTACTTCTAAGTTCCCTCTTGTGGTTTGGCTCTAAAAGGGGTTGAACAGAACTCAAGATTCTTTTCACAAATAGATAGTCTGTTTAATGAATAAGCAAAAATAACATAACGATTTATAATAGTAAACCCACAACTCTTATGTTACATCCAGTGCATCTTGACATTCTTAAATGATTCTACTAATCAAAACTTGATTATAAACACGAGTACACAAACCAATTTTAGTTATCCCTTCTCAATTTTCATGAGCCTGAGAACATGAGTATTCTTTAGTTGTCACTTTGTGCTACAAAAGCATATGATTGATGGTAACAAAGGTAACTCTCAATGAGAGAATATGGCAAGAATTCTCACAAGTGGGTTGTGTCGCAACGTGAAGAATATAAAGTTTAACATTTTTCACAAAGACATATTACATTTAAGTTTAAAATACTTGTATATCCTATAGTTCTTTGGTGATGAATGCTTGAAACTTTTATCAATATACAGACGTTGTGGAAAACCTGAAAACACAAGAAGGAGGGTTGAATTGTGTTTTGAAATTTTTTGCATCTTTTCACAAGTATCCTCTAATACTACATAGTTAGATGATAGGTTTGACTAAAGTCAAATGAACTGGCACATGTTTTCACAAACATAGATTTAAAAGCTTCACCTTCTTAAGTTACTTACAAGTAAATAACATGCAATTTAAAAAGAGATGGAGAGAGTTTACACAGTATTTTAATATTGGCTCGACTGATAGCAAAGACTACGTCTAGTTCTTAACCAACCAATCAAGTTCCACTAAGAAAACTATTATTGTGAAGTACAATCAAGTATTCTTTCCACTTCCAGTCACTTTTGAGTGACCCCGTTCAAGTATTCTTTTCACAAGACACTTTCGACTTAACCGAATATTCTTTCACAAGCCACTCCTGACTTAACTCAAGTATTCTTTTACAAGTCACTCTTGGCTCAATCCAAGTATTATTTCATAAACCACTCTTGTGATCATACAATGCCTTTATGATCAAAATCACATTTTACGCTCATAAGAAAAGGTAGCATCTTTCAACGTATACAAGGTTTAGGCTCTCTACACCAGTTTTCTAGAACAAACACAAACAATGTTCTTACAAAGCTTTTTAGGACGTATAGAAAATTTAGCAGAATTTCAATACTTGATAATAATGGTTATTTTTCTTGTTCTTCTCTTCAAAGCATGTCTTTGTATAGCTCAAAGAATGTAGCCATTTTTATTTCCTCATCTTTGAACTCATTTAGAGGTTTTCTCCTTCATCTATAGTTTGATGAACTTGAACATTGAGAAGCATTAAATGTGCTTTAGCTAGTATTAATTGTACTTCTCTTCTTCATGCAACCTCCCTAAGAGTTAGCAATACTTATCTTCTTCGATACTAGAACCTTTTACACTTAAAAAACAATAAAAGTGCACACTGTATAATCCAGATAATTGAGCTAGAGTTGAATATTACTTTTGTTAGGATAGTTGGTGAAAATTACAGTTTTAGCTTGAATCCCAAGAGATATTAGAATGAGCTTTTTCTTCACCATGGATATCTTGGCAACAAACAGTGAAAACCACTCTCTACATCATAAACTTAAGCCTAAGGATTATTCTTTGTATCATCTAATCATCATCAATCATATATCCCATTTTCGGGTAATCTGCATGTTGCTCTTATCAACTATTAGACAAAGAACTTGCACCTATATGATATGCTTTTTTCTTTCAGCATCTTCCAAATGCAACTACATTGGTTCATGCTTTGTTAGTTTATGCAGTTAATCAAAACCACAGGATGTTGGACTTTTTCCCTAATAATCTTCCCTTTTTTTATGGTGCTTAAAGAAATGAGCATTTTATAATTACAAAAAAATAGTTCATCAAAGAAATATTAGGTTCAAGCGTTAAACCACATCTTCTTTGTCATCAACTTTGAGTTGCAAGATTCATCAAAATTTACAACTCATCAGTATCAGATACTCCCTTTGAGTTGTGGAATTTGAAAAATGTCTGCAGCTCATCAACGGTAACGTATGTGCCTTTTCCATGGTTGAAAGTTCCTCTTGACTTGAGCTTCTTCTTCTTTTGCAGGCTCCCCCTTAAACAAACATCTTCCATTGAACTTGGGTGTTGAGTTCCTTTTCATTTTCAGTAACCTTTTTTTTTTCTCTTCAGGCTCCACTTTGGAAAACATACATTATCATGTTAGTATCATTTATTGATTATGTGTTTTGATCCTTTTTCCTCTCCCCCTTGGACAGACATCATCTCATGATGTCTTCATCTTCTTTTAAGTGCATGCTCACCTTTCTCCATCTGCCTTCTTTTCCTAAGTGAATGTTCCTTTATAATTCTCTCCCTTTTTTAAGTATCATCAACAAAGGTGTGGTGCCTGGGTAAACAACCTTTATACCCTTGTAGAAATGAAAGTGTACTTGTGTTTGTTGACGATCTACAACAAGCATGTAGGAGGTTGAAACAATAATGCCATGATGCATTGAATCAAAAGCAAAATGATTACATCTTTAGCTCGAATCTCAAGAGATATTTGAATGAAGCTTCTATTTGGTGCAGATTTCTTTTACAAAAGATGGTGAAGACATTCTTTGAATCACAAACTTAAACTTTATAAATATTCTTTGAGTATATGTCAACTTAGAGTATTGGTTGTACTTATTGTTTGACCATCTATCAAACTGAGTGGATAGTCTACATAGTACTCTTATCACTTGCCCTGTATGATATGTTATTTTTCTTTTGTGTCTTCCAGAAACAACTACATTGATTCACGTTTTGTTGGTTTAAACACTTTGTCAAAACCATAAGGTGTTGAACTTTTGCTCGAACAGACACCGAGAATACGATCATTGCTTAGTGTAATATTCAACAATGATATCTCTTTGTGCTTGATAATAAAATCAGAAATCTTTTGTATGGATTTTTTAATAATAATTTTAATTTTACATACAAAGTTATGTATAGAAGATTGCTCTTCCTTATAAGTAATGCAAGTTATAAACAAGTATTGCAAGAATATTTGACATAAATGATTTTTCAATGCTTGTGTTACTGATTGAGTTTCATAGCAATTTATTCTTTAAAAATATTTTTGAACATTGTTAGAATTATATGTTTCATTATATAAATATATCTTATTGGATGCCAATAATTAAGATTAATTCACATAAACAACTCTAACCAAATATATTTGATTTTATGTATAATAAAGATTCTAGTTATGACTTGATTACACATCATGGTATCATATTTAATAGATTTCAAGTTACTTAGACTTTCTTCCATTTCAATGTAAACGATTGAAGGTTTTGATGAGAATAACCATATATATGCTTTATAGAACACATGCTAAATAATTCATAAACAATACATTAATTCAATTACTTGTTCATATTTGTTAAAATCAAAAGTATTCACTAAGAAATGATCTAGTAAGTTTAGATAAGTACTGTAGCACTCAAAAAATGGTATTTAGCAAATCTAAAAGATTTCTTGCTATTTAGATTATTGATCAAATTAGAAATCAAATCAAGTTTGTCTCTAAAAGTCTAGTTTTGATTTAATTAGCTATCAATTTTAAAGTTATTAAAGTTATTAGTATTTAGTGACTATATTTGTTTGGTCACAATATTGCTCACAATGATATTGGCATGTTAAGTGTGAAAAATGTTTGTGATTAAAATTTTAATTACAATTTCAGTGATTATTTTTTTAAAAGAATTATTCAAGAATTGATTGCAAATATTGTTACAAAATTCTAAAAAATAATATAAAATTTAGTAACTAATTTAGTTGCAACTTGTTTTTAAAATGAAAGATTTTAGTCTATATTAGCAATTTGATTAACAAAACTATTTGTAATTTTTAATGACATTCAAGACATTTCATCTCAAACTTATAATATAAATAAAAGTGTTGCATCAATATAATGTAGACAAACACAAATTTACAGTCAAACTAATTAAAGTGTGGACTTAGTCAAACTAATTAAAAGTGTGAAGTTAGACAAACTAAAAAAAAAATTACAGGCAAACTAATTAAAGTGTGGACTTAGTCAAACCAATTAAAAGTGTGAAGTTAGATAAATTAAATAAAAATTAAAAATATTTGACTCGAATAATTAAATATCATTCTCTATCTCATCAATATAATCGTAGTACCTTCAAAACTTTGGTTAAAACCATCTGCAATAATATTTTGTATGCATTTGTTGAAAATGTTGTATATTTTTGTCCAATATTTGTTTCTAAGATTTCTTTAGATCACACTCTACATTTAATTTAAGTATCTTATTTTGCATTTTCTCCATCACCTCTGCAATATCAACTTTAAAATAATTTTTTTATTATAAATGTAAATATAATACTACTATCTCTTTCTTAATTTAAATAAATTTAACTTATATATTTACATCATTATCTCTTAAGTAAATTAATAAAACTTTTTTTATGCTCTAGTAACTTGAGTTCAAAGGTTAAAGCCCTGTCAAACACACTTAATATTTTAAATATACTTTTTTTTATAAAATTTGTATAGCGACATAATCAAATTGGTCACTAAGCAATTTTTTTTACTAAATCGAATTCAACCGTATTTATAAAAAAATCCACACACAGTGACCAAAATTAAATCAATCTCTAGAATTTTTTTTTTATTTGAATCGTTATATTCATTACAAACTCTGCTATGAAAAAATTGAACAACGTGATTATTTTAATACCACCACTATTGATCACTAATTCCATCATTACGCAAATTTTTTGGTCAAAAATACATTTAGTCGCAGAATAAGTTGCTATATAACTATTGATGAATTTCAGTCACTAATTTCAAGAGCTATTTTTAATTTTTTCTAGTAGTAAATCTTAAAAGTGGTGAGTATCTATAGTTCGTTCACCATATATCACAACATTTTTTAATTGATGATTTGAAATATAATTCTGCTATTCTATATTTCATTACATATAATTACATTCAACATGATTTTTTGTTCACCCTTTCTTCTATTTTTTATTTTATTTCTTACTTTCACTTCACTATTGTTCTTTCTCTTTCAATCCTTGATTTGGTCTCATCGTATATCACTACAAGAAAATCATTAAATAAAAATTAATTTAAAAAAAAAAAAATTAGTTGTTATAGTGACTAAATTAGAAACAATTTTAGAGACTAAAAAAAATTTTAGTTTCTAAATTAGCTTTTATTATTGTTAAATAGTTTCTAAATTGGTATCTAATTAGCTACCAAGGTTTTAACTGTCAATTATTTAGATTCTAAATTTGATAGAAAAAAATTTGATAGCTAATTAGATACCAATTTATAAATTATTTAACAATAATATAAACTAATTTAGAAACAAAAAATTTATTTAGTATCTAAAGTGGTCTCTAATTTAATCACTATAGCAACTAATTATTTTTTGTTTCTAAAATTAATTTCTATTTAATTATTTTCTTGTAGTAATGTATGTTAAAATCTACATTATAACAACATAGTGAAATTTCACTCTTGGTGGTAACTTTTGATCTTCCCACAATTTTTTTGTTGGTTGTCATTATTTGATAAGTTCCTCCTTGAGATTTAAAAGATTCATTAAAATTTTGAAGGATTTGGTACAAAGAACTTGAGAGTTAATATTGATAAAGGTTAGAATTAGAAAATATGTTATAACCTATCAATAAATATGTTATAACCTATCAATAAATTGATAAATTACATTATTAGTTTTGAACTTATGTTAATTGAATTTTAAATATTGTAATTTTTTAACGATACACAACCATAGACTCAGAAACTATGGAATATGTTAGAAGAATTTGAGTCAAAACTTTTATTCAAATAGACTTTTAGTAAAAAATTTATTATTTTGAAATCTTGTTTAAATTTAGTATGTTTTATATACGTTTGTACTTCTTGATTAATTAATATATTTATAACACTAAAATATAAATAGATACATAAACAAATAAAAGGATAGACATATAAATAGATAAACAAATATAGATAGATAGATAAATTACACAAATAAAGATATAGAGGGAAAGAAAAATGAGAAGATAAACAAATAAACATAAAAATAGAAAAAATAAATATATAAACATATAACAAGATAGACAAACAAACGAAAAGAAGAATAAACGAAGGACAAATATATACGTAAAAATAAAGAAAGTAAATAACAAAATTTTCAAATTCGTATTGCTTTTAATTAAATTTACAATGGTCATGCTAAAATTGGTAAATGGGTGACTTTATCCTTCTTCTAGAACTCAAATTGTCACTCTCGTAAACCATATTCCTAATTACACAAAGACCATATGGAAAACAATAGGGTTGTTTAAGAATTATAGAGCTATTAAAAAAATTTGAAATGAACCAAATTAATATTAAACTAAACCATATCACATAAAAAAAAACTAAACTAAACTCTTTTTTTTCTTAATTAAGTTTTGAAAACTAAATTATTCATAAATAGAACTACCCAAATTAAACTTAATTATAACTTAGGAATCGGAAAAATATATTTTGAAATAAGGTTTGTGCTAATAATAATTCATACAAATCGGAATATTCAAGTTGTTCGTTCATAAAGAGTATTACATGTTCAGTTTTGGACGTTTCATTCAAACATTAATCTCATTTAAATAATTATATAATTGGGTTCCATTAGTTGAATATTTTTTTAAATTTAGTTCAGTACTATTCAATAGAGGCCTAAGCTTTATTTTCTTTATTTGGGATGTTCCATGTGTATTATTTTGAGTTGAGCTTAACTTGTGCTTAATTTAAGCACATTTATCATCAATGAACTTTTTTTGCTTATAGAAAAAAAACAATAACTAATCATACTAGGTTTAGGGTTTACCAGAAAACACAGAAACATGACACATGAGATTTTGCAAAAACTCCACCTTATTCTTCCCACGTTTCATTACTTACCACTTTGTTTTATTCTTTGAATAAAATCATTTGAGGTGGATTTAAAAGTTCAGAAAAGTAATATAAGAGAATTTTAATGAAATAATTTTTGTATAAGTTTATTTTAACTTATCCAAAAATAACTTTTATTTTTCATGTTTTCTCTCTTATAAAATAAAATCAATTTTTGTTTTGGGATTTTGGAGTAATTATATATGAATTTTTGAAATAATTTTTTTAAGCATTATCCATCTCAAATCCTAACAAACCTTCATTTTTTCCATAAAATATTTTAGGAAGTTCTTACTAAACCTTTCATGCTCAAGAATCTTAGCCACTTTTTCACCTTGTTTTGTATACCAAACACTCTAATTTCTAGCCAATAGTTTGATGGCTTTTGACATATATGTACACCTTTATGTTGATAGAAATCCATAGAAAATGTTCACACCTAACAAACCTTCCTTTCAATTTTACTTCAAACTATTACCAAAAACCTACTTCACAATAATGTGAAATATTACTATTTTGTGATGGGTTATTACTCTTCCATCATCAAGTCTTCATTAATACAACCCCATAACAAAAAAGTTTAACCAAAGTTTGGCATAAAGGATTAATATATTTAATCCAAACTTAAATAATTTCATTCCATTACTGTTTAAGTTTGATCTTTTAACCAAACTAATCTCTATGTAAAATTTAGTTAACTTATTACTAGAGTAGTATGAAGTTTTGAAACCCTAGTATATCATGTACAAAGAGAAACAAAATTAAATAACAACATGGTTTCTTTTGTCTAATGTCGTACCAATTTAATTTAATGTAAAAGAAGGGAGAAAATAAATAAATAAATAAAAGAGTAGCATAACTTAGTAGTAAGGAATTCACCATTTTTTTCGTAAATCACGACTAAAAAAATAATAAATAAAAATTAATTTTAAAGACAAAAATAATTAATTTTATATTAACTAAATTAGATATTATTTTAGAAACTAAAAAATATTAATATCTAAATTAATTTTTATTATTAATAAATAATTTATAAATTTTGTATCTAATTAGCTATTAAAATTTTAGTTCTCATAGATTTTAAAGTTGATAAATAAAATCTTGATAATTAATTAAATATTAATTTAAAAATTATTTATTAATAATAAAGATTAATTTAAATATGATTAATTTTTTTCTAAAATAATATTTAATTTAATTAATTATTTATTGTCTGTAAAATTAGTTTTTATTTAATAATGTTTTTATAATGAATAAGAGGTACTGTCTTTAAAACTTTTAAACTATTTCATGAATGCTACATTTGTATCTTCTAAGATAAAATTCTAAGTAAGATGAAATCTTTAAAATCACGTTTATATCTTCAAATATTAACAAAAGTAAAATTCAAATTTAATTTAACTCTACAAAATTCATTTATAAAATGAGATTTAGAAGTAAAATATAATAGATTTATTTTATATATTTGTTTTAATAATATGCAGAATGTAGACTGTAGTATAGAGAGTATGATTAACCTAACTGACATAGGTGGCATGCATTCATTCACGGCACTAATCATGCATATTGGCCCACATGAGGAAGGGTTTAGGTAGTGAAAATGCGACCACCATGAAATCTGTTCTTTATAATGCAATTTCAAAACATAATCCAAACAAGTGGGTTGAATTTCAACATCCAAATCAATTTTTTTATTTTTATTAAATATTTAATCAACATATATTTATTTTTTTACAAATTTGATTAAAACCAAATTTTACTTCAAACTTAAACTTAAGTTAATTTAAAGTTATAACAAATTGTTTTTTTTTTTTATTTTAGAATTCAATTCAATTTAATTCCCATAAAATCAGTTTTAGGTTTGCGTGCTCATTAACTTAGTATACATTTTTTACTAGTTTTCTATAAAATAAAATTAAACAAATAAAAATTAAAATAAATTCCTTTATAAATTAAGATTAATATATATATATATATTAAAAAAATATATAATTTTGTTTGCAGATTAGTTTGTGTATAAACTAATTCTAGAAGTTACAAGCATATATTTTTGTTACTTGTACCACTTTTATATTAAAATTGTTTCTTGTTTGGTGAAGATAGAATCAATGTAATAAAGATTGTTGAATTTGACCCAAACTAGAGATTTGGTTTTAGTGATAGATTCATGTTTAGATTTTCTTTTCATAGAATTCTAATAAAAATAATCATTATTTAATTTATATAAACATCCTTATATTCATTAAAAAAAAAAACTCAGTTTTCATTATCTAAAACTGTTATCCATAATATTAATTTTTTTATTATATAATAATTAATAAAATTAAAATATTTTATAACTATTTTCTTTTTTAAAAAAAAACTATAATTGTTTTAATTATATAATTTTAAAATTATAAAAAAATAATAATTTTTTATATACACAAATTAGTATAATTTCAACATAAATTTTACTAACATTTTTAATTAATTTTAATTATATATTTTTTATTATCACTGGACACACAAATTTTCACCAATTATATACTGAAAATTTTTCATTTACTATACACATTCTTTTCAAAATTAGTCTTCTTCAAATTATTTTTTTTCAATATTTATTACATGGAAGAAACATATAATTTTAAATACATTTTAAAGAGTTGTTTTAAGAAAATTTAAAATTGAAACATTTAATAGTAATTTAGATTTATGAATTTTAACATTATCAGTAAAACTCAAAAATGAGGAGTAATTCTATTCAATTTTGATATGATTATAAGAGTGTGTCATATAATTATTAGAATAATAATAACATTATCCATCCACTGAAATCTAGCAAAAGGATTAGAATGAGATTATAGCCACACATCACTCTATTTTTTTTAAACATTATTGATTTTATAGCTATCAAAATGGCTAAATGATTAGATGTTTGACTAGTTATTTTTAAGTTTAAGATATTAGGTATTTTTCACTAAATACAATTAAAATTCGATTTAAATATACTTAAATAATGTTTGAATAGTGAAAAAAAAAACACTATTATTTTATATATGTCACATAAGCCTTTCTACACACATTTTGGAAGAATCAATGGTTACACTTAATACAAAAATTTATTCCTACATTATTAAGAATATAACCTATATAAAAAGAAATTATTTTCTACATTAACCAATATAAAAACGGATCACAAGATATAATAGAAGATCATTTTCTATATTAATTATGATAATATTTAATATAAAAAGTAATTTTTTTTACAAAACTATAATAATATTTTATATAAAAATAACTATTTTACTGTTCTATTTTCTTTGAAAACATCCCTAATCTAAAATGTAAAATATATATTGTTCCTTTATGTCCTTCCTATATAAGAGCTATATAACAGCTAAGATAGTAATTTCTATGTATGGATTACTTCTTTTTCCAACTTCAATCTCCAATATTCGGTATTTGGTATTCGGCCTTTGGTCCCGAGCTAGGAATACGTCTGGAAAAGGTCTCAACTAAGCTCTCGGTTGTCAGATACAATAATAATTGTGTACATTTATCTTAATTGGTGTACATATTTATATAATTGTTTTGGACCTTTTGAACTACTGAGGTTAGGTTATCACGAGCATTGTAGTTAATCTCGCAATTAGTGAGTCATCCATACGATTTAGTTATTATGGTGTTGTATTAGTTTATATATAGATTATTGTATCTTCTTTTGACGAGTGGTTGGTCTGTGCATATATATGAAGTAAAATCATTATAAATAACCAATATTAAAAAATAAATCATATTATATATATAAATATTTATATATAATTCTAGATCAACTTGTACACCTACTTGTTCTAGAGAAATTGAGTGGTTCAAACTACCTAACGTGGTGCAAATCAATGACTTATGCCTTCATAGCCAAGAACAGAAGAGGGTTCATTGATGGCACAATCAGTGCTCCTTCAGAGACCAAGCAGCCAACAAAATACGGTATATGGAATCAATGCAATAGCATGATTCTTTCATGATTAACACATTCTGTTGAAGCGGATTTGGCCAAAGGCATTATACACGCAAAACCAACACATTGGATTTGGCAAGAGTTGAAATATCAATTCTCACAAAAGAATGCGCGTGCAATTTTTCAAATACAGAAAGTCATTGTCACAATTACTCCAGGTACGATATTTGTTTCATCATATTACATAAACATCAAGAGTCTTTGGGATGATTTAGATACATATCGCTCATCCTCACCTTGTAATCAAATGAAAGATACAATGACGAGAAGAAAGAAGATTGTTTAACGCAACTTCTTATGGGTCTCAATGACACCTATAAAGGTGTTCGATCTAATATTTTGATGATGTCTCCCTTGACTAACATTCGACAGGCATAATCATTAGTTATATAGGAAGAGACACAACGACAATTGTCAATGATTAATTTGGGTAACCATGATGTCTATGCAAAAGCAACAGGTTTTCTCATGAACTTTAATATTTCAGTAAATTTTGTTTTCACAAAACTATGGATTTTGGACAGTGAGGCAACTGATCATATTGTTTCAAATCTAGAATTATTTATTAATTCAACTCCATCACCAGTTTCTTTAGTAAACCTTTCTATAGGCTCAACAACCCCAATCATGTCTAAAGAGTCCGTCCAATTTAATAGGGATATCAAATTAGAGTATGCTTTATGTGTTTCTTCTTTTCATTTAAATCTTATTTCAGCAAGTAAACTTACTAAAGCTCTAAATTGTTGTGTTGTCTTACTTTCAAATGGTAGTATCCTGCAGAATCTGCCTACGGGGAGGATATTTGGCGAGGGTGAACAACGAGGTGGTCTTTATTATATGAAACCTTCCAAAAAATAGTCTGACTCTTTTCATGTTTCTAACAACACAGATATTTGGCATATGAGATTTGGTCATCCGTCTTCATCCCGTTTAAGATTGACATCTTTGTTATTTTCTTTCAATAATACGTCTACTCATAATAACTACAATACTTGTCCCATTGCTAAACAAGCAAGACTGCCTTTTACTTCCAGTACCATAAATACACATCGTCTATTTGATTTGTTACATTGCGATATTTGGGACCCTCATAAATCACCTACTTATTCAAAAGCATTATTGGTTTTAACCATCGTCGGTGATTTCACTAGATGCACTTGGATTTTTTTTATGCAACACAGATAAGATACTCAACGTCTACTACAATCTTTCATCAAATTTGCATATACACAATTCCACATCTATGTTAAAGCCCTTCGATCAGATAATGGTTAGAAATTACTTTCCACACATCAATTTTTTCTTGATCACGACATTGAATGCAAATGTACATGTGTTTATACCCCCAAACAAAATGGGGTGGTTGAGCGCAAATACCTTCATATCCTCATAGTTGCACGATCTTTTCTTTATCAGTCTAATTCACCTATTCATTTTTTGGGAGATTGTGTTTTAACTGCGGTTTACTATTAAGTGCTTACCTTCCCCTCATTCTATCAGATAAAACACCCTTTCAACTATTATACAACCAAGTTCCATCTGTTACACATTTACATATTTTCAGCAGCTTATGTTATGCAACAAAGAATCAACCCAAACACAAATTTAATCCTCGTGCTTGACGGTGCTTCTTTACTGGATATCCACCTAATCATAAAGGCTACAAATTATATGATCTTGAAGACAACACTATTTTTGTCAGTAGAACGTGGTTTTGAAGCCACATTTTGTGCCAAAATCATGCATTCCCTAAGAATAATTTCAAGTCAAAAAACTTGGTTTATGTGCATAAAAGAAAATTTTGAAATTTTGAGAGAAATAAATTTGGGTAATAGATTGTCTAGAGGCAATAGCATGTCTAGGGGTTAGAGCGTCTGATGGTACAAGACCGTCTATCTTAACAAAGCTTCTGACTAGACCATCTGCTGCATCAGTTTGACTTCTAGTGTTAGTTGGTTTTTCCAACAACTAATTGAATCACTATGCATGTGACTTTACAACTATTTGGTGTGTCCTTTTGTAAGTTAGTTAGACAGTTTTAATTGTATAACAGAACCTTGTAATGAACAATTTTAATTAACTTAAAGTTGAGAGTTTAAGAGTAAGATAAACTTTGTGCTCTAATCTAATATTTTTTTTTAGTAAATTTCTGACGTAGACTAGGTTTGAGTCAAATCACATAAATTTCTCTATATAATTCTTTGTTTACTTTTTATGCTTACATTCTATCTGTTCTTGTAGTTTCTTTTGTCATCGTCTAACGTTTCTGAATGATAGACAATAAAGTGAATTTGTATCTTTTTTCTTATAAACTAGTGTGATAAACATGGAGTGAATAAAACTCAACCATCAATTTTCACAAAATAAGATTGAGAAATTTATTAACTTAAATGATATTGGATTATGATGGTTAAAAATATGTGCTCTTAGGACCTCAATCTTTAAATTAAATTTATTATATCTTTGTCGATATAAATGAAATAAAAAAATATTTATTCCATATTCTAAAAAATATTTAAAATAAATAAAAAATGTGACTGTTTAATAAATATTTATCTTTAAATTAATTATAATTAATATATATATATATATATAACTTTTTGAAAAGTAATTTTATTTTTCAATTAAGAGACTGGACTAGTATGATGACACCTTAGAGAAACAAATTGGGGATTCATGTTTATCCCTTGAGTTGATTGATGCATTTGGCACACCATTTCAGTGAGGAAACTATTCTTTTGAGAGCACAATATTAAGATTTGCATATCAGACGCATTTAACAAACACAAATGTGATGGAACCACCGAATATCCTTAAACACAGGTGTTGTCCCTTTAATCATTTAAGATGATTTTTGCATTAAAATAACAACATTAATTAAGTAACAATATTAAATTCATTTTAATTTATCTTATTTTTGGATTGTTTTGATGAATCAAGAAGGAGATAATAAAAAGAGCATAGTTTGACTAAAATTTGAAAAAATAGAATTTAAACTATAATACTTTTGTGGCTACGGATTCTTTTACAGAGAATTATATAAATAATTATGTATAATTTCTTTTTTAAGAGTTATAAATTTAATATAAACATTCAAATTCTCTACTTAAATTTAGGTTTGAATTTATATTTCTGATAATTTATTCTTTCTTTTATCAAACTCTTTATATTTAATCAAGTTCTTAATTTTTAATTTTCAAAAACATTGTCATTTCGAACTTTATAAATTTTAAAACTTAACTCAGTTACATAATAAAATCTAAAAATGTATAAGTTTTGTTCTTACGTAATAAATATTGAATATCAAACTCTTGTTATAATCAATATAAAAGTACTTTGTTTAATTATGGTTGTTATGCAAAGATTTATTACTTAATATAATTTCTATATGGTTTAATTATTACATGTTCATTTGTCTAAATTAAAAATCTTACTTATCCAACAAAAAATCTCACAAATATTTTGAATAACTTTATTATTAATGTGTTTTAATTATCTAAAGATGTGAATATTATTATAAAGTTCTGATATTCATATTCATTTCACTTGAATTAATTAAAAAAAAAAAAAAACATAACTCTGGCTTCTTCCAAACGGCACGAATTCGGACAGTGTTGCCAAACCATCCGTACATTGACATTTGTGTCTTCTCTTTTGTTCTTCGTCAAAAAAAAAAAAAATTACAGACGCAGAACATTGGTTAGAGACTTGGAAAAGAAAATAATAAATAATACGTTTAATTATAATTATTGTCTAATATTTTTTAAAAATCTTTTTCTTCAGCTTTTTCCACGATTTTAATTTTTAATTATAATAATTTTGGACTCTGCGAAAAATTAACAGATACCATATATTCTTCCGATCTCGTAGTATCATTCTAAAATAATAAAAAAAAATGATGAAAAGGTAGATCGAAAATGAAACAAAAATATGAATGATCTTCTTTCATCTCTGCAGTTTGGGGAAAAAAGAGAAAAAATGCCCCTTTTTTAGTTGGTGTGAAACGACACCGTATATGTACAAGAAGAGAGCATTGGAAAGAAGAAAGGGTTGAATCTAGGAAAATTCTTGGGAAGAGGTGAGTAGGTCGTGGAGGTCTTGGAGCGAGTCGCGACCGAGTCGAAGCGCTTCCAGGACTCGCTGGAAGACGATGACGTGGCAGGGTATTCGGAGCACACCCTTCTGCTCGTACCCGTATTCCTGCGCGGACCGGTTCAGGAGCTTCACGAAAACCGGGTGGTTCAGGAGCTCCGCGCTCACCACGAACCGCTCCATCTCCTCGCCAACGTACACCGGCACGTGCCCAACAGGAACCCCAGCGTTGCGGCGGAGAGAGGCGGCGCGTCGCGGGCGCCGGGATTCGGAGCGGAGGAGCGTGTACTGCGAGGAGTCGCCGACGCGTGAGAGCTTGCGAATGAGCTGCTTCATCGCTTTCTGAGCCAGATTTACAGAGAGAGAGAGAGAGAGGGAGAAAAAATGGAAGCTTTTGATCTGGGTGGAAGTGAAGATAAGAGAATGATGAAAGTTGGTGTTTGGAGAATGAAAAGTGTGGTGGGTGTGAGGTGGATGTGAAGGGGGAATTTATAGAGCAAGGGTTGTGTTGTGTTGTGTGTGTGATTATGAATGAATGGTGATGATGAAGACCGATGAGGGAAGTTTTAGAGGTACAGGTAAGCGTACTTGGCAGGTACATGGGAGAGAGAGTGAGAGAGAGAAACATATATATATATATATATATATATATATATATATATATATATATATAATATCTTATTGTTAGTTGTTTGGAGTAAAAAAGTAGGGTTTATTAATATTTTTATGTTGTGTTATTAATTTTAACGTTATCAAAATGGTCTTTTTAAAAAGAATAGTAAATATGTATTTTTCTGTCAAATTTGGTAACAACATTACATCAATAATATTTAATGATAACAACATTATATCAATAACACGAGATACAGTGTGAATTTAACGATAGAAATTATATTTATTCGTTTTAGAAAAAAGTAAAATCAAAATAACAACTTAAAAAACAGTGGCATGAAATAATAAAAAAATAATGTAAATAGAATTATTTTTACTAAAGAAAAGTAAAAAATGATATTTGTTATATATTTAAATTTCTTAAATTTTGATATCGCTTGTGTAAATATTTTCTTATAGAAAATCGTTTAGATGTGAAAACTGATTTTTTTTTCGATGAAGTTATTTAAAAAAATTAAGAGTCAGTTTAAAAACAGGAAATACATTTATTTATTTTAAGAAGAGATTTGAAGTGTTGTAAAATAATTTTAGGAATATAATAGTGTTTTGTTTGTGGTGAGAAATTGTTGATAAGGGAAGTTGTTGAGAAAAATACAAAGTAGCTAGTGAGATAAGATGTGTGTATAAAATTCCTAAACCCAACTTTCCGTGTATTCTACTTTGCATATCTCATTTCCTTCTCCACCACGACACTTGTTCATTTTAATTTTCATATGAATCTCAACACTTTTAATCTCTTCATACCTTATTTTCAACCCAATGTCTCTTATTTTAATCTCTTAATGTGATATGGATCCTTGTGTTTTTTAAGTTATATGGTGTCATGATAGTGTTCCAATTTATCAAGGATTCTACTTAGACAATTATTTGCATATGATAGAGCATAATGAAACCCTTGTGCATGAAACATAGGTTGAAAGTAGGTTTTGAGATCTTATTATCAAGATTCAAACAATTATAAACAAGTGATGGCTCTACAAAGATTGTTTGTGTAACAATTTCATAAAATTTGCTTGTTTATTATAAGTTTCAATTAAATATAAATTTTAAATAGATAAAATAAATGATAAATATTTGTTTTTCTTTTCATTGTGAAATTTACATCTTTAATACTCAGTTTCTTTGAACTCTTTGGTTTAATAGAAGAATATATTATTGTATTATTATATTACATTTTCAAGAAAGGTAGTGAAATAAGGAGCAAATAGATTTATTAGAACTGTTACTACAAAAAACATGTAAGTTGTGGTTATTATTAAAAACTTATAATTATCAGTATAATACGATAAGTTAATAAGTATCATATTTTCCCTTTAAAATATGTCATTTAGAAGTACTGTTTTATGAAGTAGACTACTTTTCGTTCCCTCCAAATCATTCATCTTTTTCCTAAAAATATTTTTTTCCCAAAACATTGTATTCCGCAAATCTTTGAACCCTTTAGAAACCTTCTAATTTCTTCTCTTTCAAAACCCTTAGATAGACCTTTCACTCTCGTCAACCCTCCTCATTTCTTCTTTTTCTAAACTCACACAGACTCCTCACTCTATAATCGCCAACCCTACGCATTCACGCACACTGGCACTGTTGTTGGTTCTATCGCCACCTTTTCTTCATCTTGTTGACAATTTTAGTTTATATTGTTCATTAAGGGTGTTGTTGAAGAATTATTTCATCTTAATGACAATGTACCAATGTAATTTGTGATGTATTTTGTGATGTATATTGTTAAGAGTGTTATGAGATGTGATATGCATGTATGTTATACGTGTGTATATATATATATATATATATATAATATTTAAAATTTAATTAGTTCACTCTTACATGCATGGATTATATAAAAGTATACGATGTTGTAAGTGGTAGCAGTAGGACTGTAGAATGATGAGTACATGTTTTTCATATATAGACATTATTTTGTAGGATATTATGTTTTGAAGTTGTGTAATATATTATATACACAAATATTAGCGTATGATTGTGTGTATATATTACTATTATTACCAATTAGTTTATGTCTATTAAATAGGGGTGTTACAAATACAAATAATTATTAGATAAAAATATATTTTGTTTATTTTTTTTACAAAATTGATATTTTTTGTCATAAAATAAAAGTAAGATATAGATGAGATTTTATATGATAAAATATGAGTATAAATCTGAAAGTCATGTCCAATACACTCATATTTTGATAATAACAAATAATAATATATTATGGTGGTTTATCTAACAATTTACATAGTGTGATATTGGTATTAAATGAAGTCTAACATAATGCAAGACACTAAGTTAAAAAATCTTAGACAAAGTATTTAAAGTTTGGACAAAAAGTAAAGTGCATATTAAGATTAGAAGAAATTTCTTAACAAGATTCATACAAAGATTATATGGGATTTGAAGTCTTAGAACAAGAAGAAACAAGAGAAGTACCTTAGAAGTAGATTACAAATGTTCAACACTAAATAAATATGAAAAATATTTAAAAATTATGAAGTTGACCAATAATATATAATAAGGATGATTTTGATACAATACACTAAGTATCAAAGTTTGAATAATCCATATGAATTTGTGAGGAAAGTAGACAAATAACATAGAAAAATATTATCCTTCCTACAGATCTTGATTTTGGTTTAATCATAATTTTGGTTTTTTTATTTTACAAAATTTTGTAATTTAAGCCTCTAAATTATTTCTACATTTTGTAAGTTTCTCTCCAATCTTACCATTGCATGTTCATAGTAGTAAAAAATTCCAATAATTGAATTTGTTTTAAGAGGGTTAAATTATAATAATAAAAAACTAAAATTTGTGAATTTTGTAAAGTATAGTAACTAAAACTATAATTAAATCTTTAACATAGATAATTATTTATAATTAGATTGCCCTATGAAATTATTTTATAATTTAAAAGGAATTTGTTTTTTGCTTATAAGTTTTGTTTTTAAATAATATAAAACTGACTTTAAACACAACAAATATTATAAGTTTGGGACTTCGTGGACCGTTACAGTACACTTCCGTGACTCTAAATGTCAGTTTCTTTGCAACTACGCGTCCATTTGTCCGTACTCTTACCTAGTTCTTTGCCCACTCTCCCTTAATGCGCGTTGGATCCACTTTCCCTATCAAAATTTACATCACTGTCATGTGTATAAAAAAAAGTAAATAAATCTATGAACACGAAAATTAGTACATTCTAATATTTTTAATTGCTTTTTTTCCTTCTACCAAATAAATAAAATTAATTTTCTTCCTCTCTTCTTATCCTTTAATTTTTTCAAAAAAAGTAAAGAAATTAATAAACTCTCAATAGATTTTTTTTATATATTTTTTCTTAAATTATTTGGCCCACTAATTTCATTTTTGATGATTTTCGTTGACTGGATCATTTTTTACATTTGACGTAAATTAAACACTATATGTGAGTACTATATCAGTCGACTAAGTCAATGTAAATTTAATTTTTATTTTAATTGATTGTTTAAAAAGGTAATTTCGAGTGACCCAGTTTAATGATGCATTACACTTAGTAAATTAAAAAAAAAAAGAAGATTATTCTACAAATTATTTTCAGTAATGAGTTATAACAAATATTTAAAAATTTAATGAAGTTGCCACCATATTTATATTAATTAAACTCCTAAAACATTATTTATACAACCATTAATACAAAATTTTGTATAATAATATTTGTGGAATATGTCTCTCCTATTCATTATTTATCAGATATTATATAAGGATAGAAATATAAAAAAATATGTTGTAAAATAATATTGTATAAAATATTTCAAAGTGTATCAATTATCATTAATATATTTTATGAATATTAATTACAAGAAAATGTGTAAATCTTGATAGTAAAATATTGTGTAAACAATGTCATTCTTACAATTTATGTCATAGATCTCACGTTAATTAAAGATTAGGTTAAATTATAATATATAAAGTAAATTTTATCTCATGATATATTAAACATAAACACAGTTGTATATCTAATAAAAGAATACATGTAGATCTTCAAATATTTTCATAAATTTAAAAACAGTATGAAAGATTTTGTTCATCATATATTATATTACAGCATTCAAATGGTGTAATCCTTAATTTCTGCATGGATTTGATTGAGTTGTGTACTTCACATGTTTGATAGTATACTTTAGATTAAGTCACCATTTTAGATTTATGTGTAAAATTAATTATTCTTTATTAATTAAACTATTATTTTAATATAAACTTCACAAATATGGATTCATGTTACATCCATTTTTATGTAAGTTATTTATTTTTATTTTAAAAATCCACTGTAAAATTTGTTAAAATAATATTCTATTGATAACTAATTTTGTACAAAATGATATAAGTAAGAAAATTATTTATTACGCATACATATACTAAATTATATAAAGATTTTATCATTATGTGTTATTTTATTTTAAATGGATTATGGTATATTAATTTAATGTTTTTTAAGTTTTGCTTTGTTTTATAAAATTTATATTACTACATTTTTATTTCGCATTTCAATTTTTTCCTCTAAAATCAGTGGCCTAAAGATACTATGTTAAGATTGAAAAATAATTTTATTTAAAACTTTTTTATATAAGATCAGCAATATTATATTTTTTATTAAATATTATTATAAAATATTTTAATTAGACTTACACTTTAAATAACAACAATCATCTATAAAAATATATTATTTAAAAAAATTAAAATAAAAAAGATATGAGAATCATATTTAATAAGTGTTTTTTTTATAAGATTTAGATTTTAAATTTTAAATCAAAATTTGACAATAAAAATGTCTTTAATAACTTAGGATTTTCTAATATATATATATATATATATATATATATATATATATATATATATATATATATAAAGTATTAAGAATAAAAATAAATAAATTGTTTCACGAAACAATTTTATTGAAATAGTTGTTTCAAGAACACTCTATCCATTCTGCAATATTAATAATATAAAAGCTTCAACATGGCTTATGTCATGTTATCACCTTCCAATAATCATTAATTTCTTTTCCTTCCTGTTTTCAACTTAATTATTTTTTTCATTTTATTCAAAGTAATGTATTTGTGAAAAAAATGAGACTATTTAAGTAAATTATTTTAGAAAGGCATATATTTATTGTTGGTTTTATAATTAGTCTATAATAGTCTTAAATTGTAGTAGAACAAAGAAAGTATATTATTTTGATTGACAAAGTAAATAATTAATTTGTGGATAAATTAATTAAAAAATTTAAGTATTGATTTAGTTCACTAAATTGAAAAATAAAATATAGATTAATTATAGTAAAATAAAACTTTATCCATATATGATGTAATTTAATGGGTCAAAGTCATGGTGAGTTGGACTAACCCATATAACACACTTAAAATTTTCAAAAGTAATCAAAATTTAGATATGAATAAATATATATTGTTACAAAAGAGTGTTTAGTACTAGAAGAATATCAATTTTTTTTTGTCCTTTTTCGTAAAATAAAAGAAAGTATATGGAAGAACAACCAATCCTTACACTGAAAAATGGGTTAAACTTGTAGTTTTAATTTTTGTTTAAATTTTTATAATTTAAATATCCAACCATTAAAATAATTAATCTATATTTTAAAATTATAAGACTGATGAGGTGGCTATATACTAAAGTTTGGACAGGTAATTATATAAATATTCATATCAGCTCACATTAAAAAAAACAAAAACGGTTGTTTGTCATGCTTTCAATGAGTGATGCCGGAAAAAGATGAACCAAAGATTATTTAAACGATTTCGTACGAGTAATGTCCGAAAAAGATGAAAATAATAATATTAAAATAATTTTGTATAAAATAGGAAAATAAAATATATTTACTAAATAAACAAAAGTCTTTCTTATGAAAAAAAAAAAAGAAGCTACCATCACCTCTGCAGAGTGTCCTGAACTATTTCTACTTCCAAATACATATTATTTTAATTGCTTTTAAATTATAAAAACAATAATTATATATAACTTTATTATATTTTAATATTTAATAATAATGTTTTATCCTGAATAAAATGTATTTGATTTTACAACTTGTGTGTGGTGGCCGTGTGCAAGCTGGCTCGCACTGTTGTGCGGTTTCTGCAGTTGGATGAGTTTACACGCGGCACCGCCAATCGCCGTGTTGCGCACCATCATTCTTCTCAATTTCTGATCTATCATTTATATATTCTTGTTATCATTACAACTTCTTCATCATTCCATCAACATAAAATATTGCTTACATGTTAAAAAATAATAAAGGAGTGAGTGAAGAATTTATTTATTAGCGTGTTCTTATAATTTTGTTTCTAATTATAATTATGAGTGATGTTAATATATATTATTTTTATTTAAATTATTTATTTTTCTGTTTTAAGTTGTTGGGTTTTCTTGGATTTTATTTATTTTTTTTAATTTTTTTTTCTGTTTTAACTAAGTCTTAGTTTTTTTTATATATACATTATGTATTTTATTCTCAAAAATACAAGCGAATAAGAGTTTTTTTTACATTTTCTTTTATCTGTCTTTCTTTTCTGCTTTAGTCAAGGTTTCTTTTTTATTTGCAATTAGGGTTCATCAAAACCTCTTTTTCTATTACATGCGCTTTATTAATCACGTCAAGCAATGAATACTCATCTTCATTGACTGTAATATGGTATCAGAGTCATTTTCGAGTCTATTCTAACGAGAATTGTTGGGCTTATCAGGTCATTCGTTATCGGACAGTTATTGGATCACTCATAATATGTTATCCCACAGGGTGCAAACATCACTTTATAAGCCGGTTTTGTGAGGTTGAGTTAGACTCAAAGTCCACTTCTTAATATGGTATTAGACCTCTTCGAATTCGAATGAAGAGCTCTGTTGCACTTCTCTCTTATCTTTATTTCTCTCTTTGCTGTTCTAGGTTATCTTTTCTGTTCTCTTTCAAAATTTTGATTGGGTTTCAAAATCTTGTAGGCAATGTCTGATGAAAACCCCACTCCGACTTCCTCTTCGAATGAAAATCCTAGTCTTTATAGTCTTAACAGTAGTCGCACCATTACATGCAATTTCTGTAGTAAATACAGTCATACTAAGGTTGTTTGTTTTCGCAAAGTGGGTTTTCCTTCTGGTGATGTTAAAACCTCAAAGTTTTCTTCTATTAGAAAAATCTGCACTTTTTGTAATTGTCTTGGCCACACTGTCGATACCTGTTTTAAAAAGCATGGGTTCCCTCCTGGCTACAAATTCACCAATAGGACATCCCAAGCCAATAATATGATTACTAATGACACTTCTTCTGAGTTTTTTTTTCTAAAGAACAGGATTAAAGGGGATTCAACTTACATCATAGCACTGCCAATTCCTGACCAATATTTTGCGTCAGCAAAACCTTGAGATCTTGCCCCTCAGACTCAAATTAATCAAGTCGACACCTTCTCTGTAGATAAAATCCTCAATACCGAGCAATCTTCAATGGGTAAGTTTCTCTCTTCACTATCTACTATAAAATAATCTTGGATTGTTGATTCTGGTGCCACAGATCATGTTTGCCACAACTTGAGCGTTTTTACTACTTGCACTAAAATCAAACCTATCTTAATTAGTCTCCCAAATGGCCAAATTGTTTATGCCACATATTTTGGTTTAGTATGTTTTTCTGCGAAGTTTTATTTATCTTATCATTTTCAATTAAACTTAATATTTGTTTCTAAACTCACACACCAACTTAAATGCACTTTAACTTTCACTTCAACCCACTGCATTATACAAGACAATCTCACCCAAGAGAGGATTGGTACGGTTAAAGCCACTGTTGGCTTGTACCTTGTCACTACCTTGCCTGCTTATAGCCATTCTAAACCACATAGTTATGCTCCTTTTATTAATTGTAATATCACGGGCAAAACACTGTGACACTGTAGATTGGGGCGCCCTTCACTTGAAAGATTACATGTCTTAAGCAAACAATACCTTTTATTACTATTGATACTCATCATGTATGTGAGACTTGTAGTCGTGCGAAACAGAGAAAACTTCCTTTCACTTTAAGTAATACTACTACTCTGCTATTTTTTATCTTGTACACTTTGATATTTGGGGACCTTGTTCCATAATTTCTATGTAAGGTTTTCGTTATTTCTAACTATTGTTGATGATTACTCGCATTATACTTGGGTTATTCTATTGCATAACAAATCTGAAGTGCGTCAGCATATCATTAACTTCACTGTTTTCATTCAAAATCATTTCAAAACTAATATCAAAATGATTCGCACTGACAATGGTGCTAAGTTTGTTATGTCAAATCTTTATGCTTCAAAGGGAATTATCCATAAAAAATCTTGTGTTCAAACACCACAACAAAATGACATTGTGAAACGTAAACATCAGCCCATACTAAATGTAATCCAGATTTTACTCATATATTAACAAAAACGATATATAGGTAAATTATACATATTTATAAAGAACTCTAAAACTAGACTAGTTGGAAACCTGAAATGAGTTTCTATGAATAAATCCTAAGTTAGCCAACTTATTCACACATACATTCCCTTCATGAAAAATACGAAAAATATGAGTAACCATAAATTTTTTTTCCCCCTAATTCTAATCATAAAGAAAAAAGACTTATCTGTTAATCTTCTCCACCCAATAAGAGATAACTTATTCTTTTTTGGAGCCATTACTGCAGCGCCAAGGTCCACATATTTGCCTACCATAAACAAAGATACCATTTGTTTCTAGAAAAAAGAATATTGTTACTTTAACACTTGGTTTGAAATAGTTAATTAAAAAATATAAATATTTTTACATACGTTTTAAGTACTTTTAAATATAAAATTTGTTTTTTTTTAATTTTTATTTTTTGTTATCTCTATAATTTTTATCGATATTTTTAATTTTTCTTTAGTTTATGAATAATAATTTATAAATAATGTTTAATTTATTTACTGAAGATTGTGAGTGGTAATATATGGATAAATTTGATTTTCTTTATGCTTGATAAATGACATAATTTATTCTAAAGTATTAAGTGGTATAAATTAAAAATAGTATACTTTGTTGGGACAAACCAATACATAATAAAAACAAAATTAGTATATTTATCTAAAAATAAAAATTTCTATATTTTGAGGAGACATGAAAAGAATACAATTATAGGAAGAATATAAAACATAGTTATTAACTATACAATATATATATATATATATATATATAAACTATTAAAAAATATTGAAGTTAAATATTAACGACTTATTATTTATACTCTTGTTTTGGGGGGTTATTAATGATATTTTTCAGATTTGATCTCATTAGTTTAAAATTAGCTAGAAAAGGAAGTTATAATATCTAAGGTCAAAATAAGAAAATATATGTAGTTTTAGTTCAATCAAGATTATAAGTGAAGAATGACTTATAAGTCAATACACGACTTTATATATTCTTCGCGTATATTATTGTCATGATTTATAAGATACATTAGGTAGAATATAAAATTTATTGTACTTAAATATTTTCATTATTCTAGTTAATTTTCCGTTTTATTTCTTTTACTGGAACAAAAATATTTCAATTTTAAACCATGAATTTAACATTAGGCCAATTTAGTGGCAAAGTTCGAGTAATTTAAAATTTTCATCAACATTTATATGTGAATTAATTTTAATTTTTGAAAAAAATAATTTATTTTTAAAAATTTTAAACCTTATTGAAGAGTGTTATATTCTTACGCATCTCCATATGCATGCATTTCAGGAATTTGATTTCATACTGTATAAAGTTTGTGTGGGAATAAGGTTCTCGTAAAAGAAAAAAATTTAGTTTGATACTTGGCGTTTTATTTTGTTGCGACCTTCACATTAACCATGTGTATTACGTGTTCTTAAAGTTCTTGTCCAACTTAACCATTAGAGGAATCTTAAGCTCCAATGGGAATCACATTTATGAGATGATTTTAATCTACATGCTTTCTTTCTTTTTGAAATATTTGAATCTACATGCATGGAAGTTTTTTATGTTTTGTCCACACTTAGAAATGATTTTGTTCCGACTTGAGCTTCTTCTTTTTTAGATTTATGATTTAGAGTTTAGGATGGGGGAGAGTGAAAGATTAATTTGTAGTGAGATTTGAAGAAAAAGTGATAAAAAGAAGGGTGGTTTGTAGGTTCAAATTTGTTACCACCAGTTTTAACAAATAAGTTCCTATACTAATCAATGTTGACATAAATCATAATATGCATTCAAAAATCTTAAATAAATTTGTTTCATCATTAATCATAATTAAAGATATATAAATAATAGGAGTCATGATAGTTACATGTCTTTTAATCAACATATTCCCTTTTAATGTACTACTATATTATCTTTCTCCTTAATATGACTTTGCAATGAGAAATTCATAATGGATTCAAACATAGTGTCATTTTCAATAGTAATGACATAATTTTTTTCCACGTTAAATTTTGAATTTGTATGCACACATTCCACATTTCACTAGTAGACTTAATGTCTATATTCTCTACATGGCCAGTAAATACGTGGGACGATAACTCTTTTATTAATGGGTCAAGAATCATAAGATCAATGCTAATATGTTCTATTGAAAGTCTATGTTTCTTAACTTTTTTTTGAACGGGAAATTATTTCAACTACATATTCTTAACACAGTTGGAATACTTGTCGTTTCTAGAAAAGAAGACAACTATAAAATTATCACAATAAATTTTCAATGGGTTGACAATACTGTCAACTACTCCAAGTCTTGAAATTAAATTCTGCAACAATTGGCTTGAACTATGGTCTCAAAGCATGTTGCAAATTCAGCCTTCATGATAGATGCAACCGTGATTGACTATTTCGCACTTTTTCATGAAATCACTCCTTTGACTAAAAGATAAACATAACCAAATGTAGATTTTCTTGTGTCCAGAAAACTAGCAAAATTTGAATTTGTATATCCAATCATCTCTAGATGATTATATCTCCTATAAGTAAGCATGTGATTCTTTGTACATTGCATGTGATTCTACTCCTGTCACATAGTATGGTTCACCCATATCTTTCATTTCAAAGTTGTTAGAGAGAAAATTCTTAGTCTCACTTAATAGACTAATATCATTAGTTGTAAGCAAGATATCATCAACATATAGAATCACAAATATAAACTTGCTCCCACTGACCTTTAGGTATATACACCGGTGAACAATGTTTTCCTTAAATCAAAAGGACATATATAATAATATTATTGAACTTAAGATACCATTGCCTAGAAGCCTGATTAAGTTCATATATTGATTTGTTAAGTTTACACACCATTTGCTCATTTCCTTCTTCAATGAACCTCATTAGTTGGCCCATATAAGCATCCTTTTCTAAATTTGCATTTAGAAAGGCGGTTTTAACTTCCATTTGGTACAACTCAAGATCATAATGAGCTACTAATGCATGATAATTATGAAAGAATCTTTCTTAGAGACAAGCAAAAATGTTTCCTTATAGTCAATGTCATCTTTTGAGTAAAACCTTGGCAATAATTCGAACCTTGTAATGTTCGATATTCCCATGAAAGTCACACTTAGTGTTAAAAACCCTTTACACCCAACTCTTTTGCATCCTTTTGGTAATTCCACAAGGTCCCATACATCATTTTGTGCCATTTATTTAAGCTCATCTTTCATGAAATCTAACCACTTATCATAATTATCACATTAATGGCTTCTGAGAATAAAACTGGATCATTATCAATGCTTAAGTCATTTTCTGAATCTTGTAGATAGACCACATAATATATCGAAATAACAGGTTTCCTTTCTCTTTAATACTATTTCTTGTGGTTGTTCTACTGCATGTTCATTGCTAACCTCAGGATCATTAATTTGTTCTTCTTAACTGTTGTGTGGTTCAACAACATGAGGAACAACAGTTCTTGAAAGTAGAGGTACTAATTAAATAAACTTGTACTCTAACTTCCTTAATCTCCACATTTTGTGAAACTTCACTCCCACTAGTTTCACCACTCTTAATGAATTTGACATTTCCAGTTTCAACAATTCTTGTACTATGGGTAGAAAAATAAAACATATACCTTTTTTTTTTTTATTTTAGTAGATAACCAATGAAATATCCATTGATTGTTCTTGCATTCAATTTCTTTTCTTGAGGATTGTATATTCTAATTTCTACTTGGCAACCCCAAACATGCAAGTGTCTCAAATTGGGTTTCCTACTTGTTCACAACTTAAAGTATGTCTTTTGAACTACCTTACTAGGAACCTTGTTCAACAAATACATGACAATTTTTAAAGCATGCATCCACAATTACATAGATAAAGAAGAATTACTTAACATGCTACAGATCATATCCATTAAGGTTTGATTATGCCTTTTTGACACGCCATTTTGTTGCGATGTACCTAACATTGTCTATTGAACACAAATATCACGTTTCACAAGGAAATTAGAAAATGGAACAGGGTGTTGTCCACTTTTATCATATCTTCCATAATATTCACCACCTTTATCTATCTTAGCCATGAGTGGTTGTGCTTCAAATAATGTTCGTGTTTAACTAGGAGTGATTGTGTCCAAAATAATGCTACTTGTTTAGCCAAAAAAGGTTGGGTCCAAATAATACGTGCTTTATAGCCTTGTTGAATTAGTCTACATTAGTGGAACCTTGACCGTTTTGATCAAGAACTGGACCTAGTCTAGGTTATGAGATGAATCAAATAACTTATGTAAATCTCTCTTTTATATTGCATGTTATTTATCTGTAACTAATCTAAGAAGGAGAGATTTGTGAAAATGTCCTTTAGAAAGCTTTTTAGATAGTGCTTTTGTCCTGTTGAAGTTATCATGTTTAAGATGCGTCTAAAAACTCTTCATTAGACGTAGTTCTTAACAAACTTGCTTGACAATGTGTTTGTCCAATGTTAAATTTCATCTGTTTGCGTCTATTAGATAAAGTTTTGCAATAACACCACTTTGATTATTACTTACCAATATCACCATACATTTAATCTTACACATACTCTTGATTACACAATGACCTTCTAAAATCAAGATACATCATGTATATAAGAGATAACACAATTCATAGTAATTTTTGAACAAATAATCAAGGATAGATAAAATCTTAAACTTTAATTACAAACTAAGAAAGAGATTTCGAATGAGTTATGAGTGTGTTGCTTGACCTATAACTCGCATAGTTTAAGCGACCACCATTTCTTTTAGCAACATAACATATCACTTGAGCATCATTGTACCGCTTGAGTGATGCTTCAAGGGAAGAAGAAAGAAATTATTCAATTTCTTCCTCGCTTGAGTGACCAACTAATGTTTAAGTGTCTAAGCTTTTAGTGGAGAGAGAATTAACCTTTACTTGATTGACTCATCTTTAGCGCCACACTACTAAGTTCCCTAATACTATTAAAAATTGCACCTCTTCATTACTGAGCAATGAGAGTTCTAGAGGAGAAAAAGTTGTTTTAACATATCTCTCAGTTCTAACCTCAAATCACAACTTAAGCAAGAAGCTTTATTATTTGAGCAGTCAAATAGATACTTTAGTGATGATACTTAGTACTTATAATAAATACTTTCACTTAAGAATTGCTCGAGTGGTAGTCCTATTTTCAAGTAATATATGCAAAAACAATTAAATTATTCATATTATACAATCAATTTTTCAAGTCTCATTCAACCATAAATAATCATTCTAACATGTTTAAAGATCTAATTTGACATGTTATGCAATCCAACTCTCAATATTTTTTTCTTTAAATCAAAATATAATAAACCAACACTCAAATTCAACCAAAAACAATACATCCAATAATTAAATTAAAACTTAAAATCAATGCTTACTCATCGAACATTCATAGTACAAGTTCATATTATTGTAAGAAAACCTTAAATATTTTTAAAATGTAGTTGAGTTCCTCTTAATTCGTAATTGCTTTCTTTCCAAGCACAACAACTCTTAAAAACTTCACATACACAATCTAACCAACCAATGCAAATATTAGGAACTAAACCGAGTAATGAGAAACATTCTTAATTTTTTAAACTTATGTAACCCTGTGATATTCACAAATAAAACTAAAGAAAAAAGTAGAAACAATTTAGAAAAATGCGACATTGGACTCCAAATAAATTCTCATATGCTAGAATTAATCTAGATGAAGTTACCTCCTAACAGAAGAGATATGTTTGAAAAAAAAAGTAACTAATATTTTCTTAAAACTACATAAAATACAAAATAAATATATAGAAAATAAATTTCAAGAAATGATAAGCTTTAAAAAAATAACGAAAATTTTAATTTATATACTAGAATATAAAATATATAATTTTGATATTTATCTTTTTAGAACCATTTATTTTTAAAAAAAAATCTTATATATTATATTTTTCAGAATAATTTTAAACTATTTGATGACTGATACGTAGTTCAAATAATTTTATAAGTGAAACAAAATGTTTGCATCGACTGAGTCTAGGTCTTTCACCAAATAATAAGTACTTATTTCATTAAAGTTGACAATCTTTCATAAAATAATTCATTTTTTACATTTTGAAAATATTGTGTAATGCCAAGAAATTAATTATATATTCATTATTTTTATAATATTATGTATTATTATATATTGTTATTATTATTATTAAATTAATATTAACATATTGTTAAAGGAGTGAATCGAACTCAAGTCAAGTTAGTATATGAGAGAATATCTAATCATTATACCAAATCAATTAAACAAAAAATTATATATATTAATAATTTAAAAATAAAAAACAGACAAATATTTTATTATTGTATATTTTTTACTTTAACTTGTGAAATACTTCTTTCAAGAACTGTTTGAGTATTATTCTTAACCTCAAATAAACTTTTATCTTCATAATCAGTGCAAACTAAAAATTAATTTTTTGTAAAAGTATTTATAAAAGGCTCATGCAACTGATACCTATAATCTTGTGCCACTCTGCTGTTGTTTATCATGAGTCAAAGAGTGGTGCATCAGAATATAAATGCTTTCTGTATTTTCACCCAACTTGTTACCAACACAGACTCCACTTAAATGCAGAATCTAGCTGAAAAGGAAATAGATACTGAAAATCAAATAGTGTGAAATAAGTAGCAGAAAAAAGAGAGATTTTGCAGCACCATTGAAGGCCCACCATAGCCACACTTGTTATGCAGTTATTTGAGCACACAAAACATTGCAATTTGAATGTGATCAAATGAGATTTTGGCTTAAAGTTTTGTGACAAAAAGAAGAAGTGGTCCATCCCTTATGGGACCAAACACACAACACACAACACACTATATCTGCTCTTTTAGTTCCCTGCAAAGGGTTGCATCTGTGTGTGCCTTCTTAGCTTCTCTTTGCTACTATGTATCACGCAATCATTTACCATTCCATGCCGACCTAGATAGAGAACACTTTGTTTGGATCACTCTTTCAAAATTAAGATAAAAGTTAAATTTTATTTAATATTTTTTTTAGTTAATCTCAGATAAATAAATCAATATAGTTTATTTAACTGACTTTTTTTTTTACAAATTGCATGTCTTTATCAAATAATTTGAACTATATAAACCTTACTGTTTCTTTTACATTTTCACACAAATATCTTCATCCAAACCTTCACCATTCATACAAAATTATTCTCTTTAATCTTCTTATAAGGTAGAAACAAAGAACACCTAAGAGAATGGCTCTAAGGTAACCCCTCCTCAAAAGGGTTATTAATTCTTTCTTTTAAGGGTACAAAAGCTTCCTACTGAGAAACATTCTACAAAGTTAATTTAATAACACACTCAAATAGTAATTAAAACATTAAATAAAATTAATTTTAAAGAAAAAAATAATTAGTTCTTATATTGTTAAACTGGATATAATTTTAGAAATTAAGAAGATTATTGATATCTAAAATAGCTTTCGGACCAAAAAATCCACAATTCCTAATGGAATAGGTAACAAAACAACTTTACTGCTTACTGCTACTAAATTTTCACCTTCTCAAGTCAAACTGGTACTTGTTGTTGCACCTAAGGCTGTTGTACTAGGTGCTAAAGTGTGAATATTTTGTATCTATTGAGCAAAGATCAACTGTAATTGTATAGCGGTATCTAAAAGCATATCTTGAGGGTGGCCTAAAACGCTTATGGTAATAAATAATTTCTAAATTTGTATCTATTTAACTAATAAGGTTTTAGCTACTAACTTTATAATATAAAACTTTGATGACGATTAAATATCAATTTAGAAACTATTTACAAATAATAGAAACTACTTTAAATATCAATAATTTTTTTAATCTCTGAAATGGTATCTAATTTAATTAATATAGTAATAAATTATTTTTTTTATCTTTAAAATTAGTTTCTATTTAATAATTTTCTAGTAGTGAAAAGATTAATTATAATTTTGATTTTTATATTTTACTAAATTTCATATTTTTTTTTTATATTTTATATTTTTTTATTTATTAGTAGTTTTGCTCATTGATTTTATTTACACAACTTTAATATTTTAATTTTAAATTATCCATAACTTTATTCAATTTAGTTGTCGGCAAAATGTTTATTACTTTGGACACGGCAACGCATTGGAGAAAAAAGTATGATACTAGCGACATTTTACATGATTAGGACTTGTTAATGTAATTTGATAGTAATTCAGCATATTTTTTTGAACTGAAAATTGATTAATTGTACATATAATTAAAAATTAAGATATTAAAATTAGGGAAAAATTTAAGACCAAAATATGAATTTTATAAATATATATTCTTCCAGATACACTTATCCTTTGATAGTTGGCTCGGGCTGAATTGGACAGCTGAAAAGCCAACTTCTCCAGTGGGCCGATAATGAAGGTTCAAAGAAGGACCGATTCTTCCTGCTCCTCCATATCTTCTTCTGTCACCCTCATACACAATATGAAAATACATTTTTATCCTTCTTGTGTCACTCCTATAGAGTAGCTTCCGGATTATATAATTTGAAAACGTATTTGAAAAAAAGACTTTGGATTACATAATCCAGAAGTTAAAAAAGACTTTCGGATTATGTAATCTGGAAAGTAATCATACATCTGAGAAAAGGCTTTCGGATTATGTAATCCGGAAGTTAATTACAAATTTGAAAAATGACTTCCAGATTACATAATTTAGAATATTACAGAGGAACATTTTTAGAAATACGAAAATTTATAGAGGTGAGAGAAGAAGGTATGGAGATGCACGAAGAAACAGCCTCAAAGAAGAAGAGGCATCTAATGATGGCCATGGCTTTTTGCACCCCATGTTTTAAAATTTGCACCTTTATGAAGGGGTAAAATGACAAACATGTTCTTGAAAAAATACATTATGAATTAGTATGTATTTCTGGATATGAAAAATATCTTAAAATATATACAATCTGTAATGTATTAATGTACTTCAAACTGTATTTTTTGATATGAAATGTATTTTTGAATGTACAATTTTAAATGCATTAATACATTATGGATTGGATTGCACATTTTAGAATGTATGTCTAAATTTAGCAATATATTTTGGAGTGTAGAATTTGAATCACTAAAGGGTAAAACTGGAAATTCAATTTTTATGGGTTGCATGACCAATATATAAGGGTGCAGAATTCAGTATCGTCTAATTACAATATGGGTCCTTCCAAAACTTTGGGCCGCGTGACCCATGAAATACAATAGGCCCTCTTCTTTGCGACTCGTACAGAGCGTTTTCTTCCCGCATCCCCACAGTTTCTTCTTACACCAACGTTCTTTTAATTCCAAAACTATTCTTCAAAAATTGCGCTGGGTTTATTTTTTATTTCTGAATTGCATAATACATACATTGTTGAGTGGAAGTCTTATGCTTTTACTCCAACAAATCTCAAATCTTTCTTCGAAACTACGACACTTGCATATGATTCAATTGTTTATCATCTAGATAGCTTAATACTATAAGAAAATTATTTAATAGCAATTAATTTTAGAGATAAAAAAAAATTGATCACTATAGTGACTAAGTTAGATACTATTTTATAAACTAAAAAAGTATTGGTACCTAAAATAGTTTATATTATTAATAAAAAAATTATAAAATAGTTTCTGAATTGGTATAAAACATTAACTACCAAGATTTTAGTCACTAACATACCAAATTTATACTATAGTCACTCTCTTGATCATTTAGTTGGTTCATCTCAAACTCATGCTTCCTGAGCTTTCCAAACAAAGATGCAGTGATCAATGTAGTCAAAGTCCTTTGATTCAGAAATGACAGTGTAGTCAAGTCCTTTAAACATTATTACAACGTAATGGTTGATGAATTTCAATTTATTAACATTTGAATCGAGTTGGATGTAAATGTATAAATGAAAATTGATTATGATTTGGTTGTAATGTAACATGTGGTGTGTTATGAACATAGTTATTTCCAGCGAGGGAATACTATGTTTAGGTTGTGTATTGATTTTGAGCCTCAGAATGAGATGATCCTGACTCTATTAATATTGGACTCACATAGAGAAAAATAGTAGGTGGTGAGAGTCAACGGAAATTCCCATGACTTAGTCTGTAGTGTGAAAAATAATTGTGTCTGATAGGTCATAATAAAAAAGTTTATTTTAAAAAGTTTTAGCATGACAAATGTAAATATAATCTTATGAATAATATGAATGAAAGTTAGATAATATAACTATAATAAGATAATGTTACAATGTTCATTAGACTTAAATATAAAAAAATCAATTCTCAAAACTTTGTTTAATATTGTTATTTTTGTAAGAAAATCCTGATTTAATTATAGAAACCATCTCCAGTAAATATAACTAAAAATAATTTAGAAAATTCATTTATATATAATATGAAATAAAATATATATATATATATATATATATGTGAGATTTGTTAAATTTAATATATATATATATATATAAATAAATATATAAAGAGGATTCCTCTTTTAACTTCCTTAATTTTTTACCTATTTTATCCTTATGTTAATATTTGATTTTATTTTATTATTATGGACATTTGCGTCATTTTCTATTTTTTTAAAAATTTAAAATTTAAAATTTTTCAAATTTTTAAATCTTAAAGCCTTTTCGAAACACTTCAAATTTAAAAAAAAATTAATTTTCAAATTTTTTAAATTTTCAAATGTTTTAAATTTTCAAACTTTTAAAATTTCAAATTTTTTAAATTTACAAAATTTTTAAATTTTTAAAAATTTTGAATATATTAGGTTAAAAATTGGAAACAAAATTTTTATTTTAAATATTTTATGATATCTAATTTAAAATTTAAAATTTTGAATTTTGAATTTTGAATTTAAAATTTAAAATTTAAATTTAAAATTTTAATATTTAAATTTAAAATTTAAAATTTAAATTTTTGAATTTTGAATTTTGAATCTTAAATTTTTGAATTTTAAATTTTAAAATATTAATAGTTTTTAAAGTTACATCCACTCTCTTTTCTCTTTTATATTCAGGCTATAGAGGAAAAAAAATCTCATAAGTTCTTACATATCTTGAACCTTCTTCTTTCACGTTCCATGTTCTTCTCCTACTCTCACCCGTCTCATTTTATAAGGCAACAAAGAGGAGAGAAAGCCAATAAGAGATTCCAGACGCAAGGAGGCACCGTGAGCTCGAGATTTTTTAAAGCAAGAAAGAGATAATTCACATCTATATTATTATTTCATTGTCAACACCGAAGCAATCAGATGAATAGAAGGTTCCACAAATTAAAACTACAAAGTGTTGGAGTTTGAATTTATCTTAGTTGAATAAGTCACCTGTAGTGAAGTTTGTTTCCTAGTTTCTAGCTTTAGTGGAGTCTGTTTCCTAGTTTCTAGCTTGCTTCTGTTATTTTGTTTATTTATCCTGTAAAGCTATATAATGTCATGATCTTTGAGTTAATAAGATATCACTTTCAGCTTTATATTTCACATTTGGTATCAGAGCTAATACCTGTGTGAGAAAGTGATTGAGAGAGATGTCTGAGAGATCTGAAAAATTTGTGCAGCTGGCCATCCCAAAATTTGATGGCCATTACGATTTTTGGTCCATGACGATGGAGAATTTTCTGAGAAGCAGAGAATTGTGGAGCCTGGTGGAAAATGGGATTCCGGCGATGTCGATCGGAACATCACAGGCAAGTGAGTTGCAAAACAAATCTATAGAAGAGGCGAAGTTGGAGGATTTGAAGGCCAAGAATTTCTTGTTCCAGTCCATTGACAGAGAGATTCTGGAAACTATTCTTGACAAAGGTACCTCTAAGGCGATATGGGAATCCATGAAAAAGAAGTATCAAGGCTCCACAAAAGTGAAAAGGGCGCAATTGCAAGCTTTGAGAAGAGAGTTCGAATTGCTGACCATGAAAGAAGGAGAGAAGATCGACACTTTCCTTGGAAGAACCTTGAAGGTAGTGAACAAGATGAAGGTGAATGGTGAAACAATGGAGCAGAGCATGATTGTGAGCAAAATTCTCAGATCACTAACCTCACGATTCAACTATGTGGTGTGTTCGATTGAGGAATCAAATGATCTGAGCACGATGAGTATCGATGAATTACATGGCAGCCTACTTGTCCATGAGCAGCGAATGAATGGATATGTACAAGAAGAGTTAGCACTAAAAGTGCATCAAGATGAAAAACCTAGTAGGGGAAGAGGTCGCGGAATGGTCCGAGGAGGACGCGGTAGAGGAAGAGGAAGAAACGCAGTCGATCGTGCTATTATCGAATGCTACAAATGTCATCAGTTAGGGCACTATCAGAACGAGTGTCCCGAATGGGAGAAGAAGGCGAATTATGCTGAACTAGAAGAAGAAGAAGAGCTTCTCTTGATGTCTTATCTAGAGAAACATCAGGCAAACAGAGAAGAAGTTTGGTTTCTTGACTCCGGATGCAGCAATCATATGACCGGATGCAAAGATTGGTTTTTTGATTTGGAAGAAGGTTTCAATCGATCTGTGAAACTTGGAAACGACACAAGAATGTCGGTGGTGGGAAAAGGAAGCGTGAAAATACAAGTTAACGGAGTCACCCAAGTCATACCTGATGTTTATTATGTTCCAGATCTCAAGAATAATTTACTAAGCCTTGGACAATTGCAAGAGAGAGGCTTGGCAATTTTGATTCGTGATGGAACCTGCAAAGTATATCATCCCAAGAAAGGTGCAATCATGGAGACTAATATGAGTGGAAACAGGATGTTCTTTCTTCTAACATCCAAATTGCAGAAAAACATGATGTGCTTGAAGACAGAAGAGGAGATCGAGAAGGAGACGAATTTGTGGCATTGCCGTTTTGGGCATTTAAACCAAGAAGCTCTAAAACAACTTGCACAAAAAAGATGGTTATTGGACTGCCGATGCTGAAGTCCACGAAGGAGATATGTGCGGTGTGTCTGACTGGAAAACAACACAGAGTATCAATGTCAAAAAGGAGCTTCTGGCGTGCATCGAGACAACTGCAGCTGGTGCATTCGGATATATGTGGTCCGATTACACCAATTTCACACAGCGGAAAGCGGTACATTTTAACTTTCATTGATGATTTCACTAGAAAAACTTGGGTTTATTTTCTCCATGAAAAATCAGAGACACTCATCACCTTCAAGGCTTTCAAAGCAAGTGTTGAAAAGGAGATTGGAACCTTCATCACTTGCCTGAGGACAGACCGCGGAGGGGAATTCACGTCTACTGAATTCGGAGAATTTTGTAAAACTCATGGTATCACCAGGCAATTGACGGCTGCATTTACGCCACAACAGAATGGAGTGGCAGAGAGGAAGAATAGAACAATAATGAATGCGGTACGATCTATGCTGAGTGAGAGACAAGTCCCAAAGGAGTTTTGGTCTGAAGCTACAAGATGGAGTGTGCACATCCAGAATCGATCTCCAACAGCAGCAGTAGAAGACATGACACCTGAAGAAGCTTGGAGCGGTTCAAAACCTACGGTGAAGCATTTTCGTGTATTTGGGTGTATAGCATATGTGCACATACCTGATCAGAAGAGGAGAAAACTAGATGACAAAAGCAAGAAATGTGTTTTTCTCGGAGTTAGTGAGGAATCGAAAGCATGGAGGCTGTATGATCCGGTTACGAAAACGATCGTGATAAGCAAAGATGTAGTGTTTGATGAAGACAAAAGCTGGGATTGGCATCAAACTGGTGTAAAAGAGAAAATACTCGACTGTGGAGAAGAAGAACAAAATACAGACATGGCCTGTGCTCCGTCAACCGCGAATTCATCGCCTTCTGGTTCATCTTCAGCATCTGATGGTAATTCGACA
Source organism: Phaseolus lunatus (assembly GCA_013389735.1). Taxonomy (NCBI): domain Eukaryota; kingdom Viridiplantae; phylum Streptophyta; class Magnoliopsida; order Fabales; family Fabaceae; genus Phaseolus; species Phaseolus lunatus. The sequence goes on along the minus strand of CM023867.1, from coordinate 43,399,442 downwards.
CCGCCAAGCCCAGTCTCTCCTCTGCCCAGTTCAATTTCGTCATCTCCATCAAGATCAATTGAAAGAGAAGTGGTTACAGGCCCGCGGACAAGGAGAACACCGGGTTATTTGGCTGATTATGTCACGGGTGAAGGAGAAGATGAGGAAGAAAGCTTATCGGTTATGTTATTGATGATGATGACAGAAAATGATCCAGTCAAATTCAAAGAAGCAGTGAAAAACAAGATGTGGAGAGAAGCAATGAAAAACGAGATCGAAGCGATCGAGAAAAACAATACATGGGAGCTAACTATCTTACCAGCAGGTTTTACACCAATTGGAGTGAAATGGGTATACAAAACAAAGCTGAATGAAGATGGTAAAGTTGACAAATACAAGGCGAGGTTGGTGGCAAAGGGATATGCTCAGTGTTATGGCATAGACTACACCGAAGTCTTTGCTCCGGTGGCGAGGCTCGATACGATTCGAACTATACTTGCGGTTGCAGCACAATCAAATTGGGAAATCTTCCAATTAGATGTCAAGAGTGCGTTTCTACATGGGGAACTAAAAGAGAATGTGTATGTATGACAACCGGAGGGATTTATAAAGACAGGAGAAGAGGAGAAAGTGTACAAGCTGAGGAAGGCGTTGTATGGGCTCAAACAAGCCCCGAGAGCTTGGTACAGCCGTATTGAAGGATATTTCTTGGATGAGGAGTTTGAGAGGTGTCCGAGTGAACATACTCTATTCACCAAGACGAAAGGAGGTAAAATTCTCATTGTCAGCTTGTATGTTGATGACTTAATATTCACTGGAAATGATAGAGCTATGTGTGATGAGTTTAAGAAGTCGATGATGATGGAATTTGAGAGGTCAGATTTGGGAAAAATGAAATATTTTCTTGGGATAGAGGTGAAGCAGAGTGTTAATGGGATTTTTATTTGTCAAAAACGGTATGCTCGTGAAGTTTTAGCAAGGTTTGGAATGGATGAAAGTAATGCTGTTAAGAATCCGATTGTGCCAGGAACGAAGCTCACAAAAGATGAGGATGGCGAGAAGGTGGATGCAACCATGTTCAAGCAATTGGTTGGGAGTCTTATGTATCTAACAGTAACCAGGCCAGATTTAATGTATGGAGTATGTCTCATAAGTCGATTCATGGCAAATCCAAGGATGTCACATTGGCTTGCTGCGAAGAGGATCTTAAGGTATTTAAAAGGTACAATGGAACTTGGAATCTTTTACAGGAAAAGTGAAAACAGCAGTACGAGCCTTATGGCATTCACGGATAGCGACTACGCCGGCGATTTGGATGATCGGAAAAGCACAACAGGCTGTGTGTTTTTGATAGGGTCTGGTGCGATTTCTTGGGCATCAGAAAAACAGCCTGTTGTTGCCCTTTCCACCACTGAGGCCGAATATATTGCTGCTGCCTTTTGTGCTTGTCAATGTGTGTGGATTAGAAGGATCTTAGAGAAGATTAGAGCTGAAGAAGAGTCTGCAACCGTCATTTATTGTGACAACAGTTCGACGATTGCTTTATCCAAACATCCAGTTCTTCATGGGAAAAGTAAGCATATTGGAGTAAGGTTTCACTATCTCAGAGAGCTGGTGAATAGCGAAACTGTGAAGCTGGAGTATTGTGCAACCAAAAACCAAGTTGCAGATATCTTTACGAAACCGTTGAAGCTGGAACAGTTCGAGAAGCTGAGAGCATCACTTGGAATTGTTAACTTGTCTGATGTAAACTTAATTCAGGATAGTTAAGTTTAAGAGAGGGTATGTTGGAGTTTGAATTTATCTTAGTTGAATAAGTCACCTGTAGTGAAGTTTGTTTCCTAGTTTCTAGCTTTAGTGGAGTCTGTTTCCTAGTTTCTAGCTTGCTTCTGTTATTTTGTTTATTTATCCTGTAAAGCTATATAATGTCATGATCTTTGAGTTAATAAGATATCACTTTCAGCTTTATATTTCACACAAAGAGTTGAGAAGTGTCCCTCAGAGTTAGAGAATATCTAAATTTGAAGATAAAGGAGAACCCAAAGGAAGAGAAACTATCGGAACAAATGTTTGCATGTGCGAGAGAAAGAAAAATTAGGACGATTCATTCATTTTGTTGGCTAATCGAGAAATCTCCGACGACTTCTTTTCTCAAATCTGTTCTAGCACCACCAATATCACTCACCGAAAATTCATTTGTCATGCTTCACTACTTTTTTTTATGTGTCGTTTAAATTTTATAAATGTCAATGTAGTATTTATTTTCAAGTTTCTATTTATTAATTTTACTGCTAAATTTGATTTTGTGTTAAAATCGGAAGTAGATTCAGAAAGGGACCAATGAGTTGATTTTGTCTACCAGGTTGGTTGGGTGACCCTATTTTTTAATTTTTTTAAACTATAATAATTTATAATTTTTACTTATTTTGATATTTGACTTTTTTTTTTCTCTAACATCTAAATTTTGATATTTGGCTGCAGGAGGGTCACAGGGTTACTCTAAATATTTGTGACTTCGGCCAAGGACTTGCACACGACAACTTTCGATGTCGCTATTGAAGGCAATATGGTGAGTGTTTTTCTTTATTGTTGATTATAGAAAAATGTGAAAGGTTGATTTCATTGTATATTCATCTCTTTAAGTTTCAACCTTCGTTGATGAGTCTTAGACAAATTAGTAATTAGTAATTTTGTTTGTACCTGATGTTAATCAATTACATATTGATGTTGTATTTGTCTTGCAGATGTGGAACATGTTCAAGATGTGCAAATGATTTGCACCAAAGTAGAAGAAAGTGTCTAATAAGCCAAGCATCAATGATGGAAGTGATACGGGCTTATTTTATATATAATAGTTTTGACATTATAGGGTCACATACATAATCAGAATACATGTTGTGAAAAAAAATTTCACAATGTTTCTAAGTACTTTTTTTTTAAATAATTTTTGTTCTTCCCGTGATTTCTATATTTATGTAAGTGCACAAAATAAAATTTAATGGCTCTCTGATAGTCATGATTCTGAAATGAATAAAAGTATTTTGTTTGATTTATTTGTTTCAGATTCCTTTTTTCATTTTAGATTTGGATTAAAGTCAAATGAGTTATCAAATGGGAATGACTTTCAGAATAAGTATTTTGAAAATTTGAAACATTAGGTTGAAATGGATGATTCATTATTATAAGAAAAAAAGTCTATATTGAACTTGATCGATATGGAAGGAAAATGAAAAATCATGATCAAGGGATTCAGTGGATCCTCTAAGTAATGTATATTGAATATAAGATTAAGAAAATATATCACGAAAGGTTTACAATATTTATGTTATGTTGAAAAGTTATGGAAATTATTATAGTAATCTTATAGTCAAATTACCGTGAAAGTTTTTTATAAATATTATTGAAGTGTTGTTTTGTATATTTAGTAATCATGTATCAAAATTAATTTTAAATTATAACATTTAATAATATAAAATATTATAATTGATATATTTATAAACATTACCGAAAAGAATATAAATGATTTAATTCACTTTAATAAAAAAATCTTATACCATATTTTTTTTTCTTAAAAAATTAATAATTTATAATTAATATATATATATATATATAAATATATTAATAATTATATTATATTATAAATATCAAAAATCTGAATAAGCGTAAATATTATAAATAGTTTTGTATATCTCTTTCATTAATAACTATATTTATATTTGTATATTATGTTAATATAATTATTTGTACTGAAACTAATTATCTTAAAATTTATATATTTAATTATTTTATAAATAGATTATATTTATAAAATTAATATATATATAAATTTATAGATAATTATTTACTTTATAAATTTTTAAAATACAATTTGTTTATAAAATAAATATTTTCTTTATTTCTCTCCAATAGGTTTATCCTAACAAATGAACATCAAAATACTGTATAAAAAAATCAAGTCTCAAATAGTAAATAATTATGTTATTTATTATTTCTTTAATTTTTAATTTCAATAGTTAACTAATTATTATTATTAAATTAAGTTTTTTTAATATCACGTATGTTCATATTTATTGAAACATACTATAAATTTATATTGTTAATATAAATTTATATTAGTTAATGAACATACGAGATTTTTTAAACCAAGAAAAAGATAATTCATATGTATAGTATCATTTCATTGTCAACACCAAAACAATCAGATGAATAGAAAGTTCCACAAATTAAAACTACAAATACCCACCAAAGAGTTGAGAAGTGTCTCTCAGAGTCAGAGAACATCTAAATTTGAAGATAAAGGAGAACCCAAAAGGAGAGGAACAATCAGAACAAATGTTTGCATGTGCAAGAGAAAGAAAAAGTGATAATTTTTTCTGAACCTCATACTCTCAACCTCTGTTCTAAACCTTGAGCAAGTTATGCCTATTTTTTTGTTTATATTTGATTACTTTTTAATTTTTATTATTTAAAAGTGATACTATTTAATAGAAGGTTGTTTCTGTTAGTCCAATGCACATACTTCAAAATGAAGTGTTCCAATTTTAAGTCCTACACCTCAAAGTGTGTTTCACATGGGACACGCATCTCAATTATCAATATATTTATATTACGTATGTTCCAGTTGTGAATTTCAAATTTTTTTTTCTTACATAGATGTATCAAGATGTATATATATGAATATGTATTTATATTTAAATTAAAATATAAATGCATATTCATATATTTATTAAAATAAACTATAAATTTATAATCAATCTTAATATAAGTAAGGAAATACTAATATTAAACATAGATATATATAAATAATAAAAATAAAAAAACGGATATAAACAGTGTTGGTGTTCCCAGTATTATATATAGAATAGTATATATAGAAGAGGAGTGTTTAATAATTATGCCAACATTGGTTTAATTTTAAATATATCAGTTATGTGACAAAGATATATTTAACTTTTTTAAATATTACAGAAATTTAGTCCATTTTCACATCTAAATAATTTACCAGCACAATAATAATTTTCTCGCACGCTCTCTTTCCCTCTTTTTGGAGTTTTTTTCTTTTCGGTAAACCGCACGTTTTGTTACAGTTTTTCTCCTCTGGTGCTTTCCATGTCCTCGCATCAAGGTTTAAGCTTTCAAAGTCTGGTCTTGAACCCTTCACACCCACTTTCCTAATTCGAAGGAGAAAGATTTGTAAGACATTATCTCACTCAACTTTCAGACAGCAAACAACTTAATGCCTTTTAAATTTTATTTCAAACTGTTTGGAATTTGTGATCTTTTTTTGCTTTTCTTCTTTTCTGCTTCTTACTTTGGGTTTTGCTAGAAATTTCTGATGGAAGTTTGGGTGTGCTTACTTAAATTTTACAGGAACAAAGTGTTGGAATTTGCGGTATTTTGCTGGGTTTTATTCTTCTATTTTGCATGCTTTACAACTTATACTGATTTTTTCTCAAAATGTATGTACAAGAACAAGTATTGGGATTGAGAAGAGCTTCCTAGTCATGATTCCATCTATGTTTTGTGTTCATGGGAAAACGTATGCTTGGATGTTATAATAATGATATCCTTTTCTATTTTTTACTTTCATTGGTTTTATGTACCCAACATGTCTCAGTTATGCAATCTACTTTTATTGTTCCTTTCCTGGGGATTTATTTCAGTAGTGTTGTATGCTTGAGAAATAAATCTTGAATACAAAAGACCAAGTAAATTCAGAAATTTATGTAGTTTTCTTGTTCTATTCCCACAACACTGTACTAATGGATCATTTGCTTCTTTGTAGATTTGGTTAGCTGGTACTTGTTCTTTTTGAGTGGACTGATGGATTTTAATACTGATAAGATGCTGGCCAGTGATCCTGCAAGAAAGTTTTCGTTTAATCGTACAATCAGTAATGGTGATTTGGTTATTGTTTATGAAAGGCATGACAACATGAAGGCTGTTACAGTGTCTGAGGGATCAGTCCTGCAGAACCGATTTGGTGTTTTTAAGCATTCAGATTGGCTTGGAAAGCCATTTGGATCCAAAATATTCAGCAGCAAGGGTGGTTTTGTGTACTTGTTGGCTCCTACACCAGAATTGTGGACACTTGTTTTAAGCCACAGGACTCAGATTCTATATATTGCTGATATTAGCTTTGTTGTCATGTACCTGGAGATTGTTCCTGGTTGCTTGGTTCTTGAATCTGGAACTGGAAGTGGATCATTAACTACTTCACTTGCTAGGGCAGTGGCTCCTACTGGACATGTCTATACATTTGATTTCCATGAGCAAAGGGCCGAATCTGCTAGGTAACAAGGAAGAGAGTCTACTTAGATTGCCTCTTTAAATATTGTGTCCATCTGTTAATTTGATGCCTGTGTCTTTCACTTTCATCAAGGCCATCAAGGTCTTATATTTAATAGCTGTAGATTGTGTTTTGTTGTTGTCTTGCTGGTGAAATTTTAAACCATATTTTTGGCGAACAAATAGTCATGTTTTTGAATGATGATACTCAAGTACAAGCTTATTTACCAGTACTCATCTATTGATGGAGGACTTGATAAAACATTAAATAGAGATCTTATAGTAAATATGGTATCTTTGTCTTTGTTTGTATGTGTGTTAGAGAATTCACTTAAGATGGTCTTTATCAAGGTATATTTCATACTGTTTTTTATTTAAAAAGTAATACAGAATCATTCCTGTTATATTTTAATTTTCCTTTTGTTCAGGGATGATTTTGAGAGGACTGGTCTTAGCAGCTTAGTCACTGTGGGAGTCAGGGACATTCAGGGTGAGGGATTTCCAGATGAGTTCACTGGCTCGGCTGACGCGGTATTTTTGGATCTACCTCAACCTTGGCTAGCTATTCCTTCAGCTGCAAAAATGTTAAAACAAGATGGCACATTGTGTTCATTCTCCCCGTGCATTGAACAAGTTCAACGTTCATGTGAAGTGCTTCAAATCAGCTTCACTGGTGCAGTATAGTTTTCTTCTTTCTGTCATTATCTATATATTTTCTTTTTAGGTAGCATTTTGCCCAACGTTTTTTGGGTACAGCTTCTCCTGAAAAGTAATTTGGCCAACACAATCTTTTGAAAGAAAAAGCTCTTAAAAATGAAAGTAGAATCTTTTTGCAGCTTCTACTTTTGAGAAGTGAAGCCCAGGAAGAATTTTGACCAAACATATCTTGTACTTGAGCTGCTGAACTACTATTTTGCTTTGTCTTTTGGTGTTTGCTCTGATAATCTATGGAACTAATGTTTTTTTCGTAGAAGCACTGACAGAATTCCTCTGTAAATGTTTGTCATATGTAAAAGATATAAGGACTTTTGAGGTACTCCTCCGCACATACGAAGTCCGAGAAGAGAAACTGGAAAGCACACAGAGGAATGGAGATGGCTCCAATGGTTCACTTCCTTGCAAGAGGAGACAGTGTTCAGATGGTGGCAATGTGATCAGTAGTCCTATTTCATCTGTTATGGCTAGACCATGCGGTGAAGCTAGAGGTCACACAGGTTATCTCACATTTGCAAGACTTAGATGTCTCATATGAAGAGAGTGTTACCATGTCCATCCTTTTTTCATTATTTGCTAGAAGAGAAGAAGTTTCGTATTTTAGAACTGTCTTTTTTTCTTTCTTTTCATTTACAACCATATGTTTTCACAGAAATTTGTGACATATGCTTGGCTGCATAGGTATTACTTTTGTCTTGATATGTAAGGATGGATATAGTTCCTCTAATATGATTTGATTGTTCCAACAACCCGGTGGAAGGTGTATGCTAATTACCTTAGAATACATGGAGAAATTCCTGTGGGGACATTGTCTTCATAGGAATTAAAAACTGAACACTTGACAAAGTTGTAAGGTTTAAATACTTGTAAAGTTGTAATTACAAGTTATGTAGAACTCAGATTTCTGCCTGTATCACAACAGAGTTCATATTGTGCCTATTCTACTGAAATTGCAGCCTAGTAACTTAGAAACTAAACTTGCAGATTTGTGAACACTTTCAACCATGCATTTGCTTCTCATATTGCCAACCTAAGACCTCGTATAAAACCCTATTCACATTCCTCTCCAATTATATAGCTACCAATTCCTGGTAAAACTTTGAACATGGGAACTAGAATTAGCTTTATAAATGTGTACATGGACAAAAGGGTTTACTTTGAATTACTAGAACTATTTTTGCAACATTATTTGATGCGTGATAGACTCTTTTTCCTGTACTCAAATTCTGATCATTCAACCATTGACAAAAACTATATCGTTCAATTAAGGATTTGAGTGCTAAAATTCGAAATTTTGTGTAAAGTAAAAAGGAATGTATTTATCTTCTGTTTAAGTGGGTTAGGTTTTATAACTCTTTAACCATTTAATTCCTCTTAAAATGTGTATGCAGTATTTCTTTTACATTTTCTATTTTCTTGAAAAAAGTCAAATTCTTTAATTAAATAATCAAATTCAATCACGAGAATAGTAACAATGTGTTGAATGACTTCAAGCATGAAGGAAAAGAAAAATGCAGACTACTAGTAATTAAATGATTACTAAAAAAGTAGAGTTAATTATTTGTCATATTATTTTAGCAAGAGACATTACTCCTTTAAAGGTAAAGTTCAAATTATTGTACAATGGTTGGAGCCACTCTCTCTCACACCATTGTGTGAGTTTCTTGCACTAACCAGATATTTTTGCCATTTTGTATGTATTACTCCTCAGTTGTCTCTCTTATCAGAGATCTTGTTCGTTCTAATAACTTCAAATGGTACGTTTGCCAAGAATTTGATAAGTTTTATGGCAGTGTTGTTGGGTATTTTTGGCTTTAGTTTAGGCAATTTTTGCACCATTTACTACTTTAGACTTTATAATTTAGTTTTTTCTTCATTTCATTTTGTTAAAGTTAATTTTGTAAATAACTTTCTAACTTGTTTTCTCTAGTGTCTTCATCTTGTGTGAGAGGTAGCATTCCACCTGAATGAACTCCCTTTTTTATGTTGAAATTGAAAAATCAACATGGTAGTGATGAGAACCAACTTAGGCTCTAGGTTTGAAGGTTTAAGGGGTCTATTATGGGATAGAAGGGGTTTTGGAAGGCTAGAAGTGATTAGGATAGGTTATTGGAGAGTTTTTGGAAGAACAAAGGTAAAAGGTTTGTGAAAACTATGGAAATTAAAGGAGATGGATCTTGGTTGTCTTTCTTCTATATTTATTACATGTTTATAATTATACAATTAATGCATCATTATCATAATGGATCATTAATTCATTATATCACTAACCCTTAGCCATGTACTCATGTAAAGACTTGATATCTTATATCGATTACTTGTAAATTAAGATCATTAATAAACTCTCATACTATTTTTAATGAAATTATCATCCATTTAAGATTAATATTAACTAATATATTCTATGGACTTTATCATGTCCCAACACACATAATAAATGAAATTCATCATATAAATAAATAAATAAAATGGATATAAATATAAATCATATATTTTTTTAGCCTATAAGGCTTATACTAATAATATTCTACTAACACTTGAGCCAATCAAACATATGTCTAATCCTGATAGACATAATATGCAATCATGTTTCTATTGTGCAAGAGATTCCACATGTGATCATATCTCCATATCTCCTATATTGATAATCTCTCAAATAAGAAGAAAATGTCTAAGTATATGTTTGGATCGCTAATGAGATTTAGGTCCCTTAGTATATGTAATTGCTTTATTGTTGTCACAATAGAGGTCAAATGGTTCCACAAAGTTAGGATTTTTCAGTCTCAAAATGAACTTCTTGATCTAAAGAACATCCTTTACTACATTACAAGCAATGATATATTTAAATTTTGTAGCAGGATCAACAATTATTTCTTATTTTAAAATTTTGGAAACTAATATCGGTGTAATCTTTACAACTAGATCTTCCTCACTCCAATAACAAATAGTGATTCTTAATTTATTCTAAGCATTTAAGAGGTTTTCTTTATAACAACCCAACAATGTTCACTAGAATGAAATAACTTGTATGCTCAAACCATACAATACATTTGGTTTAGTACACAACATGACATACATGATAAAATCTATAACATTTGCAATGCAATCTTTTTTTAGTTAAAAACTTTCATATTAGATATTACTATGAAATTTAATATATCAGTTAGGCTGACACCTCAAGTACATTTGCATATGCAATCTTACTCATATGATTCCTTTTATTTTGGGATGATGGGATTGTGATTTATACTTATGTGTGCAGTCAAACTAAGGTTTCACAACTTTAGTGACCTATCTCTCTAGATCTAAATATATAATATATAGATTTCTTTGTCAATGTACTTCATAGAGAATTTATTCCTTAAGTATTTCACAATGTTTGGGGATGTAGGGATGTCATTTACATACAATACCACAAATATAATTGTGCTCCCACTAACCTTGTCATAGACATAAGGTTCTCTACATTTTTATGAATCCATTTTTTTTTACATCATAATTGAAACTGACTATTCAAACTTTTGGAAGCATGCCTTAATCAATAAATGTATTGTTTCAACTTGCATACCTTTGCAATATATCTTGGAGTGACAAAACTCTAAGAGTGTGTTTGTTTCTGGTATGGAAACATTCGGAGCAATGAAAAGCAAAAAAAAAATGTGAATCTCAAGAATTTAAAACATAAAAAAATACACAAAACAACAAAAGTTTGTTGTAATTTAAACTTTCCACTCATAGAGAAAGAAATTTGCAGAGAAATACGAGATTCACTTCGAAAAGATAATTGATTATATTTATTTTAATAATTACGTTTATTATAATAAAATAAGTAAATTAAAGTAAAAAATATTAAAATAATATATTATAGAAATTAAATTATTCTAAAATAATCTTAAATTATTTTTAAAATTTTATTTTACAAATATTTTTTAAATACATTAATATAAAAAAGTTATTATACTATATAAATCAAATCATCTATAATTTTTTTATTCAAATCTACTCTCTTCTCCTTAATCAAAACATCACTTTCTTCCCACTTTCCTCTTAAATCAATCCTTTTACACTTTCTTATTTCTCCTCTCTAATTCAAATATAGTCAAGGTTGTGTAATGTACACATCCTTAAAGAGATCCTTGATACATAATCACAGCAAACAAAATTTTACAACTAATGTAGTTTTAGGGATTAACCTAGATCGTATTCACAAGAAACATTAACATTTATTCTCATTTTTAATTTCACTTTAGAATTAAGTTTGGGCACTTTAAGAGCTTTTTGTTATTCTAATGTCTAAGATTAAAATCTACGAATCTCCTTAGTTTAATGCGTATGATTGAATTTTAAGAAATTTTGGAACCACAAAATTTTGGAACAAGTTTTCAAACACACCCATGTTCTACTCCACCATATTCTCCGAGTCGTTTTGTAGTGTTAGGAGCACACAATTATCACCTATTTTCCTTTGACCATTGTCAATCCCCCCAAGAACAACTCCTCTTGGAAGTCTTCCCATGATACATCCTTTTGTAGAAAACCCGCCCAATTATTTCTGATCCATGTGGGACCTCAATTGAAGGACCTACCCCAATTGTCCTCTGAATTATTCATGGACCTCTTGCTATTCGTTGCTTGGGCATAAGTTCTCCTAAATTACTCTGGCTTAGGTTCCCGAGGGTCCGATTTCTTCACCCTTTTTCCCTCCACACTTGTTTCTTTTAGGGCCTTGAAATCTTGATTTTTCCCCTCCATGATACTTTTCTCTTTTTTCTTCACTTGCAGCTTAAGATTACCTACCCTTAGCCCATCCATCTCCTTAGCTAGATGAATTGCATTTCGAACGTCAACAAATCTAACAAACCTGACACGTTTTCTCCAAAAATTCAACCTTCTTGAGATAAAAATTTCATAAACCCTTCCCCATCTCTAAAAAATTTGAACATTTCACATACTGGCCGTACTGTGTGGGAAGTTAGAGGAGAAGAAGGTGGTATAATTCACCATAATCCCAAGCAATAACTAAACCGAGTACCTCCAATTTTTGAAGTATTGTTTAACAATGTGTTGCTGGACAGTGATGGTTGTGTTGCCCTTCAAGAGAGAGAGAGAGAGAGAGAAGTAATGAAAACAAATCTCAATATATTTGCATGTGTTGCTATAGCTAACTTCTATGGTTTGATATATGTGTTAGAGGTTTGGACCTAAAAAAGTGTGAATACACCTTGGAGTAACCTTATTCATAAAAATCTCAGAATTTTCTGACTGAAAAAGTTTCCTATGATACTTTTTTTGGACTCACCATTCATTATTATATAGTATTTTCTATTAAAAAGTTGTCTCATTGATAGTGATGGTCCATGCACATAATAATTTCCCTATTGACGTTTGTTCATAGACGCCATCTTTGACTGTCTTTTTTTCAAAAGACTAGTCGAACTATAATTAGTCTTCTCCATAACTATGGGATTTTATTCTTACCTCAAACACCAAGTTGATATCATGGTGCAGTGGTCGTTTGCACGCGGTGTAGCATTCTTTGTCTTCTTCATCTGCTTGGTCAACGTTGCACAAGCACAAGCTGCAGAGGCCACCACAGATCCTTCAGAAGGTTGGTGCTTTCTCTTTTCCTTTTGTTTCTGTTTCTCACCGCGATGATATCATCATATCTGTCTCTATGAGGGTTCTTTCATATAAACGAAATCAATAGACTAGTTTGTTAATGTGTGGCTATGGAAAAAGTTCTGAATTCTGGAAAATTCTTTAACTTTAACAAGTTCCATCATGATGGTACAGATATCTCTGCTGCTTAAGGCTATTCATATTCATAAAACGTTTCAATATTTTCCCAGTTAATCCTAAGACAGTGTTAGAAAGGATATACTTGTTCTTCCAATCTCAAAATAATTGAGATAATATTGTTTATCATTATATTTGAAGTATTATTCATTTTAAAATTTAGGATTTTATCACCGTTTTATTCTTAAAAGTTATTTCATTGGAATTAAGACATACTGAAACACTTGTTATACTAAGAGAGTATTTTTCTTTTTCAAAGAGAAACTTCGAATAGATTGTAAGGTTTAAATTTGAATAATTAATTTAGTTTTGTTTGCTCAAATTAAAATTCTCGCTAAACATATCATTTTACTATAATTATTAAACAAAAATTAATTTTAAATATTCAAATAATTAGTTATTATATTGACTAAATTAAAGATCATTTTATAAATTAAAAAATTATTAGTATAAAAAATAATTTATTTTATTAATAAAAATTTATAAAGTAGTTTCTAAATTGATATCTAACTATTAGCTACCAAGTAGCTACTAATTACTTACGTTCTAAATTAGTCTTTATTAATATTTTAGAGACTATTTTGAATATAAAATATTAGTAATTAAAATTTTGATAGTTAATTTAGATACTAATTTAGAAATCATTTTATAATATTTTATTAACAACAGAAATCACATTAGATATTAATAATTTTTTAGTCTCTAAATTAGTATTTAATTTAGTCAATATAATGACTAATTATTTTTAATCTTTAAATTTGATTACTATTTAATAACTTTTTTTTAGTGTTTATAATAACTTCACTTCCTAAAAATATTACTTTTATTTGCACAAAAATAAGTACCCATATAATTTATTTGCGTAAAATAGGAAAATATTTTTTACATTAAAACTATAACTATTTTATAATAAAAAAATGGACTTTTAAATTTGGCCTCCCCTCTTGAAGTACCTTTAAATCTTGTTGAGAACTCGAAGTTGGTATCTTAGGGTAAGATAGATAAATCAATTTTCCATCCAACTTTGATATTTAGAGGTGCCTCTTGTCAAATCGCATTCAACCATTCTTATCTCTTCATGAAAAGTTAATGTCAATTTTCTTCTTAAAACCCCCACTTACACGCCATGGATTTGATCAATATAGGTGGCTCCACCAAGGTCCATTCTTGGTGAGTCTACATTAACTCCTTTAGATCTCATCACCTCTTTTCAATATAGTTGGCTCCACCAAGGTCCATTCTTGGTGAGTCTACATTAACTCCACTTTAGATCTCATCACCTCTTGCCAATTTTATGATTTTCATTAAGAAAATTATTGATTAGAAACCAATTTTAGAAAGTACAAATAATTAATTTCTATAGTAACCAAATTAGAGACTATTTTGGAGACTAAAAAAAGTTTTGGTTTCTAAATTAGTTTCTATTATTGTTAAATGGTTTCTAAATTGGTATCTAATTAACTACCAAAGTTTTTGCTACCAAATTTAGAATCTAAATAATTGGTAGTTAAAACCTTGGTAGCTAATTAGATACCAATTTAAAAATCATTTAACAATAATAGAAACTAATTTAGAAACCAAAAATTTTTTTAGTCTCTAAAATGGTCTTTAATTTGGTCACTATAACAACTAATTATTTTTTGTCTCTAAAATTAGTTTTTATTTAATTGTTTTCTTGTAGTGTTTGGACAAGTGGCTTCTTAGTAGGTTAAAGGGTCATTTTTTAGATGTAAGCAATGCATCTTCTTCCTATTTGGTTTATATCTCTTAGGTAACTAAAGTATTCTCTTAGACCAATGCGATTTTGTGTAAGTTGAACAGGTTGTAAGAAGGCCCTTTTGTTTACGAATGGTATTTGAATTTCTCCATGTTGTATTTTACTCCCACTAATTCCTTTGAAGATGAGTACTTTTGCAAAACGTACAGAACTAACAACAAACACTTAGAATTATAGTTTCTTTTCGATGGTCCACAAATTGCATTTGATAGACTTAGAACCAAGTTTATTATAACATAACATCACTACTAAAAAAATCATTAAATAAAAACTAATTTTAAAAATAAAAAATAATTAGTTACTATATTAATTAAATTAAAAATTATTTTATAAACTAAAATATTATTGATATCTATATTATTAATAAGAATTTATAAAATAATTTTTAAATTGGTATATAACCATTAACTACTAAAATTTTATCTACTAACTACTTTATATTTTAAATTGATCTCTATTGATCTTTTAAAGACTAACTTAGAATCTAAAATATTAGTAACTAAAATGTTACTAGCTAGTTTAAACACAAATTTATAAATTATTTTATAAATTTTTATTAATAATATAAATCACTTTAGATATCAACAATTTTTTAGTCTCTAAAATAATATCTAATTTAATTAATATAATAACTAATTTTTTTTATCTCTAAATTTAATTATTATTTAATAATTTTTTTTTATAGTTCATAAAAATTTTACATAATCAAATTCTCATAAAAGACATAATGAACCTTTTACTAGTCCATATCCACTTAAAAAAGAGAAGGGTATTATATTAATGTTTTTTGCACTTTGTTTTAAATTCTAATTTCTAAATTTTAAACACTAAATTGTGACTTCCACCACTAACTTGTTGAAACCCTTGCTATCAACTTCCTTGTCACACAATAATTATAGGTCATTTCAATACTTCATCACATTTGTTAATAATTTTAGTATATGGATATGTGTACCTAATGAAACATAAAACATAAGCCTTTGAAAAGTTTAAAGATTCAAAAACCAAAAAAAATTAACTTGAAAATAAATATAAAAACTCTTTGATCAAATAGTGGTGGCGGGATTTGGGTCAATAGTTTGTTGGCAATCGAAAGAAATTTGGAATAAAATCTCAACTCACATCTCTAGGAACACCAAAATCAAAAAGTTTTGCAAAAGGAGGAATAAGAATTTATTGGACATGGTTAGATAAGTAATGAGTGATTTAAACTCATTGCACTCTTTTTATGGATATATTTTTCTTAAAGTAGGTTTTAAACTTAATCATGGGGATTTTCTTTTTGATTTAAACTCACTGCACTCTTTTTATGGATAGATTTTTCTTAAATTAGGTTTTAACCTTAATCATGTGGGGAATTTCTTTTTACGCTCCCAATGATTTCTTTTCACCTCTATAAATATTAAAATTCCTTAATTTTTTTTAATTGTGCAATTCAAAACTTAAAAAAATATAAATAGTAATATTAAAGTTAATTTTAACTTTTAAATTTTATAATTTAAAAATTAATATTATATTTAAATTATACAATTTTTAATTAATTAAAAACATTTTAATAAACTAAAATTATATATAAATTAGAATATAATTGAAATATTCCGATTAATTTAATTTATTTTTTACTAATAAAAAAATAGTTAATAGCTATTTCCTAGTTTAGAGGAGTCCTTGATATAGTATGACATATGATGCACATGTCATATTTAAATAAACTAAAGTGACTAAGGTTATAACCACAAGAAACAAATTCCTTTATTATTTTTAATCTACTTTATGTCTAACATTAAATGTATAAAGCATAAACCAATAATTTCAATATTTACAAAGCTAAAACATAACTATCAAGTTGATAATTAGATAAATTACCATTACAATCTTATTTTTCTCTGATAAAAAAAAATCCTATTTTAATTTTTTATTCATGATTTTACTATGTTTATTATTTTTTCTTGATTTTAGCAATTGAATTTGATTAAATTCATTTTTTTAATATTTTTGTTATTGTTTAATTAAATTCTACACCTAACATATTATTTAAGGTACCATTAATAAATAATTAATTTAATTAAATGTGAAATTGAGCATTTTGAAAGTAATTTAGTTATTAAAACTATAGAGAAAGGATGCATTTTCTTTAATAACAACATAAAAGAGAAAGGAAGAATAAATGTTTTTTTTTTATGTTATTTTTCATGTTTTGATATGTGAAGACTAGCATGAGTTTTATAAAAAAAAAAAATTAAAACTATTTTTTAATTTGTATTAGCAAAAGTTACACTATTGCAAATTGGTGAAAAAAAAGAAGAAAACAAATTATATTAAAACATATCAATCTCATTAGAGTAATTTTTACATATTTATTTAATATTTAAAAAATTAAAATTTTACTTATTCTCTCTCATAATCTCATTTCGCTCCTTTGTTTCATACTGAATACCTTAGATTCACATCATTTTGCTTTTCATTTTTTAGCACATTTTCCTAAAGATGTGAACTTATGAATGTAGCAAGAGTCTTAAATTCAATCTTCAGCAAATGGGGTATATCGGCAGACACAACTTTGTGGAATATAAGTGGTGAAGTATGCAGTGGAAGAGCCACTGATGCTATCACAACTGTTCAAGATTACAACCCATTCATCAAATGTGATTGTTCCTTTGGCAATGGAACTACTTGTCACATCATAGCATTGTATCTCTCTCCCTCTCTTAACTTTATTTTTTAATTTTTGAGATAAAATTTATCTGTTGTTTTGATAAGAATAATTCAAAGCTTAAAATTTTGATTTATATATATATATATATATATATATATATAAATAAAGAAAGAAAGGCTAATCATATTGTTTTGTGTAATATACACACAATTTTATTAAATATACAATGCATTCATTCTTTCATTTTATGAGTGCATAGTTTCAAGAACTTAGTTCAACTTAAGCATGTGAGAAGTGAGAGAGAACAACCAAGAGAAATCATTTCTTCCTCACAATCTTTTTGTCAGAGTTGTGACCGGGTAGTGATTCTTCACTATTTATTCACCATTTTATCTATAAGTAAAGTTCTTGAAGATTAAAATTGTTTGTAGAAGAATCTCTTTTAGAATGCAACACTTTAATAAGTTAAGTCTAAGAAGGATCAAGGTGAAATATGGTTGTTTCAAGCAATTTTATTGTAGGGTCTTTACCTGTTTTCAATGGAAAGTTATTTGATAATTGGAGACTAAAATTAGATGTTTGCTCCTAAGATGTGATAATGGTGGTGATATTTAGCTTTGTAAAACTTGCCAAGAATACAACTAAGGAGTATCAACTGGCCTTCAAACAACAACAACTTAATATACCAAGTATCAATTTCTCATCTACCTTCAAACAACAACAACTTAATATACCAAGTATCAATTTCTCATCTACCAATGTGTCAATTCAAAGTTATTCAAAATTATATTTGTGGGACATCTACCTCAAAGGAAGCATGTGAGATTTTGGTGAAAACATAAGGTAGATGAGAAAACACTGGTGTAGAAAAGAAAAATGAGTGTGGCTATTTTACATTTACAAGGATGGCTATATAGCCGCATTTGATCAGCACACATTCGTAAATCGGAGAGATAAGAGTGCGACTATATAGGCGCACTTGTAAATACCATTTATAAGTGCGGTTATTTCTAATAGCTGCACTTGTATAGCTACACCTGCATTTAGATGCTCCCTCTCTCCACACAATGCCTCTCTCGGCTCGCCATCTCGATCGAGTTAGAAATCCAAGCATGGATCGACTGCGAAGCGCTTCTCACCCTCTCCGCTTCGCTACGAAAACCCAAGGATGGTATTGACCAATTGGTGGAGTTGTTGACTCAATTCCGGGATCGAATCTCCTAGGGATTTAACCGCGAGTTGCAAGATTTGGTTCTCAAACTCAAGTTCTTCTTGCTGCTAGAAATTGTGCGTGCTTTGGTGTTGATGAGCTTTGTGCACTAGGTGGAGGTGTTGTGCTCGTTGATCAAGTCCCCTCTGGTGGACGAGATTGAATCGAACGGCGAGATTTTGAAGGTGATGGCACTATTGAATTCACGTGATCTACAGTTACAGGTGCTGGTGTTGGAGTGCGTATTGGAGATTGGGTACTTCAACCGCAAGGAAGCGGTGGATGCTATGGTGAAGGCAATGTTGGTGAAGAGTGGCACGGGAGCAGGAACAATGCAAACGAAACGCAAAGAGGAGAAAGAAAATATGAAAGAGTGTGGCGCGGTTCAAAAATTAGGGTAAAAAAGGATTTACAAGTGCAGCTATAGAAATAGTTGCACTTGTAAATCAAAGCGCTTTGATTTACAAATGCGGCTATACAGATAGCCGCATTTGTAAATCAAATTAATTTCAAAAATGCACCGCGTTTTTTACGAATGCGTGTGAGCGCAAAACTGCACTAAATAAAGAGTATTATTTTCTTCATTTTGCACTAGTGAAAGAAGAAAAAGGTTAAGCTACAATTGTTGAGATGGTAGAATGAACTTCTTAACATGAAGAAGAAAGAATCCATTGTACATTACTTTGATAATATTTAAGAATTGGTCAATGCCATGAGGGTTTTGAATGTTCAATTGACTCCAAAAGAAGAGTGGTGAATGGAGCTTAAACTCAATTCGAGGAGTATCCTAGGTTTTTAAATCAGTGCAACCCTAGGTTGAAAATTTAAAGTGCTAAAGAGGATGAAAATTTGAATTTCAAAATTCAAAAAAGAAATCAAACGAATTCTTTGGAAGTTGGACAAATTTCATGAAGAGCCTTTCATTCCTGTAGATGCTTCTCTTGCCTCTCTTGAACATGCTTTCCTTGTCAATTTTGACCCTTCTTGACCAAATGTTGACCACTTCAAATTGAGCTTTTATTTTGAACCCTATATAAAGCATTCTTCTTTTCTTTTCTTGTACTCCTTTCTTGATATTGGTCGCCCTTTGTAAAGTCTTCTTAGACTTGAGGAAGCACAACTAAGTTTAATCTAGCTTATTACACTTTAAAATACAAGATATAAATTCTACAAATTACAAGTCCAAAAAATTCAAAATAAAGAAAAAGAAAGATTATTTTGTTGAGCAAGAACAACTTGTCGTGACATGCTTCTTGTGATTCTTATAGATGTTGTGTGTTGTTGATCATTCATGCTCTTATAAGATACTATTGGAAGAAAATAAATTCTTAATTGCACAAATTATCAACAAAGATTTTGATGTAAGAAGATTATCATGGATATCCATGGTCATTACATTTTGAGGGATTATGAGTTGTTTCAAGACTCAACAATCAACACATAAGTGAGAGTTGGTTCATTTTTGCACTTATAACAGAAGTTGAACCTAATGAGTTTGATAAGCTAGTGACTAAGGAAGAGTCACTAACAACTATAAAGGAGGATATCAAAACTCCATACAGAAGAATCAGATTTGGGATTGGTGAATCCTCGTTCAAATAAGAAACTTATAGCATTAAAATAGGCCTATGAAGTGAAAGTTAACCCAAAACGAGAAGGGGTGAAGCACAAGGTAAGACTTGTGACATAAGATTTTCTACAGAAAGGAAACATTAATTGTGGTAATATTTATGCACCATTAAATATAGTTTGAACTGTCAAATTGCTTGTAGATTTTGAAACTAAAGCTAACTTGTCAATGCATCAACTAGATGTTAAATCTATCTTTCTCAATGGTCCTTTAGAAGAAGAATTTTATGTGTTTCACTGTAGGAATTTGTAGTTAAAGGTGCTAAAAACAAGGTGTACAAATTGAGAAGGCATTGCATGACCTTAAACAAACACCAAGATTTTGGAATAGGAGATAGATTTTTACCTTATGTAGGATTTGAAATGCACCTTAGAACATGGAGTTTATTTGAAATGTTGAAAAGACAATGTGAAAATAGAAAATAATTATTGTAAGCTTATATGTTTTATGACCTTTTGATTATTAGAACTAGTGAGAAAACAATTATTGATTTCAAAGGAGAAAAGATAATGAGTTTTATATTAGTGACCTTAGACTCCTCTCTTAGTTATTGGGAATTCAACTAAAAATGTCTCTGTATGGGACAATTGTGCAATCAATCCTAGTATGAAAATGATCTAGTGAAGAGGTTCAATATGAAGCAAAGAAATCCAGTAAGAGCACCAATAGAGGTTAAGCTCGTGCTAGAGAAGGAAACATATATGAAAATATGGTTAATCCTACTTACTACAAAAATATTTTTGGATTCTTAAGATACTTGTAAAATACAAGGCTTGACTTGAACTTAAGTATTAAACATATTGGTATATTCATGTAAGAACCAACACAATCTCGATTGTTAGTTGTGAAGAGGATATTGAGGTATATGCAAGGGATAATTGATTTTATAATATTACTCCTAAGGTTTTTCTTATAAAAAATTATTACAAAGGATAAAGCTTATGTAAAACTAGAACTGATTGAATATTTTTATTTAAATTGGTGTGGAGACAAAAGTGATATAAAAAGTTTCATTGGGTACATCTTATTCTATAAAGAACCTCCAATTATTTAATCCTCTACAAAGGAACCTATTAAGCATATTATGCATTATCAATGAGGTAGAGTATATAACAACCTTTGAAAGTATAAATCAAACAATATGATTATATGTTTTGGTAAAAGAATTGTACAGGTGCAAAATTATAAGTAAAATTTTTGATAAAACACCATTGATCCAACAAAGCATCCAAGATCTCATGAAAGAAGCAAACATATATAAATAAAGTTTTACTTCCTAAGAGAGCATACACTACAAGAAAACCATTGATTAAAAACTAATTTTAGAGACAAAAAATAATTAGTTGCTACAGTGACCAAATTAGAGACAATTTTGGAGATTAAAAAAAGTTTTGTTTTCTAAATTAGTTTATATTATTGTTAGATGATTTCTAAATTGGTATTTAATTGACTACCAAGGTTTTTGTTACTAAATTTAGAATCTAAATAATTGGTAGTTAAAACCTTGGTAGCTAATTAGATACCAAACCATTTAACAATAGTAAAAACTAGTTTAGAAACTAACAATTTTTCTAATCTCTAAAATGGTCTCTACTTTGTTCATTATAGTAACTAATTATTTTTTGTCTCTAAAATTAGTTTTTATTTAATGATTTTTTTATTGATATATCAACAAGATGTTGAAAATTGAACATTGTAGAACTAAAATTTAGTTTACAAACATACTTACTAAGACTTTGAAACTAGATTTAAGACATTACTTTGGAATTATTGTGTAAATGCAACTTTGAATTAAGGAGAAGTATTATAAATAATTCAAAGTTTTAAAAGTTTATAATAGCTATATAAGCAAAAAAAAATTTCTTAATACAACCATTTTATTAAATATACCATTCATTTCTTCTTTAACACGATGTACGTCCAAGTTGGAAGCTTATTATAATTACAAGCAATATAATTTTCACTTTGTTTTGGGCTCTTTTAAAATGGCACAGGAGAGTCTATGCACTGAACGTGGTTGGTGAAATTCCAGAAGAGTTATGGAGTCTCACTTATCTCACCAATTTGTACGTTTTCTTATGTTTCTAATTATTATTATTATTATTATTATTGTTAGTATTTTTTTGTTTTTATTATTATTATCTTGGTTTAATTTTCATGTACTCATGATTTCATATAGAATTTTTGAAGTATTTAATATTAGAATTAACAAATTTATTATTGGGCGAAAAGACAATGAAATCAATGATTGATGATGAAAAACATATTCTAAATAAGTTCTAATAAGTTACCTTCTAAATTTGTCTACAAGTTATTTAATTTTTTGAAACATAAATATATTGATATATTTTATACATTTTTTTATAACGTATTCCATGAGTTGTTTTCCCGTTATATATATGGTTATCACTTATAAAAATGGAAAAAATGAATTAAATGTATATTTGATAGAATGTGTATTAAAGAAAAAAAAAATATTTAAAGTTATATTTAAAAAACCATTTCAATAGAATCCCTCAAACATCTAAACCTTTTCAGTTTCAAAGTTATTACGCAAGAATGTGGTGGTGGACTAAGTTAAGTCTCACTTCTTTTACTCAATAAGTGGATCGAGTCAACTGTAGTACAGTTGAGGTTGTCGAATCAACAGAGAATTAGTGTTATCAAAGTAGAATTATCTTTCAAACTAAAGTGATACGAAATTTGGAGATGGTTTGCATATAATTTTTTATAAATAACTAAATAATAAAAATAATAATACTAAATGTTTAGATTGAGAGGTGAAGTTAGGACAAATAATTGAAGCAAGGAAATAACAATATAACATAAATGTTGAGATTGAAAAAAAAAGAAAAAGAAATAGGTTTGTGAATTTTCTTTGTTATTATTATTTATAAATGCAAATTTTATTCAAACTCCCTGTTCCTTATGGCCAAACCAAGTCGATCCCTCGCATAAGGTTATCTAGGAAAATAAGTCACTGTTATGGCTTATTTATGTATTTAGATGGAACAATTCACCATAATCTCCGTGCACTGTGATCATTGAATCCTATGACTAGTTGAATAGGGTCCAGATACATGAACTCATCTTTCGACCTCATTCATGCTTTATGGACAATCAATGGTCGTTCCTCACCATTGAACATCAAACATACTACCAGACCCAAGGAATTTGAATCTCAAATAGAAAGATGCATATATAAACAACAATAACTTTAAAAATATCACATTTCCATTGAATCTCAACAAGATAGATTTAGCAACTCATAATAAATTCTTACTGTGAAAGTTCAAGTATGAGAGGCTAAAGTACAATAAACATATATCCCTAAGTGTTGTGGCTAGCTTAGGCTTCAAGGTTTCCTTCTCTAGATAATAGTCTTCACTTCTTATGAGGTTTTGTCCTTGTAGCCTGATTGATTCTGAAGTTCAAAATTTTCAAGTTTGAACAAGCAAAATATCTATATCTAAACCTTTTTCTGGATCTCAAAGTGATATTTTTTCTACTTTATTTCTCAAGTATTCTCATTATTTCTCAATGGCTCTTAATACCTCTCAATTTCGCTAGACCTCTCGATGCTTTGAACATTGCCCCAAGGTCCCTATTTATAGATTTTTTTGAATGGGATTCAAAGGGATTTAAGGGATTCAATCATTCGCTCAGCACATGCCAACATGCTCAGTGAATTGTCTTTCTTCATCCTTAAGAATTTTTGGGCTTCTTGAGATTCCAGAGTCAAAGATTCCTCAAGTTTCTTTGCATATTTTTCACTAGTTTTTACACATATTCTACACAAACTACATGTCTATTGAACTATAAAAATTACTACAAATTAGCACTTATTAGTATGCAAACTAAATTTTAGTTTTGCAGGTTCAATCTTCAACATCTCATTCTCGAATTGTTCCCTAAAGAAGTAAATCCTTATTTCTATATGTTTTCTCCTTTTATAAGATGATTAATGTCTTCTTGGGAAAAGGTAGATTTCTTATCTACCAACAACTTTAACTTGCTAAAAGAATTTACCTGTTATTCTTTCAAAAAATCACCTAAGCAAACTACTTAACATGATATTTCAAAGGTTTTAATATGTCTCACAAGATAACATTACAACATATTACCTTGTAAAGGACCAATTAATTTGAGCTCCTCCATAGAATAAGATATACCTAACAAAGCTTTTTCTATCACTTTTGCCTCTACAACTATCTCAATCAAAATGTCCAATCATTTTTGGTTCTACATCAATTTTACCCTTTGGAATAAGATTCCAAAATCAATTATCCCTTGCACATACTCAATATCCTCATCATCAAACAAGTGAGACTAGCTTGGTTCTTGCATGAATCTACTTATTTGCCCAACACTTTTTTTTTATAGTGTATAGGGTCAACCATCTTTCATATGTTTTATACATCCATAACTACAAACCCATGGTTGAAGCACATAAACCTCTTCTTCCAATGGACCACTGAAGAATGCAAACTTAACATCAAGTTGATGCACTCATCAATTAGCATTAGTTACATTAACTACAACCAAACTGAGAGTTTCAATCAACTTCATCATAATCAATTCGACTTTTTGAAAAGAAATCCTTTGAGCCTTATGCTTCACCACTTCTTCTTTGGGGGTTAACTTGCATTTTATAGACCCATTTGAGTGCTATATATATGTTTCTTATTTGAAAGAGAATTCACTAATTCACAGGTTTGATTCTTCTTTATAGAGTTGATCTCCTCCTCCTTATTAGTTGTTACCCACTCCTCCTTTCTTACTGTTTGTCAAACTCAATAGGTTCAACTTTTGCTATAACTAAAAAAGAACCAATTCTCCCTTTTAAGTTGACTATTGAGTCTTAATGATGTCCTCACATCAGAATCATTGTTGACAGTGGATGCAAATAATAGTTCTTATTCTAATAGTATTTTTGGTTGAGCTTCATTAAAGATTGAATTCCAATTCCAACTTCCATTTTCATTACAGATAACATCTCTGCTACTAGAAACTTGACCACTTCCTGGTTCATATAGGTTGCAACCTCTAGTTGGGTGATTATATGGTTTATATCTTTTAAGTTTGAACAACCCAATTCACTGGAAACATCACAAGAACTGTTTTAGCAGTTAGAATTGTTATTTTGAATTTATTCAAATAAGTAGTTTGTTTACTGTTTAAATAAGACCTATTTTTTAGGGATACGTGGCTATAATGTGTGCATATTCCATTATTCAGAGTATGAAATTAGTTCACTTGTTTTTAGGTGCAAAAGATATTTTCTTTGTTTTGTTTTAAGGTTATACGACTATATAGCCTAAATTGCATTTTTAATTGTAGGGATATCGTGTGTGGAAGCGTAATAATTTCAACCAAAGATTATATGAGAAATTAAAGTAACAAGAAAAATGAGAATGATACCAGAATTTTTAGGTGGAAAACCCCTTTAAATAGAGGTAAAAAACCACCGGCGAGAGAGCCAAAAACCTTCCACTATAATGGTACTGAGAGTACAATGAATTCCTCTCAAACTAATAGATAAATAGCCCCAAAACAAATTCTCTCTATATGGGTTAAACACTTACACCCAAAGAAAAGAAATAGAGAGTATATGAAAGGAGAGAGAGAGGAAGCAAGTGTGTTGCTATTTTTGTGTGTGTTACATTGGTTGAAAGAAGTCACTATATATAGTGGTTCTAGGAGACAACAACAATCAAAAGCAATTAATTGAGAATGGTAACCTCCCTTTGATGACAATTAATTATAAACGGTAAGTAACCTCCCATTGATTTCAGTTAATGACAAGAAAACGGACAGAAAAAAGGTGAGTCATATCCCACATTAATTGAATAATATTGTGGTTGATAAAAATCTTATGTTTGTGTTCAAGAAACTGCCACAGGATTTTCAAAAGTGTAGGCATTTCTTTTCTTCTTTTCTTTTACCCTGGTTTGTCTGTTCTCTTCATTTCTTTTATACGTAACAAACTTTCAATCGTCTATTGATTTACATTTAGGAAACTTTAATGTCATTATCTAAGTTTAAAAAATAATTCTATAAAAAATAAAATTGTTCAACCTCTTATTTCTTTTGATACAAATATTGATTACGTAAGTCTGGTCTAACTCATCAATGGCTGTATTTTTTATTTTTTTTATTTTATTTATATTTTTATTTTTTTTATTTTTGATCGGCTCATCAATGGCTGTATATTTGAAGTTTACTTGAAATAATTTGTGTTATGATGACTGTCAAATCCAAAACCAAGTTAAATGTAAAGCGTAGTTTAGACTCAAGAAATCGTTCAACAATGAGGATTGTAAATTGAGGTTTTTTTTTTGTTTTCAAACTATTTTATTATATTCTGTACAAATAAAAGTACTTAAAGAAACCCATGTGAACAAGTAAAATCTATTGATCCATCGTGAACCAATTCTATAGCTAGCTTAGTGTTATTATTTGTGATTCAGTGATTATATACAATTATTTTGATGCATTTTTAGCTTTCGGTTCATTGTTCTTAAGCTAGACATTTTATTTATATAATAAGTTCCATCCATTTGAAAGCAGAAATATTGCGCAAAATTACTTGACGGGTTCTCTACTTGCAGCCATTGGAAATCTAACTCGTTTGGAATACTTGTAAGGCACATTGAAGAAGTTCAGTTCATTAATTTATTTGTATTTAATCTTTAGACACATGACTTCTAACATTTAGTTTTATTCTTTGTTAGGTCCGTTGGCATCAATAATTTAGCAGGGAAGCTCCCAAAGGAATTGGGAAATCTTTCACAGTTAAAATCGTTGTATGTCATATTTACTTTAACTTTTTTTTCCACTACTTATCAAATATCAATATAAAAGAATTATTAAATAAAAAATTAATTTAAAAAAAAAATAATTAGTTCTTATATTCACTAAATTAGATACTATTTTAAATATTAAAAAATTATTAGTATCTAAATTAGTTTCAAATAATTAATTTTAGTTACTAATTATTTATATTCTAAAGTTGATAGCTAATCAGATACCAACTTAAAAATTATTTATCAATAATTGAAATTAATTTAGATATCAATTTATAAATTATTTATCAATAATAAAAATTAGTTTAGATATTAATAATTTTTTAGTTTCTAAAATTGTATCTAATTTAATAAATATAACAACTAACTACTTTTTATCTATAAAATTTGTTTTTATTTAATAATTTTTTATTAGTGTATTTTTTTTAAACCATTGTAGTCACTAATCCAATTGTTTGTGGAATATTTGATATTTTCTATCTTTAAAGTACATTGATCTTGATATATTAATTTTTTTAATTATTAAATAAAAATTAACTTTAGAGACAAAAATTAATTAGATACTATATTAAGTAAATTAGATGTTATTTTATAAACTAAAAATTATTGGTATCTAAAGTAATTTCTATTATTAATAAAAATTTGTAAGTTAGTTTCTAAATTGGTATCTAACATTAACTATCAAGGTTTTAACTATTTTACATTTTAAATTAGTCTCTATAAAAACTACAATTTAGAATCTAAAATAATTAGTAGCTGAAACATAGATGATTAAAGTTAGATATCTATTTAGAAATTAGTTTATAACTTTTTTTATTAATAATATAAACTACTTTAATTAAAAAAAATAATTTATAAAATATTATCTTAATTAATCAATATAATAAATAAATATTTAAATAAGTTGCATTCATTGTAACTTAATTATATTTCTGTTAGTTAAGTTTAGTTATGTTGAATTAAGTTAAAATTGTACTTATATAGATGAAATAAGCTTAAATAGTATCTGATATTAGTTGTAACAATTGTTGTTGATGTTGGATGCTTGGTCGGTGTTGACTTACAAAAGGTATTCCGACGAAGTACTCAGTATTCAGAGTGTATATTAAGAACTGATTAAAAGCCCACCTTACTCATTTGCAGAGGATTTATTTATAGTGTTTGATCATGGGTCTTCTGTTATGATGGGTCGAATTTATAAAATATTAGTGTTAATTGATTTCTTGGGAGATTTCCTGATTTTCCAAGACATTATCCGATTTTAATGAAATATGACCGTAATTATCATAAAGTTTTTGTAATTGCCTTAATCATTATTTATTATAATTGATTTAAATGTATTTCAACCTGATCAGTCGGTGCTCAAGATTGAGTTTTGACTAGTACAAAAATTAATTTAGTGTATTCAATTAGAATTGAGTTAAGTAATAAGTTTACAAGTTTCAAACTCTATAAACCCAATTTATAAGATGGTGTCATGAGAAATTTCTGTAGATGGCACTGTTGAGATTTATTTGTTATATTTATAGGGCTTTTGCGACAAACAAGTTTTCAGGATCTCTTCCATCAGAACTTGGGAAACTGACAAAGTTAGAACAATTGTGAGTATCTATAATAAACACTTCTAGTATACTTCTAAATCCATAAATCCATACACTACAAGAAAATCATTAAATAAAAATCAATTTTTTTAAAAAAAAAAATTAGTTACTATAATGACTAAATTAGAAATCATTTTAGAAATTAAAAAAATATCAATTTCTAAATTAGTTTCCATTATTGTTAAATAGTTTATAAATTGGTATCTAATTAACTACCAAGGTTTTAGCTACCAAGGTTTTAGCTACCAATTATTTAGATTCTAAATTTGGTAGCAAAAACCTTGGTAGTTAATTAGATACCAATTTAGAAACCATTTAACAATAATAGAAACTAATTTAGAAACCAATTTTTTTTTTGTTTCAAAAATGGTTTCTAATTTGGTCACTATATCAACTAATTATTTTTAGTCTTTAAAATTATTTTCTAATCAATGATTTTCTTGTATTGACATACATAAGCATTGTTTTCTTGTATGCCAAAATATTGTTTATCTGACATAAATTTTTCTTGAGTTAGAATGCTTTGGTCTTTTAATTCAGAATTAGTTGTTAAAAAGTTATATAATACAGTACCTCATTATTGTGATTACAAGAGAATAAAAAGAATGTTTCTTTGTAGGTACTTTGATAGTTCAGGAATCAGTGGTCCAATTCCTTCCACATTTGCAAATCTTACAAATTTGGAGATAGTGTAAATTATTCATATTCTTATGTACCTTATAATAATTGATTTAAAAAAGGAACTTCTACCATAACAAAGGTTTTTCTATTCATTTCAGATGGGCTTCAGACATGGAATTCGGAGGCCAAATACCAGACTTCATAGGGAATTGGTCTAAGCTTCAAGTCTTGTAAGATAACATTACAACTCAACTCTCTCTTTTAGATTATTTCTGTGAAAAGTTTCACCCTGAAATAAAAATAAATAAAATGAATAATATATAAGTTATATATATATATATATATATATATATGTATGTATTTTTTTTCATAATTTATTGATGTTGAATGTCTTTAAGTGTCTACCCTAAATATATTTTACTTATTAAAATTTAATGGTGTGTCTTAATAGGAGGTTTCAGGGAAATTCTTTTAAAGGCTCAATACCTTCATCATTTTCCAAGTTGACTTCTTTGTCAGAGTTGTGAGTATGATCACTAGTTTCTTCTATGATTAATGTCAATTGATGAATGTTAATGAATAATGTGTGATATGAATGTAGGAGAATAAGTGACATGTCCAACGGGAGCTCCTCACTAGAATTTATAAGGAATATGAAATCTTTAGTTTTTTTGTAAGACCCTTGACTTTAGTAATGAACACAAGTTGTTCTACAATGCAAACCGAGTTATTTTACTTGTTATTTATCTTCCACAATGCAATTAAAAAAAAAGATCTATAATTTTTGCAGAGAACTAAGGAATAACAATATTCATGGTTCAATTCCATCCTTCATTGGAGAGTTTCAAAATTTGACTCAATTGTAAGTATTACTTGTGCTTGTGTTAAACTAGATAAGAATGACACTATAATTTGTCTCTAATTAAATTACTAACTAGTTATATAAGGGATATTGTAAAATAAGTACTCAATATATTTATATTGTACATTATTATGAATATTTTATTTGCAAAATAGAAACTAGTATCTTGTATTATAGTTATGCCCTATTCCAAAAACGATTAAAAAATTTATATTTTCATGGCTATTGGTAGGGATTTAAGCTTTAATAACATCTCAGGAGACATTCCGGAATCAATTTTCAACTCGAGTTCACTCTCTTACGTGTAAGTTGTTGCCATATTGCATTCCGACATGTCATACATTGTATTTTTGACATCAAACAAGGTTTAAAGGATGTTTTGTTTTTATCCAATTACAGGTTTCTTGGAAATAACATACTAAGTGGCACTCTGCCGAGGCAAAAAAGTTCATCCCTTCAAAATATGTGAGTAAGATTGAACTATTTGAATCAATGTGGACTCTATTTATTACTTTGCTTATTTGAAATACTAGGACAGAAATCAGCCCTCCAACTGTATATCACATGCAGAAATTGTTCATAAGCTTTGAATTTTACTCAAACAACTTCTTGAACACTACGAACCTTACTTATGGACTTACCATCATTGTCTATATTAGGAAAACTTTTGCAGATATTGCACAAGTGGGAAAGTTTTGTATGCATAATCTCTATGAAAAAACAAGTTAACTTTACAAGATGTTTAATAAAATTATGAAAAATTTTCGCTGTTTATTGGAAAACAAATGAACTAGCAAAGAGTCTAATGACTATCCTTTAGAAGTTTAATAAAGGTATTGTCACAAAAATGTTTTTGAAGGACTTGTATAGAAAGGTTTAAATATGAATGATAATCTAAATATATAATAAAAAAGAACAAACAATTGTTTTTGTACTTAAGAAAAGCAATCATCATGAGCTTCCATTAGTCATACATTTGCCCCTTGAACAAAAATGGATAGTTTATGGCTTATTTATTGCTCTTCATATTCATATAGTTTGTTAGAACGTGCCTCTAGCCTTGCTAAGAACTAACTATCAAAGTTAGAAGGGAGTTGAGTAGAGTCTAGACTCTTTTAATAGAAAAATAGATTATATTGTCTAGCACAAAAGCAACACAAATAGTACAAACATATTTTATACTGATTCACCTAAACTCATGACTATGTTAGTTCTCCCTTAAGAAAATTTCTCAAGAGGTTCTACTAATTAAATTAATGATTGCAAGAGTATACAAATCACTCATGGTTACAAAGAGTACATAAAACCACTTCGGGTTATACCATCTTAACCTCCCCTAATCCTACAAAAAAATCATTAAATAGAAACCAATTTTAGAGACCAAAAATAATTAGTTGCTATATTGATTAAATTAGATACTATTTTAGAGACTAAAAAATTATTGTTATCTAAATTAGTTTCTATTATTGATAAATAGTTTCTATTATTGATAAATAGTTTCTAAATTATATCTAATTAGCTACCAATGTTATAAATACTAACTTTAGAATCTATACTTGTATAGACTAATAAGGTCTAGATAGTACCTGTTATCAGATTGAATAATTGTCTCTAATCCCTTGGTCATTCCTTCTTCTCGTACTTGCTTCTTGGTGCTCGGTTGTTTCTCCTACTCCTTCTCGTATTCGCTTTCTGATACTCAGTCGAAAGTTAACTTGTAAAAAATTCTCCGACGATCAAGTAAGTGCTTTATAAAAGAGTGATTGATATATTGATAAAAGTGTACCTTACTCTTTATGTGACAATGTTTATTTATAATGTTCATAGTGAACTATTTTGCTTATGGACCGTATCTAATACATATCTTTAATAAAACAATATTACGTGATTTATCTCATGGTTACCAAATTTGTTGGGTGTTAAGAGTTTACCTGATTTATCACATATCTCTTTATTTTCTATTTGATATAATTTATTCATCCGATCAGTCGGTCACCGATGCTGAGTGACGTGACTCGTTCAACTCTGACCGGTGCACTTGCCCCCAGGCTTGAGGAAGATTCATCCAGAAGAGCCAAGATGTGACCGTTGGGTGCTTCGTGGTAAGAAGTGACAGTGTTAATCATTAATGGTGCACAAACTCTCTTCTGGGTGAGTGTCGGCTACCTCGATCTTTCTTTTTTCCTTTACATCCACATTCTCTACTCGGACTTGAAAGCGATAATCACACAATTTTTCTGTTGCATGAACTTTGTCACTCACTGTCTCAATTCGTCTAAGTTAGCTACTGGCTTTTTGCATAGACTGTTGGCAAATGGTCCTGACCCTTGGGTTGTGATCAAATGATGCATGACCACCTCTGAACTCAGATTCCGAATATTTAAAGATAACTTATTGAACCTCTCCATGAAGGTTCAGAGTGATTCACCTTTTTCTGGTCGTATGTTGACAAGTGCAATGGATGTGAAATGATGTGGTCGGGTGGTTTCAAACTAACTACCAAAGTTGGAAAAAAGTGATCTAAAGCAATTCACCGAGTTAGGGGAAAGCCTTGTGAACCAACTAAGTGACCCTTCTTTTAGTAAGGTGGGAAATACTCGGCATAACACCAAGTTGTTGATGTATAAAGGCTCATTTGAGTCTTACATACATCCACATGCTTGTCCAGATCTGTGTTATTTTCGTATCAATCGATTTTCAACCCCTTCTAATTAGGAGAGAGTTGTGCTTCCATGATTTCATCAGTAAAAAGGTGTTCCTTTGGTTCGTCCTCTAGAAGGAGAGTACGCTCTAAATGTTGCTTGGAGGATTGATGAGTCTGAGTTCGGATGATGGTTGTCCTCTTCTAATTTTGTGTTTTCTCAGATCATTCCGCGGAGGGTTGTCTTTCATCTTCTGAATCCGACCTTTAAGGCCCTTGGTTCGAGTGGTGGACTTCTAACCTTTAGATCTGGCCTTCGAGGCTCTCATCCGGTTTTGGGTTTGATCTTGGCTAGTTGTTGCTTCATCTAGTCATTTTTTTTCTCAGAGGACTCGTACTTCCTCCTCATTCTTCTGGCGGAGGGCTTACATGTTCTTCCCTTTCTTCTGACATATTCCTACCATCTCTCTTTGTAAGGTTTGGAACATAGCTACTTGCTTGGCCTCTGTCATTCTCTCGTTTGCCATCTGCCTTGTTGAAACCATTTGTTGTTCTTCGAATCTATCTCAACCCCACGGTGGGTGCCAATTGTACTTGTATAGACTGATAGGGTCTAGATAGTATTTGGCTTGAATAATTGTCTCTGATCCCTCATTTGCTCCTCTTTCTTGTACACACTCCTTAGTGCTTGGTTGTTCCTCCTACTCTTTCTCGTATTTGCTCTCTAATTCTTGGTTGAGAGTTAACTTGTAAAAGGTTTTCCAATGATCAAATAAGTGTTTTGTACAAGAGTGATTGATATATTGATAAAAGCGTACCTTAATCTTGTGTGACAATGCTTATTTATAATGTTCATAGTGGGCTATTTTGCTTATAGATCGTATCCGATACGTATTTTTAATAAAACAAGATTACCTTATTTATCTCATGGTTACCAGATTTGTAGGGTGTTAAGATATTACCTGATTTATCTCATGGTTACCAGATTTGTAGGTTGTTAAGATATTAACCAATTCATCTAGTCAGTCGGTCATCGATGCCAAGTGACATGGCTCGTTTGGCTCTGATCGGTACAAAAGCTAAATAATTGGTAGCTAAAATCTAGGCAACAAATTAGATACTAATTTAGAAATTATTTATCAATAATAGAAACTAATTTAGATATCGATAACTTTTTTAGTCTCTAAAACAGTATCTAATTTAGTCAATATAGAAACCAATTATTTTTTATCTCTAAAATTCGTCTCTAAAAATAATTTTTAAGGTGTCTTTATATTTCTTAATTCATATCAATCATTTGAATGAACAATTCATATTCTCTTAAAGTTCAAATGCGGAGAACGTTTTCAATATATTTTTACAAAAAACAAATAATACAAACATACATAAACAATGTGTTCATTTTAATCTTCATGATTCTTCTCTTAGCCATTGTAACTTGTTAGGTTTGAAGTGAGAAAAAATGGGTAGTTCAAGCTTCTTCATCATTCTTTTAATTGCAACATTTTTGCAGTTTCTCTATCAATAATCAGTCTTGCAAAGTTTGTTATTGATGAAACATCTTGTAAGAAATATATTTTTCCTTTGAGTATCACCAAAATTCTTTCATTCATGCACAAGCATACACCTCACTGTTAATAACTCCTTCCTTATAAATTAATTTATTCACACTATTACTTGAAAAAGATGAAGAAGGAGAATGATTAGAGCACACACCACCATTATTTTGTATCATCATAGTTCTTTTGGTGGGATAATTAGATGTAATGTGCTCATAACCAAGCATTTAAAACATTTGATGCTACTATTCTTGAGCTTTAAAAGATTATGTTTATGTTCGTGAGAAGGTTTAAAAGAAGAATAAGTTTCTCCAATATCTTATGGATTACAATGTCAAAATTATTTCAATATGTGTAGGTATTAAAAAGATAGTGAAGAAATCAATGTCTTTTGGGCATAATTAATTACCTTATTATTACTAGGTTTGACTTTACATTTATGGTTAGTGTAGTAAATCAATTCATAACCCCTTATAATACTCATTAAGATATTTTATACACAGTTTTATATGCATTAAAATGCAATAAGGTATGGAGATTATATAAAGGAAAAGAAAATAAGAAAATAATTTGTTATGTCAATGTTGATTGAGCAAGTCACGAAATAAGAGATCTACTTCTAGGTATTATTATCTTGGTGAAAATGTGATCTCATGAATAAATAAAAAGTCAAATAAATGGAACTAGCTTCCTATAAGTTCACATGGCTTAAAAAATTTATCTAATAGATAAAGCTCAGAGACATTCATGATATTTATTTGTACAATCAAGTTTTTCTCCATAGTGCAACAAGTTAAATCTTCCATGAACAAAATAAACATATAAGGATAGATTACCCATTTGCTAGAGAGAAAATAATCTTTAGGAAATGACCATTGATATTGTCAGACCAACTAAACTTATTCTCATCATATCACTCACAAATTTTTATATTTACTATATTGGTATTAAGGTCAAGTCATATGGCATGTGTAAAAATAAAAACAAAAAATAGAAGATGGGAGATTAAATTTTGTGTTATAGATTATAATTAAACCTTTTCCAAAAACCCATGAGAACAAATTGTATGTAAATTTATATTTAATAAAACAGTCAGAAAAAAATCAACATCAGGTTAGATTCAAATAATGAGAACAACGGATGATAGTTTAGAAAAAATAATTTTGCAAACTCTCAAAAAAACATTTTAAGGTGACATAATTGAATTAAAACAAGAAAAAACAAAAGCGCACAAATATTTTTATATTGGTCTGTATAAAAAAAATATTACATCAAGTTTTTAACTAATTGATTAAGTTATATAATAGAACAATTAGTTGTGTCTAATTTCAAAACAAAACTAGGTTCTCCCTAATGTGGTATAGGTTCAATCTAGGTCAAATCCAAGGACAACATATTATGTAGGAATTCATTGTATCTTTCTCTTACAAATTAAAAGGAGGAAAATTGGAGTTAAATAATGGAACTACAAAGCAAACTAAAAAGTAAAGCATAGTGAGTTCTAGACCGTCTATAGAAGATCGTCTAATAGACCATCTAGTAACACTAAAAAATGTAAAGATAGAAATATAAACGATAAAATAGTAAAAACATGAAAATAAAATGTAATGTAAATTAAAAACAAAAGAAATGAAACAGAAATAATGAATTACAAATGTTAGACTGTTTAGTCTGAAATCGCTTGGTAGATCGTTTAATGATTGTTATGCAGAAAGTAAAATGAATTATGCAGAATGATTCTTCATATAACTGTAAAACCATCTAGTAAGAAATCACTTACTAGACTGCCTAATAGTTATATGAAGAGATAACAAGAAAGAAAAAGAAAGCTAGAGCGTTAAATGTAAATTGCAGAAAAACATAAATGATAGAATCTTTATTACTAAAAAAACACAACTAATTGATTTGTATGTTCTTAGAAAAACTACCTTCAATCGAAAATAGAGTTTTGAAATGATTTTGAGGAAGAAAATACTAACACAGAGCATCCTCTAACATGATTTTCATCTCGTTGTTACCCATTTTGCAAAATTAAATTCAAATTTGAACAACAATTACAAAACATAGAAAGTAAAGAGAAGAAGAATCCGTGGAGAAAAATTCAGAAGAAAATGAAGAAAATTTTATAGAATTGGATACATCAAAAACAAAGAAAACAAAAAATAGAAAACTAAACTAAACTACTTCACTAGCTAACTATGTTGTGTCTCTCTACTAAGCTTTTCTCTAATATTTCTTTATAGAAGTTTTCAAGCTTTACAAATGAATGGACCTTGGTGGTAAAAAAATTGGGCACACAAAATCAGTTCTAAAACTAAACTAACTACTTCATCTTCTTCATTAAATGTAGTGTTGACTATCTAGTGCCAATTGACAAGGACTTATTGACTGTCTAATGTCGATTTTCTTAAAATTTCCGCTTTTTAACTCAACTTTTCCAATCTTCATGGCATATCTTCATTCAAGCTTTTAAGGTCAAAGTCCAATTTAGAAAATGCACCTACAATTTATCAAACCACTCATTAGATGGTTCAAGCAATATATAAGCTGAAAAATATCCAATTTTTGTGATATTTTATTAAAAACTCTAATTTTATTTAGAAAATACAAATCTAAACTAAGAGTAGAAAAAAAAAAACCTAAGAAATTACAATTAGTCTAGAAAATTTGAACAAAATCAAGTTATCGTTATACTAAAAGGAGTATTGGTCAAGGTCATTTCCAACTTACAACACAATTATTATTTGACATATATTTCTAAGCTTTACGGCATGAATGCTTGTATTACTAGTTTTCCAAGCTACACACGAGTATTCTTTGAAAAGTTTTTTTAAGTATTACACCATGAGTATTCTTTTAACTTTTTTCACAACTCATGAATATTTAGATAACAAGGATTACATGTTTCTCACTCTAGACTTAGATTCAATGTTTTAATAGAAAAAGATACAAAATATTGTACTTACCGAGACAAAATAACTCTCAAGATAAGTAAATTAGATTCTTCTTCTTTTGATAAGCATGGGGACTTATCATATTTGTGTTCTTCCTCAGACAATTAGATGTAAGATTTGTATACAAGGCAAATGATGAAACTGATATTCATCTATATGAATGCAATGAATACAGAGTCTAAGAGTGATATTCTCACTATAAGAAAATTATTAATTATAAACAAAAAATAATTAGTTGTTATATTAAAAAAATTAGATATTTTTTTAAAGACTTAAAAAATTATTGGTATCTAGATTAATTTTTATTATTGATAAATAGTTTCTAAATTGGTATCTATTAGCTACCAAGGTTTTAACTACCAACTTTAGAATATAAATAATTGGTAGTTAAAACCTTGGTAGCTAATTAGATACAAATTTAGAAACTATTTAACAATAATAGAAACAAATTTAGATACCAATAATTTTTAATTACTAAAATAGTATTTAATTTAGTCAATATAACAACTAATTATTTTTTAACACTAAAATTTATTTTTATTTAATGATTTTCTAGTATTGTTTATTCTATTTAATATATATATATATATATATATATATATATATATATATATATATTATGTCTAACGAATTTAAATTAAGGATTTGTTCGGTTTTAAATGACATATATCCTTCATTTGGATTTTTTTTCCAGAGATTTGTCATACAATAATTTATCAAATGACCTTCCCTCTTGGGTAAATGAACCAAATTTACAGTTGTAAGTATTGTGTTTAATTTCTTTTCCTCTTTTACATATTAATTTGTATGTGATGTTTTTTATCAGTAAAAAATAATAAATAAATATAGATCATTTCAGGGGTGACCCAACCCTTATATAAAAAAAAATGAGATAAAACCTTACACCCCAACCTAAATCGATCTCCCAACAAAAGCTGTCGACTAACCCAAAACCCAAGAATATCACCTACATAGGAATCCACCCTTGGCAACAACCAGAGTATAACCAACACATCAAAATCCAAAAGAACATAAAACATAAACAAACTATCAAGCACAAATCTCCAACAAATAGAAGATCTTAAAAGACCCCTCTTTACAACTACCACAACAACCATATAACCCACTACCTCAACAAAAAACCAAAGATAATCCTTTTCACATCACAAAAGGTCCTCCTTAGTGTCACTTAATCCAAAAACCAAGACAGAACCTCGAAGCGATGCTTAAGACCATTATGCAAAACACACAACTTCTTCCTTCTTACAAAGGAGTTAGAGAGGTCTACTAAAGAAAAAGAAACAAATTTAATTCACAGTTTTCAGAATAAGAGAATTATGCATCTTTTTCTTTACTGGTTAACCAAGCCTAAATTTTTCTTTGAATTATCGTAAACACCTCTATATGGTAAACTCCCATTATTAAAAACACACATATCCTGATGTTTGCATATTTCACCTATAATTGCAATTCACACCACTCCCCAAATTTTGAGAATCTGGCCATTAACATTCAGAGGACAGAACATCATGAAGTGTACCTTTGATTCATAGTGGTTCACCGACAAACAACCCAACCAAGATAAACACAAACCCTAAATTTTCCACACAATTTTACACTTAAAAAATAAATGACAAACAATCTCCTCTTCCTCACCACACAACCCACACAAGCAACTTACCATTAAGACTCCTCGTCTCAACAGATTATCCTTTGTTGTTATGTTATTATTCAACACCCTCCAAGTAGTGATTTGTGCGGAGAAAAGGACCTTTACCTTCCAGAACCTTTCGAATAGAACCTTATCCTTACCTCCCACCAGTAACTTCAGAGACTTATACGCAGATTTCACTAAAAAACCTAATTGCTTATCATCCCTCCAAATCCAACTTTCCACTACACTTTCTCCCTTCTCACCAACCTTTTTATTTTCTATCAGAAGCAACAACTGATTGACCGGATTCTCTTCCCACACAAAATGATTTTATACAAACATGAAATGGGTCCATGTTAGGAAGAATATAATAAGTCACGAATACACACACGTTGAAACTTATCATCATCATAACATTTTTGGGGTGTCATGCAGGAATTTAGTTGCCAACAACTTCACAATAGAAGGTTCAAATATTAGGTGAGTATTATACAGAACTTCAATCATGATTGGTTTAACAATTTTCTTTTAAAACATTGGTTATCTTTAGTTTTTACAATACTGTGAAATTTGACTTACTAATGGAAACGGTTAATAAATTTAAAAAAAAATTACTTTCATTGTTTTTAATAAATTAGGATTGTCTAGGTTTTAATATTGTGACTAAGTTAGGAATATAAAATCTTAATATATAAGTGGAGAAAACCTATTTTCGAAGAAGTATAGATTTCATTTTTAATTTATTCATAAATAAATCATTGAACCTAGAGATTGCAGTATAGTATGTGATCGAGATGACATAGAATAGAAAAGGAATACGTCTCTTAACACTATAAGTTAAGCCATGATTAAGTCATTTTTTTTATAAAACTCTTAGACATGATGATTAAAACATATTTAGATAATTTTTTCTTTATCCAATGTTAAGAAATTGAGCAATTGATTAAAGTAAGTACAGATAAAATTTCAATAAAATAATATAAATAAGTAAAGATTTTAGAGTGTGTTGTTAAATATTATAATTTTTTATCTCACCGATACATAAATTAACTTCAGCATTAGTTTTTAAGTTAATAACTAAAACTATTGTAATTAATGTTATATATCAATTTAAAAATTATTTTATAAATTTTATTAATAATAAAAATTATTTTAGATATTATTATAATTTTTTAGTTTATAAAATAATATCTAACTAATTTATTATAATAATTAGTTATTTTTTATCTTTAAAATTAATTGTTATTAAATAATTTTCTTGTAATATCAATTTATAAAATAAAACAATACATATTATGTGACACAATGAGACTAACAAATATTATTAGAATAAATTATGATACTATAATAAATAAGTTAAGATTAATTTAATTTTATAAAACTAATTTATAAAATAAGAATTTCTCTCACTTATATATTATAAATTGACTTTATTTATAGTAATTGTGAGATATTCATTAATAATAATAATAAACTTATTTCTTGTATTAGTTCACTCAACTCAAACTATATTATATTTCCTTCTAAAAAAATCTTAATGTTCTTCTAGTCTAAACTACTAATAATGCTAATGACTCCCCTTAATCATGAGATAAATGGAATAATTCACATGGTTGCACTTTTTAAAATTTTTTAGGAGATTTACTATTTTTGTTGTGAATTCAAAATTCATTTGGTAACAATGATCGAAAATGATTATTAAATATACCAATAAGCCACCCTTTAAAGCTAACACTAACACTGGACGGTTGATTTTCCTAAACTTAATATTTTCTCATAAGAATCTTGAAATTATACTGCTCATACGTGTTTGGGATCTAGGTAAAAGCCTTAACAATTAAATCATTATAAATTAATTATTTTATTAGTATTTATATTTCTTGAAAAAAAAAATTGTGCTCCCATCTTTTATCGGGTATAACTTGAAATGGGGACTGCACTCCCATATGATCTGCATCTTCATGAAAATTGAATTTTTAAATTTATTCTTATTAATATATATTTCAGAATATATTAATACAATTTGTATATTCAATGTGGTTTTAGAATGTATAATTTAAAACACATACTTGAATTTGAAAATATATTCGAGAATGTATTAACACATTCTAAATGTCTAAAATGTATTTCTGAATTTGAGAACACATTTTTAGAAATGTATATTTTGAAATATATTATCGGATTATACAATTTAAAATATATTAATATATTAGAGATAGTATATTTTTAAAAAAAAATTTAAATTTAAAACTACTTACTGAAATATATTAAAATGTATTTTTTTTAAAGGAAAGTCATCTGATAATGAGAATGCAGGTTTAAAAATATAATGAAATCTAACTTAAGAGTTTTTATAAAAAAAAAAAGTCATGTGAATTTCTCTTATCTAAAAAATAACTTTTTTTTGCAGTGGCTTGCCTAGTGGGCTCGGCTGTCTCCAGAAAAATTTTCCTTGCAATAGTGGAGTTGGAAGATGTAAGTATCACTCATAAACCCTAAACCTTAAACTCTAAATCACTTTAAACTATTTATCTGTAAAATGTTATCAGGCTCAGACACTCCTCTCAAATAACTTATTCGTGTCGGACACACGTATCGGAAACGACACTCGAAAGACACTAGTAGGACACTTATCTGCGAAGTATCCAATTCAAAAAATATTTATTAAATTTCTGATAGTTCTAACACAATTACAACACAATTTTAATTAAGAGAAACACATTAATTTTCTATAAACTCAAAATTATTGTTTGAATTTTTAGTATGTTTATAAAAATAAGGAACAAATCCTTTTGAACTAATCATGAAAAATATTTTTATGCTTAAAAAAAATGAAACATACTTGTGCACATAAATCTTTATTGTTAATTTATATAATTCATAGTTATATAATATATAGATTTGTGTTTCCGTATCCTACATTTTAGAGATTATACGTATCTCTGTGTCCATGTCCGTATCCGTGTATGTGCTACATAGGTCAAATGATAAGAAAATATATCTCATATACATATATATAATCGATTTAAATTGTAATTTGTTAGAACTTACTTATTATACAAAAGTTTACTTTGAGCTATTTTCATTGAAATCAGAATTATACTATAGAATCTTTCAATTAAATACACTATATCTAGTTCAGATGTGTAATCTAGTAAAGCATATTTTTTATATATATAACACAAAACTCTTATGTAATTAATTATCAATTTTTTATAATTCACTATATTAATAATGTTGACATACTCTCCCTTCCTCTTTTACCTAAATTCAATTTTGTTACTTAAATTAAAACTAATTTTAAAATATTGATCGGTTTTATCTATGAT
The DNA here is from genome assembly GCA_013389735.1 of Phaseolus lunatus. Classification (NCBI taxonomy): domain Eukaryota; kingdom Viridiplantae; phylum Streptophyta; class Magnoliopsida; order Fabales; family Fabaceae; genus Phaseolus; species Phaseolus lunatus. The sequence continues at coordinate 43,357,365 of CM023867.1, read as the reverse complement.
TTTATGCAGATTCTGACTTTGCAATCAAGTGTGGTGGTCCCCAAATTCTATCGACAGATGGAACTGTGTATGAGATGGACAATGCTACACTTGGTCCTGCTACATACTTTGTTACAGAAGCAAAAAGATGGGCTGTTAGTAATGTTGGACTTTATACTGGGAGATATCATTCTAACTACAAAAGCCTTGGGACCTCGGAGATCCTCCAAACAGCACGACGCTCTGCTTCATCATTAAGATATTATGGTTTGGGGTTGGAAAATGGCTTTTACAACATCACCCTTTTATTTTCAGAAATAGATATTTTGAGTGATACTTTCAAATGGGAGAGCCTAGGGAGGCGAGTCTTTGATGTCTATATCCAGGTACTTGCAAAACACAATAAAGGTGCAACAATCTACTTAGAGACTTATTATAGTAGGTCTTATGAAAGAAAATATATGGTAGTATTCTTTTTAATGAGTGAGGAATCTGTTTTATTCAGTAGCAACAGTATGATTTATAACCTTTCAAATAGAACAGGTAAAACTAATGTGTTGCCAAGATTGCTGAAATCTGAGATAACTGAGATCATTGTTATTGTTAGCAGTAGATTGAATTGAACTACAGCCTCTTATTTTTGTGTCTCATGAGAAAATTCTAAAACCTACACTTAAATAATATCTTGAACACTTTTTATGTTATCAACAAATTCAACTTAATCACTATCAAAGAATCCAAATGACTTAATTTCTTAACACTATTGTTCCGTTAATATATCTAAATATTCACTAGTGCAAAATGATGAAAGGAATACTCCTTTCTAAGTGCGGTTTCGCGCTAAAACGCCTTTGTTAAAAACGCGGTGGCATTTTTGAAATTAGTTTGTTTTACAAATGCGGTTGTTAGTTAAAACCGCATTTGTAAATGAAAGGCATTTCATTTACAAATGCGGTCATACGCGTGACCGCATTTGTAAATGAAAGTTTTTCATTTACAAATGCGGTCATACGCGTGACCGCATTTGTAAATGAAATTCATTTCATTTACAAATGCGGTCATACGCGTGACCGCATTAGTAAATGAAATGCCTTTCATTTACAAATGCGGTCACGCGTATGACCGCATTTGTAAATGAAAAACTTTCATTTACAAATGCGGTTTTAACTAATAACCGCATTTGTAAAATGTTTTTAACCTAAAATTTGAAGCGCGCCACTGCACTTTCACTCTTTCTGCTCTGCTCTTCCTTGTCGCTGTTGCTGCGCTGCGCTGTGTTCCTTGCTTCTGTGCATCTTCATTGTTATTGCTTCCATTGTGAGTTTCGTATATATCCCATTTCATTCTCCTTTAGGAATGCTGTTCTTATATATGGTTTTTTCCTTGCGCAGTGCTTGAAGTTACTGTTGCATTGCTCGCCGCTGTCGCGCCCCGCTTCCACCTCTGGTTTTCTATCAGTTGAATCATCATCTTCGCACACAAGGTTAGTTGATTTTTTGAATTTTTGACTTTATTTATTATAATTTGTATATTATTTAACATAAATTTATATTATATAATTTTTAATTTTTAAAATTTATATTATTTAGTTAGTAGTTTTTATGTTAGTTTTGTTAATTTTTTTTTGCTGTACTTTGAATATTTTTTTTTATGTATTATAATTTGTATATTATTTAATATAAATTTGTATTAATTTATATAATTTGTATTATATAATTTCTATTTTCTAAAATTTAAATTATTTAGTAAGTATTTGTTAGTTTATAGTAGAATTTATGTTATGTTAGTTGTTACATTATAATAGAATATCGTGTTTGTATTTGGACCTCCGACAATAATACGTGCTGGTATTGAGTCCGGGGGTGTTCGACCCTCAGCAAATGCATGAGATAGAACACTTATTAGAAAATCCTAGGTATCTATATTGCAGAATATATAATGGATCGAAGTTGGATTCATTGTGCTCGTATAAGTGATGAGTACGAAAGAGGAGTAGAAGAATTTATACAATTTGCGCAGCGTAACGCGATTAATAGTGGTCGTGATGGAGGAAAGATTAGGTGTCCGTGCGTTAACTGTTTGAATGGAAGGATACTGGATGTGAATATCATGAGGGAACACCTGCTATGTGATGGGTTTCTTCGATCTTATACAACTTGGACATGGCATGGTGAATTATTAAATTTACCACGTGTTTCCGTAACTGAAGAATATGTGGGATCCACCACGGATGAAGCAGAACACGATGATGTAGTTGATGATCGATTGGAGGACATGATTCGTGATGTGGGAGCTGAGTCTTTTGCAAAAGCGCATGGATATGGAAGTATGTCAAGCGATGCAGAGACTCCATTGTATCCTGGATCAACTAATAACTTCACACGGTTGTCGGCAGTGTTAAGATTGATGAATTTGAAGGCACTAAATGGATGGACCGATAAAAGTTTCACGGAATTGCTCCAGCTGTTGAAGGATATGCTTCCAGAGGGAAATACTCTACCTAATCGTAATTACGAGGCCAAAAAGATTCTTTGTCCAATGGGTATGGAGTATAAAAAGATACATGCATGTCCTAATGATTGTATATTATACCGGAAAGATTTTGAATTGTTGAAAAGTTGTCCAAGGTGTGGGTTGTCACGTTATAAATTGAAACAAACAGATGATGATACTATTGAAGAGATGGAAAAGCATGGACCCCCAATGAAGGTTATGTGGTATCTTCCCATCATTCCAAGGATGAAGCGTTTGTTTGCAAACCCAGACGATGCTAAGAATCTTAGATGGCATGCAGATGAGAGGAAATGTGATGGCATGTACCGACATCCAGCTGATTCTGTTCAGTGGAAGAAATTTGATGATGAGTTTCCAGAGTTTGGTAAAGAATCAAGAAATATCCGACTTGGTCTAGCTACAGATGGAATGAATCCGTTTGGTAATATGAGTACAAATCACAGTTCATGGCCTGTTTTACTAGTTATTTACAACTTACCTCCTGGATTGTGCATGAAGCGAAAGTACATGATGTTGTCTATGATGATATCTGGTCCGAAACAGCCAGGGAATGACATAGATGTTTATCTAAGTCCCTTAATCGAAGATTTGAAGTTAATGTGGGATGAGGGTGTTCAAGTATTTGACGGATTTGCTAATGAAACTTTCAAGCTTCATGCCATGTTATTTTGCACCATCAATGACTTTCCGGCATATGGTAACTTATCAGGTTATAGTGTTAAGGGTCATAAAGCATGTCCAATATGTGAAGAAGACACTGCTTCTCAACAATTGAAACATGGAAGGAAGACAGTATATCTTCGCCATCGGAGGTTTCTTAGAAGTCATCATCCTTACCGGAGGTTGAAAAAAGCCTTTAATGGACACCAAGAGACTAGTGGTCCACCAACTCCACTAACTGCTGCTGAGGTTTACGAAAAGGTAAATAACATAGACCACACCTTCGGTAAGTCAAAAAAAAAGTCAGTTGTGACTAACATTTGGAAGAAAAAATCAATCTTCTTTGATCTTCCGTACTGGTCGAGGTTAGAAATCAGACATTGTATAGATGTAATGCATGTTGAGAAGAATGTGTGTGATAGCTTAATTGGTACACTTCTTAACATTAACGGGAAGACGAAGGATGGTCTAAATGCTCGTTTAGATTTGGTTGAGATGAACATACGAGGGGAGTTGGCACCGATAGAAATGGGTAAGCGTACATATTTGCCCCCAGCCTGTTATACCATGTCAAAAAATGAAAAAGTAAGTTTCTGTCAATGTCTAAAGGGTGTAAAAGTGCCACAAGGACATTCCTCAAATGTGAAGAGCCTAGTGTCAATGCAAGATTTGAAGCTAATTGGGTTGAAGTCTCATGATTGCCACATCTTGATGCAACAGCTTCTGCCTGTAGCTATTCGTGGGATCTTACCAAAAAATGTTAGACATACCATAACCCGTTTGTGCTCATTCTTCTCTTCCATCTGTTGTAAAGTCATTGATCCATTAAAACTAGATGAACTTCAAGATGAAATTATTGTTATCTTATGTGAATTGGAGATGTTTTTTCCTCCATCTTTTTTTGACATCATGGTTCATCTACTTGTGCATCTGGTTAGAGAGGTTAGATTGTGTGGACCAGTGTACTTAAGATGGATGTATCCTGTTGAGCGGTATATGAAAATTTTGAAAGGTTATGTGAAAAATCATTATCGTCCAGAAGCTTCAATGATTGAAAGGTACATAGCTGAAGAAAGTATTGAATTTTGTTCAGATTACATGTCAAAAGCAAATCCAATAGGTCTTCCAGCTAATTCATGGCACCATAGGCGTTCTACAAGTAAATGTTTACGCGGTGTGAATATTGTAAGCAAATCTCGGTCAGAAGTCTTGCAAGCACATTTGTATATATTGAATAATACAGATGAAGTTATACCTTACATAGAAGCTCATAAAGCCATTGTGAAGGCAAATAATCCAAGACAAGCAGACAAATGGGTCTTGATGGAACATAATAGAACATTCATGCCTTGGTTTAAAGAGGAGGTGTTAAAGGATTCAACGGCATCGGAGACCTTGACCTGGTTGGCTGCTGGATTGAAGTTTGATGTCATTTCTTGTAAAGCGTACGAAGTGAATAATTGTATATTTTACACTAAGTCTATGGATGAAAAGAGTACAGTTCAAAATTCTGGTGTTACTCTTGAAGCCGAGTCAATGCAGTTTTCCACCTCGAAAGATACAAATCCTGTAATTGGATCAATGGCATATTATGGATTTATAGAAGAGATATGGGAGCTTGACTATACTAAGTTTTCAGTTCCAGTTTTCAAGTGTATATGGGTTGACAATAAAAGTGGGGTTAAAATTGATGAATCAGGATACACACTAGTGGACTTTCGAAAGATAGGGTATCGAGATGAGCCATTTATAATGGTTCAACAAGCATCTCAAGTTTTCTACGTGAAAGATCCTACGTCAGAACATTGGTATGTTGTTTTACACGGGAAAAAACAAGGGGAGGCCATAGATGATATTGAAAATGGTGAACCCCATTCATTCACACCAATGATAACTAATAAAGATGACGATGTACTTGATCATGTACATGCAACCCGTAAAGACCACAGTGAAGGAATTTACATATGAACTTGTAACCCATTATGGTAATAAATTTAGAAATATTTTTTTATAATATGCATTTACTATATTATGTTTTTGTTTGATATGATTTTCTTTCCATGCAGATGAACTAATGTTTGTTAAATAATTTTTTTAACAGAGATATGGGTGACGATCAAACTCCAATTAGACCCCGATCCGGACGAGGCAACAGAGGACCTACTAGGATGAAGCGTCTGGCAAAGAAACGTGCCGCTGGTGAGAAGACAGCTGTTGACATTGACGTCAACACTGGAATGGCATCAGGTCCTAATGCAGATGAGTTTAATAGCTATCTTGGAGTTCTTTCTCGTGAGAGAGTCTCCGTTTTGATTAATTCATGGGACGAGGTGTCAGAGGTCGACCGAAACATGCTGTGGGAGGATGTTCTGGTAAGCTTTACATAATTATTGTTATCATATAAAGCTATTTAATATTCATTGACTAACTTTACTTTGGTTATGTTATTTTCCAGGCAAATTTTGAAATTCCTAATGTGGAACCGCTTCGATCAAGGATTCTATCCAATATCGGACTAAAGTTTCGCGCCTTTAAGTCAAGACTCACGACGAGATACATTTTTGGTGAGCTTAAGGATGAAAGTCCTTGTGAAAGATACAATTTTATTGATGAAGAGACATGGCTTGCTTTTAAAGAAAGCCGTCTAACTGAAGAATGGACTGTAAGTGAAGCTACTTAACTATTTTGACTTATATAACATTAATGAGTTAATATTATTGAATTCACTTTGTTTATTTCAATTATGACAGCATCGGCGGAAGAAAGCTCAAGAAATAGCTTTAAAGAATCTTACCCCGCACGTAATGTCTCGTGCGGGGTATCGAAAGCTTGAGCAAGCACTGATGGTTGAAAAGGAGCAATCCAGACAGGGGAGTGCATCTCAGGATGTGGAAACAGGGGTCACTTATCCTCCATCACCACCTACGCGCCATGACAAATGGAAGAGGGCCCGAATTAAGAAGTCGGGTGCACCAAGTTCAGAGCAATCAGGGCTTATCATTGAAAAAATTGTAAGTTATTTAAGCCTTTTTTCATCTATTATGATGCATTACTTATAATAAAACCTCATGATTTTTGTCTCTTGCAGGATGCCTTGGACTCCCAAGGTAATTTTCTTGCTGATGGTCGTCGCGATATCCTTGTTGAAGCAATTGGACAACCTGAGCACTCTGGTCGTGTTCGTGCAGCTGGACAAGGAGTTGGGATTAGACTTTATTTTGGAGCTGCACCACGACACTCATCCTCCTCCTCCAAAGAGAGCAAAAAAGAAATGGAGCAAAGGCTACGTCAGGAACTAATGGATGAGATGAGAAGGGAGACGGAAAAGATGAGGCTAGAGTTGCGACAAGAGATATCGCAACAACTTTGTGCTGAGCAGCCGATTCAGATGCTTCTTAGTCCCGCTCCCAAGAGCACAAAGGGGAGTTGTGCAGCTCCTACAGCATCAGGGGATGATATCATTGGCCAGACGAGGCAATGTGAGCTACTGGTAGAAGGTGGCATCATTCCTCAGGTGGTGGCCATTGGAAAAGTCTATGAAGACGCCACCACCTTACATAACGTTCCTCTCTCCCCTGATGCAGCAAAGGTCACGGTTGAAAGAGTACGAGTACCTGATGCTCGTCTTCCACTACCTTCAGAAGAGGTAACAACTGTGGCCGAAGCATTTCAGTCCTTTGTAGCCTGGCCCAGACACCTGATTCGATATATGCCACAACCACTGGTAATAATTTCATTTCATGTGCTAATTTATATTTATATATTACATGTAATTTATAACAAATCTTTTTTCTTTTTGTAGAAACCTCGTCGGAAACCAAGTCCGAAAAAGAAACAAGAGGTTCCGCTTGACGATCCTATAGCTTCCTTAGCTATAGTTGCTAGACAACTTGGACGAGATCCTCTGGAAGTTCCATGGGATGATACCTTTTTTGAAACAAACCCTGAGCTACCATTGTACATATACATGTCAGATCTACTAGAATTTGTAGCTGGGGATCAGGAGCTGAATATAAATATCATTCAATTTTTTATGATGTAAGTATCGTTACCTACATTTCATTTTCATTTATGTTAAATTAGCATTCATTATGATTTAACTAATTACTTGTAGGTTTTTGAATGGTGTCTCTGTCACTGAGGGGAAGGAAAATGTGTATGGATTCTTAGATCCTGCATATACTAATCCCACTGGAGCAAAGACAAATGAGACCCAATCATACATCACTAACACCCTGGAAAAAGAGGGAAAAGAGGTTTATTTGTGCCCTTATATTAACGAGTAAGTTTAAATATATATATGTTAAAAGTTTATTATATTCATGTTTTATAAATTTACTCAACTATTTTCATGGATGATATAGGGGTCATTGGCAATTACTTGTCTTATCACTGAAGGATAGGACGGCTTTGTGGTTCTGTTCCCTACACAAGAAGATATCCACAAGTTTTAAGAATATCATTGATAAGTAAGTACACTATAAACTTAACTATGGTTGATACTATAAGTAATCCACTAACAAGGTTTTTTGTCTCAACCAGTTCATGGCGTGGATATAACATTCTAAAAGGGAGATCGAATTCAAATTTTCAAAATTTGAACTGGATAAGATTAAAGGTATGTAAGATTTTTCTTTTTTTTTTTTCATTGTTTAATTATACTAACTTTTACAATTTATTGAATTATAGTGTAATAAACAACCAGGAAGCTATGAGTGTGGCTATTACGTCATGCAATGGATGAGTACCATTGTAAGACTAGGTCTTACAAGTAATTGGCAAGAGGTAAGATTTCTTAAATTATTTTTATAACTTCAAACTAATTTATCTATCTTAAAACTAATTTATGTGTCAACCATTTTGAAATGCAGTTCTTCACGGATGAGGAACCCATGAGTTCGGAAGCCATGACATATGTGAGACAATCTTGGTCCACATATTTCCTAAACTTTTATAACTCTACGATTTGATCAATAGTGTAAGAATAGATAGAGATTATTACTATTTTTGTATACATTTTGATCAATTACTATAAATTGACTTTGTTTCTCTGAATCTGTTTATTTGTCTGCCTGGCTGGGATGGGTATAATGAAACTGCATAAGATAATTCGTATGGGAAAACAACTAACCAAATAGTTCTAAAAAAAAAAAACCTAATTTACAAATGCGGTTGTTTACCTTAACCGCATTTGTAAATCAAGGGAATGATTTACAAATGCGGTTGCTTACTACAACCGCATCTGTAAATGTGATTTACAGAGGCGGTTGTTTACTACAACCGCATTTGTAAATCATTCCCTTGATTTACAAATGCGGTTAAGGTAAACAACCGCATCTGTAAATCATTGCCTTCATTTACAAATGCGGTTAAGGTAAACAACCGCATTTGTAAATCATTGCCATTCATGAAACCTGGCACACCTCTGGAGCATTTACAGAGGCGGTTACGGGAAACAACCGCATTTGTAAATAGTATTTACAAATGCGGTTGTTTAACCGCATTTGTAAATCTCTTATTTACAAATGCGTGTTGATCAAATGCGGTTGTTTAGCCGCATTTGTAAAATGAAAATAACCGCATTTGTTTTACGTTTCTGCACCAGTGATTCTTCTTCTTGTTGCTAGTATGATGGAAAAATCAACATAAAAGACTTACACTAAGTAGAATATATTCAACTTTGTTGGAATAAAATACATTAACTATCCTTCTTCATAAACTTGAGCACAACAATCTTGCTAAACTTCTTTTTTTGATTTATTGGTGTACTAATGGAATGTACATGCAAACTCTAGAAGAGGGTGGTTGAATAGTGCATACAATTTTTTTACATATACACTAGACCTTCTAACAAAGATTTTCTATCAAAGATTGTTGAGTGAGAAAAAATAACCCTGAATAACCCCTACAAATTTATACTAATTCATCCTAAACTCTTGAGCTATATTCAATTTTTCTTTAAATAATTATTTAAGAGTTTCACTAAGCAAGTGTAGAATCACTCTTGGTTTTTATTGATATACAAATCACATCTGATTATTCTATCAAAATCTCTCTCTAATTAAGAACTCAAATGTTTCCAATTGTCACTTTTGACTACAATTACAAGAATATGTTATTAAGGAATAACTCTCTTAAAGAAGATAAACAAAAACACTTCCCAAAAGGAAACCCTTTCTTAAAGAGGAATAATAGTAGAAGTGATAGTAAACGTTTTGACAAAAATAATGAAAGTGGTGGTAGTTGGTATAACAAATTAAGTTGTGATGGTGGTTGTTGTGACAAAGATTATTTTAGCAGAGAAAATATGTATAACAAGGAAGCTACAACAATAAATATTGTGAAAGTGTTGATCATCCTTAACAATAAAAACAGTGGTAAAAATAATGGCGATGATAACAAGAAAATTGATAACAATAGTGATAGTGACTATGATAGTTGTAATAAAGGCTAAAGTTGACTATCTTATTCTATTACTTTCTAACTCAGTTCCTTCTAAATAAAAAATACATTATTGGAGGATAAAAGAATTATCAATTCAGCAAACAAATTGATTACAATGATATAAGATAATTATTATATTTTATCTTAAATATCTGGTCACGAAACAAGGCTAAAGAGTTTATGACGTATTATTCTATATTTGATGGGAATATATATAGTAGAGAAGGAAATATATATATATATATATATATATATATATATATATATATATATGTATATATACCTTGTTTGTTGTCCAAGTCAAATTCATGTAACCAATTTGTTTTTGTTGTTAAGTAGTTTGAATCGATGCGGTGTCATTGTTTTAGCACACAAAAACTGTTGACACTCTCGTTTGCTGTCTTTTATTCTACCTTCAGTTTTCTTTCCATTTGAATATTCCAGGGGACACGTGTTCTTAAGGATTTTGACATACTAGAGGAAGCTAGGGGGTCCAACAATGGTAAAATAAAGGAATTTAGGTCTGAAGTTCTCCAAAATTATCTTGAGATCCATCTCTTTTGGGCTGGGAAAGGGACCTGCTGCATACCAAGTCAAGGCACTTATGGGCCCTTGATTCAAGCCATTCGTGCTGTCGCAGGTAAGACTGAAAAAAATGTGGCAGTTCAGATGTTTATTTAGAAACCTTTCGTGATGTATAATCTCTTGTTTGTTAAATATTAAAAGGAATTGTTTCTTTGAATTTGATAGAATGTGTATGTTGTACAGATTTCACACCTACAGTCAGTAACGAACCTCCGAACAGCAAAGAGAATAAAACTGGTTTAAATTACTAACTTCTCATGATATATATTCTCTTCTAACCTAAATATTCAAGATTTGTATTTTTGATTTTGATATTGTTTGCCTTTATTGTAGATTTCCCAGATATTGTCAACACCGGACCTACGAGCAGTAAAAAGGACAGTACTGGTCTTATTGTTGGAATTGTTGTTGCTGGAGTTATAAGCTTTCTATCAGTTTTTGTGTTTTTATATATCATTTATAGAAGAAAACACCAAAATGATGACGAAGGTATTTGTATAATATTTCTCTATAACTACTTGAATTGTTTTTCTGCTTATCATAAATGTTCTTCTAGACTATATGTTTAAATCTATTGAATGTCAATCAATATATTTTAAGATCTAGTGGTATAGGATACATCTCTTGTTTTTGTAGACAAGAATGAGGCAAATTTTCATCTTAGCTCATCATATTTTATATGTTTAGGTTTTTGTATCATAATAGTATGATTAGAAAGAAAATAATTGTATTGTGCTTTAAAGTACAGTTGTATACATGTGCATTTTTCTTTATACATCTTATCTTAACATTATGGTCTTAAGAACATTTTACAGTGCTCTTAACTAGTATATGGGCTCAACTTCTTCAAGACTAAGACGGGAGAGACAAGTGTAGAGAGAAGTTTTTGTCTGGGAAGATAGTAGAAAGATTGAAGCCTCAGAACAAGTAATTGTGAAGATAAGCAAGTGAAGGGTAAAATGGAAAGGGAGACATTCTTTGCAGAAAGTATTTCTCTTATTAAATCAATCTTGATTGCCTTACTCACGTCCTACATGTTGCTTTTCAAAGTGCCTGTAGCAGTGGTAAAGGAGGTGGGGGAAACTACGGACAAAATCCCTAGGCAGTGAAGGCAAGAGAATTAACTGGATGAAATGGGAAACAATTTGCAAACCCAAGAGGCATGAAGGACTTGGAACAAGGGATGTTAAGATTTTCAATGAGGCCCTTCTAGCTAAGTGGAGGGTATCCACTAAAAGCACATGTTTACGGAAGTAGGTCTTCAAATCCAAGTATGGGGATGCAGAGAAATAGATAAGAGTTATGGTTGGTTGGTGAAGAGACTTGAAAAAAGTGTGTGGGTTTAATGCAAGGTTGGTTTGACAAAGAAATAGATTGGAAGATTAGAAGTGGTAAAGATCTTGTTTTAGCAAGATAGGTGGTCAAAAGGAGATACACTTGCAAATAGGTTAACAGACTTCTTCAACTCAAGCATAAACAAGATAGGATGAGTGATATGGAAAGGTTTTCAAGATGGTGAATGGATTTGGTCTTTGGAATGGAGAAAGGTGTGGTTCCAATGGGAAAAACTACTATTAAATCATTCAATGCTAGAAATTAACTAAAGCATACCAAAACAAGATGAAGTGGATACCTGGATATGAAAGCTAACAAGGTTTGGGAACTAATGTAGATAGCAGTAGTATGGTCCTTATGATTTCAGAGAAATGAAGTTCCTTTTATAAATTGTATATATAACTCTGATGTAGAAAAGATTTTCATTATGGCTCAGTTGTGAGCATGGGCTTGGATTACCAATAGAGTGACAAAAGCTGGTTTCACCTTTGCCCCCATTTCTTGTCTGCAGTATTTACAAAAAATAAAATCATATCATTGGAAACATGAGAAAACTATGTTGTTCATGCATTTGTACCCGATGAAGACTAACATTGTCCCAGCTACATGAGTAAACTATGTTGTTCATATATGTCTGCAATTCATGCATAAATACAATACATCTTTGTTATTGTACACTTTCAGATGTTGCGTGTCCTTGTATATAATATCTTCTCGTACCCCACTTTGTCTCATGATATATTTCTTTTAGCTGAGAAGAGAAAATCAAAACATTCTAGAAAAGCTGTTTTTAAACTTGAATAACAAGAAATCGAGCATTTACTGTTTTTGTTTTCTTATTCAACCTTAACCTTGTTCATAATATGATTTTCCAGAGCTTCTAGGAATTGATACAAAGCCATACACTTTTAGCTATTCTGAGTTAAAGAACGCTACAAATGACTTCAGGCTCGAAAACAAACTTGGCGAGGGAGGTTTTGGATCTGTTCATAAGGTAATATGAGCTCCCTTACTTAAAGATAATGGTGTTCTCCACAAAAGGTTATAATAGATACCAGTTTAAATCATACTAATGGAAACTAGCCAATGGTGGAACCATGATCATTCGAGGTGAGCATAAACTGAGTAATAAAAACTAGCTAGAATGCTTTTGTAAACCATAAACATTTTGTGCTTCCTAATTACCTGAAGAGGTTGAAAGAAGTCGTCTAAGATAATATCGTTAGGATTAATTTATGTGTCAGAAATATTGTTGCCATAATTTTCTAAGAACACAAAAAAAAAAAACATAGTCTACTAAGAACAGATAAAAAAATAAAAATAAAAAACGAAAGAGTTTGATCCAAGTAGAGAAGGAAGATGTGTGAGATTATGCAGAATCAGCAATTTTATCAACCTCAATTTGTTGTCCACCCCATGCAGAAATATTGTTATGCTTTGAAACACTTATACAGTTGTTAAGAAATTTTTATATATTGATATTTGGAATTTTAGCTTGTTTAATGTAATAATTTTGTTGGAACTATGTCATTCTTCATATTTGTTCTTGTAGGGGACACTAAATGATGGAAGAGCTATTGCTGTGAAACGACTATCAGTAGGATCCAATCAAGGGAAGAGTCAATTTGTGGCTGAGATTGCTACCATATCAGCTGTGCAACATCGTAATCTAGTCAAACTATATGGGTGTTGCATAAAGGGGAGAGAAAAACTTCTTGTTTATGAGTATCTAGCAAATAAGAGTCTTGATCAAGCATTATTCGGTATAAGAAATTGATAAGTTTTAAGTTCTCATTTTCATTTTCACAAATAACAAAGGTTTGTTTGGGCAGGAAATCGTTTAACACTTAATTGGTCCACACGCTATGATATTTGCTTGGGTGTTGCTAGAGGTTTAACTTATTTACATGAAGAATCACGTCTCCGAATCATACATCGTGATGTGAAGGCTAGTAACATTTTACTTGACAATGAGCTTATCCCAAAAATATCAGATTTTGGGTTGGCCAAATTGTATGATGATAAAATGACCCATATGAGCACTCGTGTGGCTGGGACAATGTGAGTCTTCATCATCTTTCATATATTTTTTTTCTGTAACACATTTTTTTATACTTTGGTCTCATTTTTTTTTATTGATTATAAAATATTGATATATATACTCAAATTCTTGTGATGAAGTGGATATCTTGCACCAGAGTATGCCATGCGTGGACACCTTACAGAGAAAGCAGATGTGTTTTCCTTTGGTGTTATGGCTCTAGAGTTAGTTAGTGGAAGACCAAATTCTTATTCAAGTATGGGAGAAGAAAAGGTGTATCTTCTTGAATGGGTATGTATGCATGTTCTCTTCTTATACTTTCTTAATAAGTTGAAATTAGTTTATAAAGAAAAAAAATTATATGGTAAAATTTCTATACAAACTAATTTTAAGTAGGGGAGAAGCTTTTTTTTTTCTTATTGCTTTTGTCTCTTTATTTAGAAGTATTATGAAAAACAAATTGTTGAAACAAAACTTATCAGTTGGGATTCCTTTGTTTATGATCGTTAAATTGTGCAATATAACATTCGAAAACATTGTTGTCATTTGAGCTTTTTGGTTGATGTTTTGTTTTTAGGCATGGGAACTTCATGAAAGCAACTGCATAAGTGATCTAGTGGATCCTAGACTGATCGAATTCGATGAGGAAGAAGTAAAACGCATAGTAGGAATAGTGCTTTTATGCACTCAAGCATCACCAATATTACGACCATCAATGTCACGTGTTGTTGCAATGCTTTCAGGAGACATTGAAGTGAGTAGTGTCACTACAAAGCCTGGATACCTAACTGATTGGAATTTTGAGGATGTGACCAGCTTCATGACTAACATAACAAGTTATGAGAATTCACCATCAAGTGCCACCCCACTGGATGGAGTTCACCAGTCACCAATAAGTGCTTCTAAACCGATCCTTGATAAGAATGTTGCAGATAATTAGTGTTCAAATCATGCATGTATAGAAACAAGTTGATAATGCCATTGTGTTGCACAAATGGTTTCACATTGTTTTGTCTAAAAAAATTTTAATCTATTGTTGTATTTATATAGGCAGTTAAAAATTAAAAGAATTATAAATTATAAATTATTCTTGTATAGACAAGAAAGAAGTTCATGTGCTCCTTGTTCTTAATATTCTTTTGTCTCTTCGGTTTTGGTATCTAATTGGTTTCGATTGTTGATCTCCATTCAAATTGAGTATATCTATAAAAAGGTCATTCGATGCTCAAGTTAGTACACAATATTTGATAGTTAAAAGTAATAAATGTTATTAAATGTGTACCCTGATATAACATTGGTTAATCTATTTATATAGATGTGTTGACCCTCAAGTTTGTGGGCCTAGATTAACACAAATATCCTAGTTAATTCTTGTATTAGTTTGACATCAAGTACATGTTTTCTGCAAAACCAACTATTAATTTACTTTTAAAAGAATTTTTAACCTGTTTCCCTCAACACACGCTTGATAGAGAAAATTCTCTTAATGACATTGTTGACAAACCTCTCACAAGATTATGTTTCAGTAGATTAGAGATTAATCTTAAGCTAGCGTAACCACACTTCTTGTGCCACCACCAATTATCTTCTTTTTCAGACATGAGACAGGAGACACTTTGATCTAATAACTCATCCATATCTATTTTATAAAGATTTTGTCGTCTATTGGTTGCAAACATTTTAGTTCTATTATTGTGATAGATTGTGCAATGGTCATTGTAAAAAATAACATTCTTCCCATTGTCGCACAATTGATTTATGCTTAATAGGTTGTATTTAAGACCGTCTATTAATAAAACATTGTTAATATACATGGAAGGTTTCAAACTTACCTGGCCACCACCAATAACTTGGTCGTGTTGATTTTCATCAAAGATTACTTTTCCTCCTTTCTTCATTTTTAGGTCTCGGAATATAGACATTTCTCGCGTCATGTGACATGAGCAACCACTGTCCAGGTACCATAATAGGTGTTTCCTTGGTTGGATTGAGCACATCTACAAGAGGTATTATTTTTCCTTTAGGTAACCACACAGATCTAGGTCCTTTATTGTTAGGCTTTCCTAGTCTATTCTTAGAATGATTGTGAGACGAAGTAAGTACTTTACAAAGGTTTTGAAATGTATGGTACTTTACAGAGATTTTGAAACTCATGGTATTTTACGGAGGCTCTGAAATTTTCATTTTATGGAGGCTCTAAAACCCATGGTATTTTATGGAACCTTTAAAATTTATGGTATTTTACAAATGCTATGAAACCCGTGGTATTTTATGGTGGCTCTGAAAATCATTGTGTTTTACAGAAGCTCTGAAACCTCCGTTAAATACTTGAGGACGCAAAACCGTTGCTAATGTTAGCTTTTCTTGAGGCTAGAAAAAATCTCAAGGAACACGTTCCCAATGAATGGTTTGCCTATGGAAACAATAACCACAATTAAAACTATATAGATTAATTCAATAACGTCGATTTTAAAAGGTTGACTCTATGTAATATCGACACTAATTTTTAAATTGGTTTTTACTTAAAAGTAATTTAGTGTCACTCAATCCAATATTAATGCCTTTTTATGTTAAAATTTATTTAACTTAGTGTTGGCTTATCCGACGCTAAATGAAATTTATTTAAATTTATTTTTAATATTAAATTAATAGGTATTGGTGTAACTAATGCTAATGACAGTAATTTAAAAGGAATCTTATACAAATATTATATCTTCAAAAAATAAAACAAAAAAAATTGTAGTGGATAAAGATGAACGAGATGAGTGTAGATAAAAGAGATAAGTGTAGATGAAGGAGATGGATGTGGATAAAGGAGATGAGTGTGGATAAAGGAGATGAGTGTGAGTGAAGGAGATAACTATTGGGTGATTTGCATAGAAAAGTAATTGAAAAAAATTGTGAGTGAAGATATTTGTTATCTTTAAATATGGATCTTTGGATTAAAAATAATTTGTGATTCCTATTTGTTGTTATGAATATGCACAAATTCATAGCATATAAATTAGCATTTATTTAACCAAAACTAACTTATACTATAAGAGTGTCAACCTACTTGATGCTAACTTAGAAAAATAATAAAATAAAGAAAATTAGTATCAGTCTAGTCGACACTAACTTAAATAAATATAAATACAAAAATTAAACAAGATTAACATCAATTAGATAAATATCAACCTTATTTATTTTTAATATTTATTTTTGTTAACATCAGCTAAGCCAACATTAATATAATTATAACACAAATATTTTTACTTTTAAAAAAGTTTAAAATAGTTGGTATTGACTTAAAGTAAGTAAGTTAGCTCTACTAGTGTCTTTTTATTTATTAAAAGGTTTGGATCAACTTAGTATTGGCTAAATTGACTCTCTTTTTTATATAGCATCGACTTAACCAACATATACATTTTACATAATATAAAATTTAAAAGTAATTTTACTAATTTTAACTTCTAAAAAATAATTAACATTTTGCTTCGCATTAAAATCAACTTAACCAACTCCAATAAAATTGTATTTTGATCAAAACTATTATTTGGAAGCTAGTTTAATGTTTTAGTGTTATAATTGTTTAACATGTAAATTTCAATTAATATTTTCTTACAAAATTTTAGTTGTGTTTCATGCACTAATAGGTGACACAAAATAAAATATGAAATCAACTAGAATCTATAATATGAAATATAGTAAACCAAAATTTAATAGAATACTTGAAATGTATATTAAAATATTTTCAAATATTTTCTAATTTTGTACAAGATTTAAACACGATTTAAACATTGAGAATACTTAGACTTTAACCTAGATTTATTTTCTCAATATATTTTTCAAAAAATACTCTAAATTAGTGATTGCATATATCTCTATTTTTTGAAAACTTTCCTGTTAAACATTGTTCATATGAAAACTTTCTAATATTGTCTCAATCTTAATCATTAAGGCTTATTAGTACTCAAATCACTTTGCAATCATCTTGCAGAATATATTTCTTTAAAAAAATCAAGATTCCTAGTTTTCAGGATGTTTTGTTTTTCCTTCAAAAATTCGAAAATTTCCCTAAAATTAATCAATCAGATATTTTACTTGAAAACTTTAATTTTTGTAAATTAATATCATCAAGTAAGGTTTGAAAACATTAAAACAATGTTACAAAAATATTCTAAGACCATAGCAATCAAGTATAGACACTCTCTGATACATTAGGCAGTCTAACGTGTAGATGACGAAGTGACCATCTAACATGTATAAGTTCCAATAATTGTCTAACACGTTTATTAGCATTGTATCGTTTGACTTTTCTTGTGCTTTTGGAGTCGTCTGGCATGTTTAACCTTAAAAGACCGTCTAAAAAAATCGTCTAGCACATCCTTGTACTATGAGATCATCTAGCGTGTTTGTGCATAGTTGGACTGTCTAATGGGTTAATATTTTTATTGTTCTTTTCTTTACATAGAGATTTTTAATGATTTTATTACTGAGAGACCATTTAACAGTTTTAATACTATTAAACCGTCTAACATGTTTAATCTTAATAGACCATCTGATGTGTTTTCGCTTGATTCTACACATTCAGAAATTTTGTTAGAAATTTTAACACATCTTATAGTGTTTATTATCATCAAAACTTATAGTATTTTTTGTTTTATTATTGTTTATTGTTTTTAATTAATTCTTATGTGAATTTTAATTATATAGTTAATTAAAAATCCTTTAATTTTGATGTGTTCATGTAATTTTTGGTTTGTTTGCTTTCTAAGTTGTGGTATGAGTAAATGGTGTGATTTTGGATAATGTAAACTGTGAACATTAGATTCTAGAATGTCTAATCTAGTTGAGTCTATTTCAAGTCTAGTTTAGTAGTTATTTTTGTTTTCTGTTATTTGTATTTTCTATTTCATTTGTTTAGCATTAGATATGGATGTAGATATGAATTTAGTTTCTAGATGAAATCAGTTTCTAAATAAATATTCCTCTTCATTTCATCATGATCAACAACCTAACCATGAGTCAAACTACAAGTAGTCTTATGAATCATATAGTGAACCAAGTTTTATCCAACCCTTGCAACCATGGCTACCTGTTTGATCATCTAACCACGTTCAAATTCATAATGATGTATTCAGTAGGTGTTTAAACAAATTACAGTCAATCTCACCAAATGAAGAATTTGTGCAAGTTGAAACAGAAGTGTCTATTCCTAATGAAGAGTCAAGTTTAGAAGAGATAACGAGAGGCAAAGAGTCAAGTTTAGAAGAGATAACGTGAGGCAATTGAGTGAAAATAACATGAAAGCTCAGCAATTGACCAGGAATTTGGACTGCAAGAGTTTAGAAGTTTCTTAGCACTACCAGGAATCTTGGACTCCTGTTCTGTGAATACCTTTCAGATAATTCTAAAAATTAAATGCTTTAATAATTATATATATTTACAACCATCAATTATTATACTCGACTATAACCAGAATTAACTTTTGTTAAAGTAAATTTACTAGAACAACAAATATAATTAATTTTCTTTAGGTAGTAGAAGAACAAATCAACTTTTATATAATAACTTTAAAAAAAAAGTATGAAAAAAGAAAAAAAAGTTAAGAAATTTGAGAGTAACTCAGTTTTTTTTCTCAAACATAAAATAAACTTCTAGAAAAATAATCATAACCTTCATTTAGATATATAAAATAAAAAGGAAAACAGTTTTCTTTTTGTAAATTTAAACAAATATTCTCAAAACAAAAACAGCCGAAATCCAAAATTTCATGTTATCCCTGACATGCTCTAAGTAGGAAATAGCAAGGCAAGTTGGCTCCTTGGAGATACATGCAGCCAGAAACCAGTCCAAGTCATTATTACACCAGTAACACCTTCAGCCTCATAAATTTGAAATAAAAGGGTCTGTTATCTGTAAATTCTGTTATCTAGAAATTCTGCTATGCATGGATTTCTTACTGATCAACGAAGAACAAAATATAAAAGTTAACCTGGTTAGAAATCAATTTACAGTAACTTTTAATACTTCAGTTTTCATCTCAGTTAAGCGACTCAGGGAAACTAAAACACATGTCACCAATTGAAAAAACGAAAACATCTAACAAAATACTTCTTACTACCAAAGTATTTCAACTGTTTTTACATTTAAAAATAGCAAAGGATTGTACCAAAATACAAAAGCAAGGAAAAAATTTGAGACTCTTTCATAAGAGAGACTGTGTATTAAAAGTCCAAAAATAGACCTAAATCTCTTCTCTAAGCCTCCCTACGCACAAAATACAGCTTGCCCATCACATGAAGGATAGCAACAAATGCTATAAAGCCAATGCTCATTACAAGAACCACATTTGGGGAGATCTTGAGTCCAGGGGCATCATCAGTGTAAAATTGGAGCATAGTTCCAGCTGCTCCTCCAGAGGCCCCACCACCGGTTGTTCTCCTTCTCCTCATGTTTGCAGTAGCCGCTGCACTTCCTCTTGGGGGAGCTGTTCCACCTAATGCCATTTTCTGAGACACATTTGCATACATATATTAGGAATCTTGAATAAAAAAAAACAAAATACAAAACCTCAGAAATCAAGTACTACAACTAAATCTTCTCACAGCTAACTCAGTCGCCCCTCCAGAACAAATAGAAACTCAAGCTGAAAGAAAATCTAAAGAACTCACAACTCTCAAATGAATGAAAAAGCAATGTATCTCTAATTCAAATTCAAGATTTGACATGTATACATATAATGTTAACAACAAACTCTTCAAATTCATTCATTTATGCTTCACTAAAGTAATTCACAGAATAAAAGTTAGCATCAAAGGTCAATATAGATTACTGAGATGAAACGGTAATTCTGATAGAAGAACAACACTAAAAGAATTTATGAAAATGCATCCAAAACTGCATCTGCCTTTTCCCTCTAAGAAACTGCATCCAAAACTACATCACCCATCGGTACTAATGAAGTTAGAATTCCAGATCTGCAAAACTCTAATCTTCTCTACATCACAAACCTACCCAGATCCCAAAAACAAAAACGATCAAATTTCCCGATCGATGTACTCTGTTAAACAATCATAAAACCTAAAACCTGAAAATCGATGCACCCCTCTGTTCCAAGAAAGGCAAAACAAAATTGGATCCACAACATCACAGTTAACACTAATTACAACAGCAAGCGGGATCATTCACGATACGAATACTAGAATCATCGCAATTTAACATATGGAACATTTCAAAACGCAGAAATATATACTACATTCACACTTAAAAAATTTAAACGACAAACAAAAGAAATCATCGAAGCATAACAGATGGAGGATAAAGAAAATCAATTTCAAAACCCTAACATTTAAAGGAAAAAGCCTCAGATCTATCATCAGCAATAATACATGGGAATAAAGGAACCTTAATTTCCGGTGAGTGATGTTGGTGGGTGCTGCAGATTTGAGAGAAGAGGTCGCCGGAGATATAGAATACGGTCACCGACTCGTTTCACGTTTACCACTGTTTGACTTTACAATAATATAAATTCGAATTTGCCACGTGAAAACAACCAATCACATTATGCAATGTCACCATGTCTTGCTGATTGTTTATAGCTGTTTCTTCTTGCACCCCTACATATTTTTCTTGCACTCCTATATTCATGTGTAATTACAAAAGTATTTTGAGACTTTTTAAGAATCCTAAACTTTAAAGCTGAAGCAGCACTAGAGCGATGACTCTTTCTTTCTTCATTCTCTGCCATAGTTGTGCACAGAGCAAGGAACGGTGGTGCATTGGGTGTTCTTGGTGGTTTTTCTTTGTGGAGTTGTTTCGTTATTTGACGTTTGATGGTGGTTAGGTGGTGTCTACTATGACTTTCCGCTTGGAAAAGAAAGTAAGTAATTTTAAGAAGCATCGGATTGGTGTGTTTGGAATAAAATCTAATTTGCAATTTTGGTATGTAATTTTGTGTACTTGCTGAAATATTTAAAAAGCTTAATCATGTTCATATCAAATGTACTAACTGCAATGATATGTTCTTTAAAACAAAAAAAGTTAATTCACAAGTACAAAAGAATTCATCAGTAAATCAGAGAGTATACCAAGATCTATATAAACCAATATATTCAACTCTATCACTTTCTTCTGCATTATATTGCAAAGTATATTTTGATACAAAGTCAAAAAATTTCTTATTTATTATCACATTAAAGATATGACTCACCATATATAAACTCTTTTTAAACAAAGATTTAATCGCATAAGATTAAAATATAATATTTTTTTATGAAATTTCAAAAAAACATAATCAAATTTTGAGATTTTGCATGCTTGAGGATTAACCCACATAAGTTAAACAAATTGAAGAAAAAAATATAAATCATCCTTTATTAGTTTTTTAATTCCTAATTTGAGTATCTTATAAAACAAACATTTATTACAAGTCTAATAATTATAAAAGAAAAACATAAAGACTAATGATTTACATTATAAGTAAATAAAGAAACATGAAAAAAATATAAAATTAATCATGAAATAAAATATGAATTTGTCCTTATAAATATAGTTATATGATAGTGATAAAATAATGAATAAAAATATGTTACACAACAATTAAAAATTAAAAAATTAATATAAGTTGTGAGATGATCCGAACTTTAATTCGTCGAAACTACGAATAATTCTCACACTTTCTTTTACCGCAGACTCTTGTCCCTCCTAAACTATTTTTACTATAATATTTTATTTGAAAAAACCAATTAAATAAAATCGAACATTCTGTTTACTTTTTAATCAACTTTTTGATGCTTCTCGAGACACAACTATAATTCAGTTGTAATAGATGACTAGGTCAACGATAAATATATCGAAAACAAAATTTAGAATTATCCGAACTCACACAAAGAATTTGTGTGTACAAGGATAGCGCCACCGAGGATATGAATATTCAACTCTGAATTCAGTCATAAAACGGTACCGTACACGCGGTCCAAAATAAATACGGTTCCATCATATAACAAAAAAAAAAGAAAAATGAATATGGTTCCATTATTTTTATTATATTATTGTTAATAAATATTAATCACAACATTCAACATTCACCAAATTAACGCAGCCAAAAAGTTGTAATTTTTTTAAACATTGCAAATAATCACGTTTGCAAATTGCAATGCCAAGTCATTCCCTATTGGATTAGTTAATTCATGAGAATTTAAATAAGTATGTTTGAATAGTTTTTTTTAAGTAATTACTTATACGCACAATAGATAGAATTTAGCTATTTAAACAAAATACTAATTTTAAAATAAACAACCTTTGAAATTTAAATATACACAAAACCATTATTATTATTTTCATTAATATAAAGTGATCACATGTGCTAAAAAAGGACTATGTACTTTGACATTGACATGTCTTTAATTGATATCTTAAAAGAGTAACAAATGTATAATTAGTAAAAAAAACTTACCTACCTTAGACTTAACATATTTATAGTCTCTTAATAAATTTGTACTTAAAATTAATAAATCTAGAGTAAGTGCTCCAATTTTTTTTCCATATTATTAGTTTTAAATATGATATTATTTTATAAATTAAAAACTTATAGTTATCTAAATAGTTTCTATTATTAATAAAAAATTATAAATTAATTTTTAAATTAATTTATAAATTTTTATTAATAATAGAAATTACTTTGTATACTAATAATTTGTTTAATTTATAAAATATGATCTAATTTAATTATTATAATAATGATTATTTTTTTACTTTAAAATTGATTTTTATTTAATAATTTTTTAATAGCGTGTATAAATATTAAAATTAAAAAAAATTCATAATTTAGTTAAAAAATACACAAACTTATACATAGTGCATATGACAAACATGATAAGTTATTCTAAAGATTTTTTTAGGGTAAAAAAATGCTAGTGTACCACTATCCATAATTTGCAAGTTGGCTCAAGAGAATAGAAGGTGGCCAAGTAAATTTTATTTATTGGGCCTCACATGGTGAACCATGTTGACAATTGATGTTTCACGTGGGCCATTTGGTGCGGCATGACAGAACCTGACGTAGCTTTGACATAGCTCAAGCTAATGACCATAACTACGCATGCTGAAAATTGTGGTCAGAGACGCCATTTTTGTATCACTTTTTTCACATAAGTCTTATAAATATAAAGTAGGATTCCATTTTTTCTCACCAAATACCAACGTTCTTATCAGTCTGTGAGGTCGATCCATCAAGTTTGAAGCCACTTCAAAACTTTTTTCAAAGATTCTTCTTCTGGGCTGATCCAGTTCTTCATATCATGGGATGGATGTCACAAGGTTTTGCTTTTGCACTTGTTGCTGTGTTCTTCTGTCACTTCAGTTGCTTTCTTAGCTTTGCACAAACTCAATCTGCAAACGCCACCACTGACCCTTCTGAAGGTAAGTGATTTTCTTTTTCCCTTTCTGGAACAAGTTTCTTTCTTCTGCAGAACTTCATGCAAACAATCAATGGGTTTCTTGTTGGGAAATTCAATAGAGAAATTTTCAAAAAAAGGAAAACTTTTTTTTACTTTGATTCAACCATGTTCATGATCCATAAGATGATGTCAAAGGTTAATCTCTTGGTTGTTGGTTTTCAATAGAATCTTTACTTCTAATTATGTTTCTTATTACTCCATAGATCACTTGACCTAACACTTGTTTGAAAAATTTAGTGTAAACATAACCCATGCCATTGATATATATTTATTTTGTTTTATTTTATCTTTTTTTTTCCCTTTTATTTAGCTCCAATTCACTGTAAAAAATGGAGAAGACATAGTTTTTCCCTCTGTGGAAAACTTTTATTAAAACTGCAAAACTCATTTCACTGATCTCTGAATTTTAACATGTTAGAAACTACTCTTAAACAAGTTAACTCGTTGTCAAAGAAAACCTTTAAAAAGGGTGAAAAGAGCATTTAGTGAATAATTTGTTTGGTGCAATTTTTGTTTGTTTTGTTTAATGAATAATCTGACAGAGAAAAACAGTACTACAGACCAGTATGTTTGGCATATTCTGCAACACTCTATGATAGGGTATTTAATATTTATATGCTTTTTATTATATTAACTTTTTAATTTGTAGTTGTACCTTCCAAAAACCAGATAGAGTCTCATTATCTTATTCTCATCAGTGTATATGTTTGACTTTTCACTCTTCATTTTATAGTTCATACATTCTTAGACTTTAAGTACGAATATTGTTGGAGATTTTTTAATAAAATTTAAGAAGTCATGTAACTTAATTCCTCCACTTACTATAATAAAATTATTAAATAAAAATAAAAGTTAAAAAAAAAATTAATTATTAAATTGATTAAATTATATATTATTTTAAATATTAAAAAATTATTATTATATAAAATAAATTCTGTTATAAATAAATTGATATGTTAATTGATAACTAAAATCTTGAAAACTAATTAGATACTAGTTTTAAAATTATTTATTAATTATAAATATTATTTTAAATATATTAGTTTTTAAAATAATATTTAGTTTAGATGAGATAGTAATTATTTATTTTTTATTTTTAAAAGTGATTTTTATTTAATGATTTTTTTTAATATATGTTAATAACATTTTTTTTTATTTTTCATATTTTTATTAAGCTCGTATTATTATTATTTTTGTTTAATTTTTGACATAATATACCAAATTTACATAATATATCAAAAATTATTTCTAAAACTTCATTCTTAATTTTAAAGATACCATTTCATTTAATTATTTATACTTGATAAAATAGTTCTCATTTCACTAAAATATTAATAATAAATTAATTTTATGGTTATTTAATAATATTTTTTTTATATTTATGTTTTAAAATGACACCCTTTATGAAAATGAAAAAAAGTCTAAGTCCAATTATCCTGCAACAAGTTAGTATATTAAGGTTTGTTTAAGTCTACGTTTGACCTGGTCAACAAAAGCTATATACCGAAAAAGTTTTGTTTTTTTTGAGTTGGTTTCTTTCTAATTTTAAACTGAGTGCGTTTCCCTGAAAAAGTGAAGTTCTGAATGCAGCAAGAACTATAAATTCAATCTTCAGCAAATGGGGTAAATCCGCAGACTCAACTATATGGAATATAAGCGGTGAATTGTGCAGTGGAAGAGCTATTGATAGTACCTCCACCCCGGAATCTTACAACCCATTCATCAGATGTGACTGTTCCTTTGACGATGGAACTACTTGCCGCATCACAGCACTGTATCTCTCTCTCTCGCTCTCTCAAATTTACTTTTTCAATTTTTCAGATAAAATTTCTGCGTTGCTGTGCTGTACATTGAATTTGGAAGCTTACTATTGCTCTAAACTAAGCAATATAATTTTTACTATTTTTCGGGTTTTTATGCTTTGAATGGCACAGGAGGGTCTATGCACTGAACGTGGTTGGTGAAATTCCTGAAGAGCTATGGACTCTCACCTATCTCAACAATTTGTATGCTTTCTTCCTCATTAACTTCGTTAGAATAAGTTCTGTACATGCTTTACTATTATTATTACCAGAGGAAGCTCAGACACTCATTCTTGTGGATTCAAATTTTGTTCCATAATAAATGGTTACTGCATTAATATTCAATAAAAAACAGTTATGACGAGAGTAAAATTGTAAAAAAAAAGGTTTGTATAAAAAAATGATCAAAATTGGTATATTGATATAGATTACACTAAATTTAATTTTTGGGCACATGCATCTGCCAACCAATCAAAAATAATTTTATTTATGATTTTCAAGGTAGTTATTATAAAAGGTTAACAATCTATCATACATGTTAAAAGTTATGATTGAGTGAGAATGTAAAATTATTTTGATGCACTTTTAGCTTTTGATTTGTTGTTCTCAAGCAAGAATTACATGATTTTTTGCTGTACTAAGTTCCATCAATTGCAAGCAGAAATCTTGCGCAAAATTACTTGACGGGTTCTCTACCTGCAGCTATTGGAAATCTAACTCGTATGCAATACTTGTAAGACAATTCGACCCAATTTCAGTTCATAATATTCTATGAATTTAATGTTCTGACACTAAAGTTCTAACAGATAAGTTTGCTCTTTGTTAGGAGCCTTGGAATCAATAATTTATCTGGGGAGCTTCCAAAGGAATTGGGAAATCTTACAGAGTTATTATCACTGTATGTTGTTTGCTTTGAACTTTTCTTCCTATGTTTATGAAATTGCCAATGGGTTGATTTTTCAGGATCAAGTAGTCACCAAAAATATTTGGTGTCGGTTATGAGTCTTAAATTTGATAGAAAATGAAGTGGTATTTAAGCGATGGGGTTATCCCACATAATGAATTAGTATTTTTGGTAAGTTGCCTCCTTGTGCCAAAGTCATAGTATTGTCTCTTGTAATACGAGTGCATGTTTGGTTTCGCGTTGGATCAATTCAAATGCAGATCCATAATACACATCTAAGTTGTTTAACATCTGAAACATGAATCTGAGACTCCAAAGGGCAAACCAAACACACATTGAGTCCTGGGTGCTAGTTAAAAGTTTAATTAATGGTGCGAAAGTGAGATGGACCCAAATGTTCTGATGGAGGCCAATGTCTATTTGGGCCTTTAAATAAGAATGACATAAACATACACAAGATATTCTGGTCTTGTGATTGATCTTATGACAACTGGATTTTGTTTCCTCTAGAAATGAGTATGAAGTGTCTAATAGATAAGGGGATGAGACGATAAATGATAAATTTAATTAACAGAAAACATATATTGTACAAAAATTGAGTCATGAATTGATAGAAATCCACATGGAAAATTTTGGTTTGAAAATATTTTTTTCTTTAGACACACTATATTAGTTATGAGTACCGAAATGCATAAAAGGTCAATTTATTGTTTTTCATAAGAATTTGCTCGCACAAAGCATTGTTCTCTTTAATTAAACCAATATTGTTTTGTTGTGGATACATGATGATGTGCATGAAAATTTCTTGTGATGGCACTAGTGAGATTTATTATTTGTTAACTTTGTAGGAGTTATGCATCAAACAAGTTCTCAGGATCTCTCCCATCTGAACTTGGGAAACTCACAAAGTTAAGCCAACTGTAAGTATTTCTGCTGTCTTAGCTTCTATTTGTATTATTTTTTTTAATCAAGTTTGGGTCATACAGGGTTGCTATTTTACACACATATCTATTGACTTTACTACTTTATTGTTTCCTATAGTATACTAAAATATTATCACCTAGCAAAATGTTTTCTTCTATTAGAAGTTTAGTGGCAAAAGTGAAACTTCTGCATGTTATATATATGCTGCCAGTTTAAATTTTGGAATGGTTGGGCGCATGCCCCCAATGCATCCGTCCTTTCATTTTGCATCTCAAATATTTTTAGTCCAACATTAGTAAATTCTTTCTATTTCTAATGGTAGTGGTGAATCCTATCTCTATGTGGAAGTGGTACCCCCCTATGTATGTTTCTATATCGTTGTGTAGAATATAGTCATGGAGATGGATGCATGTACTACTCTTTCAAATATGGTTTGTGTCTGCAAACAGCAACAAACAATATCATTGGGAACTACCATACAGTATTTTGGTTACTAAATACATGTTACAAACAATTATTTATTATTGTCCATTGTCATCAATTAGACTTGTCATAAGCATACACTGTAGTGAATAATGAGTTGGTCGGTTCTCAATAATGCAAAGTATGGGGTCATTTTTCAAAATTACACTTTATTATGCAGTTGCATACCTTTGTTGTGAGCACAAAGAGAATATTAATTTCACAATATTTCCTTGCAGCTACTTTGATAGTTCAGGAATTAGTGGTCCATTTCCGTCCTCATTTGCAGACCTAAGGAGTTTGGAAACAGTGTAAGATATTCCCACTTAGATGTGCCTAAAGAAAGAAAACCTTGTACAAAAATAAAGTTTTTTCTTTTCATTTCAGATGGGCTTCAGACACGGAACTCACAGGCAATATACCAGACTTCATAGGGAATTGGACTAGGCTTAAAGTCTTGTAAGACAACATTACCAGTCAACTCTGTTTTCCTCCTTAATTTGAATTACCTAGGTGGAATGGAACACTTTTTGATAAAATAAATTATATTGGGTGTGGAATTAAAATTTTCTTTTTATGGTTACTTCATATTCTATTCCAAAAGTGTTTACTGACATTTTTTGTGAATTGTTGTGTTTTGGTATTCTGTTCCAGAAAATTTTCTTTTTATGGCTACTTTCGTGTTCTGTTCCAGAAGTG
Source organism: Phaseolus lunatus (assembly GCA_013389735.1). Lineage (NCBI taxonomy): Eukaryota > Viridiplantae > Streptophyta > Magnoliopsida > Fabales > Fabaceae > Phaseolus > Phaseolus lunatus. Next base: position 43,328,574 of record CM023867.1, on the reverse strand, counting down.
TGTACTAAAAGTTCTTGTGAATTATTGTCTGTCTTGATATTTTTTACCAGGAAATTTTATTTTTTATGGTTACTTTCGTATTCTATTCCAAAAGTGTGTCCTGACAGTTTTGGTGAATTATTGTATGTTTTGATAGGAGGTTTCAAGGCAATTCTTTTAATGGCTCAATACCCTCATCATTTTCCAACTTGACTTCTTTAACAGAATTGTGAGTATCACAACTTGTTTCTTTTATGGGTATTATTGATTGATGAAACCTAATAATTATGTATGATATAAATGTAGGAGAATAAGTGGTTTATCTAATGGGAGCTCCTCACTGGAATTTGTACGGAATATGAAATCTTTGAATATCTTGTAAGCCCCAACTTTGCTAATCTTCGTAACTCACTCTGCTTTGCAGACTTAATTTTTTTACTTATTTGTTACAATTGTTGCAGAGAATTGAGGAATAACAATATTTCTGGTTCGATTCCATCCTTCATTGGAGAGTTGCACAATTTGACCCAGCTGTGAGTATTACCTGTTTCTGTCAAACTATATTCAAATGAAATTATGTAAAAGGTGTTGACTAGAAAGAACCAAATTAGTTAATTCTTTGTGGCTATTCCACATGTATCCAATCTGATTACTGATTGGTTATACGAGGGATATCTTAAAATAAGTAGTACTCAACATGTTCATTACTTGTGTTAATTTAATTTTTTGTCTTAGTAATTTTCATTGTGGTGTGGTAGAAAGATACGACTTTCCTACTAATTTATCTTACGGATAGCATAATTGGACATTTTCTTTCCTTTATTTGAAAAGAGAAAACAAGTATCTTGTCTTATAGTTTTATCCTTTCCCAAATCAAGAAAATTATATATGTATGCTGGTTATTACAGGGATTTAAGCTTCAACAACATCGAAGGACAAATTCCCGGATCAATTTTCAATTTGAGTTCGCTCTCTACCTTGTAATATTGCATTTCTAAGAAATTGCATATTCATTTGTTGATACGCTTTGTACATGGTTTAAAGGACGTTTTGGTTTTTTCATCAAAATTGCAGATTTCTTGGAAATAATAAGCTAAATGGCACCCTTCCAACGCAGAAAAGTTCATCATTTCAATATATGTGAGTAAGATTGACTTATTTGAATTATAGAGGATGAAATTCAATACTTTAGGATTCAAAATACTAGGGCCAAATCCAAGGTGTCCCTAAAGTATCGGTTGCATGTGCTTTGAACCTCATAATGATTCCTTAAGCTCACCAAACTCCAGTTATTGACCAATAAGGTCTTTTTGTGCACATGCAGTCCAGGATAATTTGGTGAATTCAAGAAGTTTAGTTGGTGATTTTTAAATCATCTGGCATTGTCGGCATATGACCCATAGTTGGATGGGATTCCCAGTGTTCTGCTCAAAATTTTTAGCTTTACACTTAATTGCACCATCTGAATATAAAAGAGATTAATTGGAATTTTGTTCTACAAGTTTAAAGATTAAAACGAACAAAAAAATGTATTATCATACTGAGAGGCAAGAGCGTGTGCTTTTCCATGTTGTTACTTGTCAACTTTCTATTTGTATTTATTTTAAGCGTGCGTCCACATGTTCTAGTTGTTTTAATACAACTTGAATGCTTTAAAATGGATGTTATATGATATGTGTGGGTAATCATATGTATTGGCTAAATGGTAGTATCTATCAAGTCTTTAACGACTAAATACTAATGCTGAAAAAGAAAAGCCAAAAACATCTATGTTGAAGTTTATTTGACTTTCTTCACTTTTCTCGCTCGTGGAATTGCTCAACATATAATTTCTTAATGATTTTTGCAGTGGCTTTATTTGTTTATATGATGTTTTCTTGAGGTGTTTTACAATTTACATAATTTTTTGTTAGTGTTTTACTTTATCTTATCATACTTATTCATTCGAAATTTTTCCTATGGGTGTCATATCTGACACTTCTGTCCACACTTGTATGTATTTGTGTAACATTAATTTCTACAGGTTCAATAAATATTTAGTGTACTTGTAACACACATAGTTTGTCAACTCATATGAATGTTAGAGTTAGCCTATTTTGGCTACACCCTTTTCAATTGAAACCATGATTCTTCTAGTATTATCCTTGATTTGGTTTGACTTAACATGCTTGCAGAGACTTGTCATACAATGATCTATCAGGTAGCCTCCCCTCTTGGGTAAACGATGCAGATTTACAACTGTAAGTAGTGTGGTTCTTTTTTCTCTCCCTTTACATATCAATTTGTTAGCAAGCGCCCGATAAAATGGGTCTAAGTTAGAAAGATAGAGGAGTAGTTTTGGATTGGATGACATAATGGTCTACTAGGCTACTAAAGAGGATTGAAATGAGTAATAAACAGAGGAGACTTAGTTAAGTAATTAAGAATTGTTAGAAAACACACCAAGGAAGTTGAACATATCATTCTTGTATTCATTTTGTTTATTGTATCACATGCGAACATGGGTCCAAAGATAGAGGGATTTTTCAATAAATAATCATTCTCTTCCTACAATATGATCCACTTCTATTACAATTTCGACAATATTGTTAGACTTTGGGATGTTATACGTATCCAATATTGTGAGAAGTGGATCATATTGTAGTATTATGAGATGTTACACATATCCAACATTCCAATCCTTTTATACGTCATATTTCCTATGATTTTGACAAACAGACATACTCCATAGATCGCAATTATCATGCACAAGAAGTTGTCTAAAGACCAAAGTATTTGTGAATCTTCTCCTATACCTGATTAGAGTGATTTGATCCAAGAACACGAGGTAGAACATACTTTGACAAAGTAGATTGAAGCCAAACTAGTATCATTTGGTCTTAAACTTCCCACACATCATGTGCAGTATTAAAAATAAAGGAAAAGAAAAAATAGGATAAATTTCCTTGTGTATATTGATCACATAGGGTTATGTTTATATAGAGAAAAACATACAGAAAATATGGGCTAAGCCTATTACATAAATAGAAATATCTAAGAATATCTATAACATCTTACATGTATGATAAACATAATCAAGTTTATAGTTCTCATTGGTGAATTAGCGCTTCAAAACCACTGGATTTACAACAAATTGTTGTAACTTGTGCAATTTGATCATTGAAATTCTTAACCATGGATTCATAAATGATTGAGAGATTGAGGATTGAGATTTTGAAACTATTAAGAAATGGACTTTAAGCCTAACTCAATCTTATAAAACTGACATATAAGGTGAGGTTTGCATCCACTTATATACTATGAAATATCCTAGTCTCTAGTCGATGTGGGATCTCCAACACCCCTGTCACGTCGAGGCTACCAACTCGTGCGTGAGACTATATATTATGGGTGGTCTGATAACGGCCCGATAGCAGTGGCCTGATAAACCCAACAAACACTCACTAGGATAGGCTCAAAATGGCTTTGATACCATATTAAGAAGTGGATTTTAAGCCTAATTCAATCATATAAAACCGGCTCATAAGGTGAGTTTTGCACCCACTTATATACTATGAAATGTCTTAATCTCTAGTCGATGTGAGATTTCCAACAGAAGCCATGGATGTAAAGATCGAAGGCTCGAAGAGGATGAAAACCTTAGGATGTTCAAAGAAGAAAAGGCTTCAAAAAAAGGCTCTAGATGCCATCTAAAATAAACTGACAAGAAAAATGTAACTAAATGAATGAAATTTTTTTAGCTTGAATGTAAAGATGGTTACAAGAATAATGTTTATAGCTATCCATAGTAGAGAAGAAGGTTAGCCTTTGCTAACCGCTCTAAATATACTAATAGTCAAAAATACAATCTCAAACACTAAAATGATTAAATGAATAGCAAGAGTTAGCAAATGCAAATTGAAAATTTACTTTAGTAACCAAATGTTTTACTGAAGTGATCTACATTTGAAAGAAATTAAAATAAATATAAATACAATTCAAGTTAATGACATAAATTTTTTTTACTCATTTGAATTCATTTATATCATGGTTATGGTAAGACCTATCTTCCTATAATTCGTTATACTAAAATAATAAAATTGTTGATGTCTCCTCTCACCTTTAAATGTTCAACTAATTTTTGTTCAAACTTTAACATCATATATTGAAAAATTGCTTGATGATTATCTCTCTTTACATATATATGTGTGCGCACTTGTGTGTTCTCTATGAGTAACACTAAGAGAGTCACTCCTCATCATCATTTGGTGTTAATGAGTAACTAATTATAACTATTAGATTTCAAGAAAATAAAAAATGTGATGATCTTGGAGTAACTTGACCCTTATTTATATATGTGTGTGTGAGAGAGGGAGTATGTATTCTGAAACTCATTGCAATAATTTTTGGGTTTGAGATGCAGGAATTTAGTTGTTAACAACTTGACAATAGATGATGATTCAGATACCAGGTGATTATTATACACTTTCTTTAATGATGATTGTTTTAATAGTTCTTTTAAAACATACTGCATATCACCTATTTTTGGCTATAATATGAATTATGATCTTGCTTGGATTCCGTTCATCAGAGTCTAGTCTAGATTCATATGCTAGTTGCATCCATTTTCTATTATTTTGACAATCTTCCAATCCATTTGAAACATTTTCCTTTCCATATAAATGTACTGTATCTTGCTTGCCATCACCCGATACACATTTTATTTAACAACTTCCAAAATTTTATTTCATTGTAGTTGATGTTTTCAGTACCCCATTTATTTCTAATTCTCTAGCCCTTGGTTACATATATTCTTCACTAATATCGTTTGCCATGCTTATTTGATATGTTATTAATTGCTTTATTAGGTACAAGTTAACTTGTGTAATGTGTATTTGATACAATGATTAATTGATTAATTTCATATTGTTTTCATTAATTACTTTATGTACTTTTAATTTCCAAAGTAAATTGTCATCACTAGATGATAAAAGTGAAGAGCTATTTTACAAGAGTTTTCTATTTCGAACCTCCTTTACTATTTGGATAATCAGAACAAGGATTCAATCTTTAAGGGTTTCTTTTGGTACAGAATAATCTATGATTAAATATAAAGACCTTTTTTTGACAAAACGGAATAATCTTTAAGGCTGTACTTTGTTTTGTTTCATAGATCTACCAACTTAGGGATTTCTGCAAAAACTAATTATCATTTCGTAACACTTAACCAAAACAACGGTTTAGTAAATACAAAATTGTGACCACTCTTCAAACGTTGTTAACACGTGCTTGGTTGATTTTCCTAAACTTAGGAGATATTTTCACAAGAATCCTGAAGTTGTAGTTCTCATTTGTAATGGGATCTAAGTAAAACCGTTACATTCAAATCTTGAGAGATTAAAAGTCTCTGATTTCTATTTAAATATGACTTGGAAAATTCATTTGTAGACCAATCTTTTATTCGGTAACTTTTCCTTTGCAGTGGCTTGCCAAATCAGCTCAACTGTCTCCAGAAAAATTTTCCTTGCAATCGAGGTGTTGGAAGATGTAAGTTTGACTTTAAGCTAATTTTTTTCATGTCATATGTAAGTCGTGCCAGGCACTAAAACTGATAAGAAAATATTTTCTAAAAAGAAATTGTTTACCATTATAGATATCTTAGCGGGCAAGCCTTTGGGCAATAGTAAAGTCCTTACCTCGCCCTTTTTACTGTTAATTATATCATAATTACAGACCAAATTTTGAACTCAAATGAGGCAATTTTTTATGTTTCAGAGTTAATTCACCATCACATGTATCTACTAATAGTATGGCCTTTTCAGGAAACAAATACCCTTCAATCCAAATAATTATTTCTCATAAGATTCTCCTAGTTACTTAATTTAATACTGTAAATCAGATAAAATTGAAGGAATAAGTCTCCTTTACAAGGAAAAGTTAATACTTAACAAGCAGAAGCTCAACTACTTGAGTAGAAAATTACAGTAAAAATTTAGTAAGGAGAAAAATAAATCAAAACTTAAGCTAAAAATAAGATTGAATTCAAGGAAATCTCCTTTTCAAAGAAAAATTTGTGCTCAAAAAATAGTAACACAATTACTGGAATAGAAGGTTAAATGAATACAGCCTCTGCCCTCTTGCCTTGAGCAACCTAACTATTATTGAAATATCTGTTCTGTCTCTATTATTTTCCATCCCTTATTATTCACTTTTCTTTTTCTTTTCTATCATTGCTTCATTCTCCTCTCTAATTCCTTACTGTCCCTGTTCATTGTGTTAGACTCTCCTGATACTATTTTCTCCTCAGATCTGGCAACATTTCCATTGAAAATCATCTTGTTTCCTTCAAGTTTTCACCTTCCCTAAAATCTAACTATTTTGTCGTTTTTATCCACAATATAAAATTTAATTTGCTGCTATCGATTGTCTTTACACATTATGGATTCTTCACTAGGCCAACCACCATTATTTAATTATTTTTCATTCTTAACATTTGTTGGTTTTGTTAGAATAACCTGCTTAAAAATTTAAAAAATAAATTCTTAACCTCTGTTGGACTCGGATCTGTTTCTGATTTTGAAACAATTTTGCAACATCTGGATGAATAGATTGACATAGTGTTCATTACTGGCTCAAAATGCTAGCAAACTTTCTGTTCTAATACTTTCAATGTGAAATCAGGATGACCTAAAGGATTACTAATGGGTATTGTTCACTCCAGTGTATAAGAATGTTGTCTGCAATACTATCAAGGGACATACGTGAATAATAATAGTTTATTTCAGCAGTCAAATCAGTCATTTGTATCTAGAACTAGTTCAAAATCCCTGACTATTGGATTACTATGACTGAAGGATTTCCATGTCTTCTTTTTTCATTACATAGAAAAGAAATAGGATAAATTGTGTTTTAGGTCACTCAATATTTGGTTAATATTGGTTTTAGTCCTTACCATTTAAAAATGGTGGTTTAATCCTTTCATTTTCTAGCATATGGTGAATCTTGTCCTTGGTCAAATTAAAATGAATCACGGGATTAAAGATGAAATTCATCATATTTCATAAGTACAGGATTCAAAACTACTGTTTTCAAATGTAGGAACTAAAGTCTGAAACCATTTTGACCATTTCTAAACGAACCTAAATCACACTTCACTTAGAGAAATAATGGGGCTCTATCTGAAGTCAATCCTGTTATTTAATACTCCTTTTCACTCATTCATCAGTTTCTTATCTATGATTATATGCAGATTCTGACTTTGCAATCAAGTGTGGCGGTTCCCAAATTACGTCCACAGAAGGAATAGTGTATGAAACGGAGAATGAGACACTTGGTCCTTCTACATACTTTGTTACTGATACAAGTAGATGGGCTGCTAGTAATGTTGGATTATTTACGAACAATAACAATCCAGTATTCACAAGTTTTGTGAGTAATCAATTCACTAACACTATGAATTCGGAGCTCTTCCAAACAGCAAGACTCTCTCCTTCATCATTGAGATACTATGGCTTGGGGCTGGAAAATGGCTTTTACAACATCACCCTTCAATTTGCAGAAACAGCTATTCTGGATTCTACTACAAGATGGGAAAGTCTTGGGAGACGAGTCTTTGATATATATATTCAGGTACTTTTGTACTTATCAAAATACTTGGAAATCATAGATGATAGATAGTGCAACAATAATGACACTGAAGAACTTGTACATCTACCCAGGGTCTTAAAATATCATCTGCTTTTGTTCTCTTATTTATGGAAATTAGTATAACATATAACACATCCATAAACGAGGTATCAAAAAGGAGATTATTTATATTTGATAGACTAAAACTAAATATTTTTTGATTTCCAAGTACTAAAATCATATTTAACTAATTTTATAATATTAATGTATTTGTACACGTTTGGAGAAATTTCCTAATAGACTAATAGCTAATTTTTTCTCAGAAGTTACAATCCAACACCTCACATAAGACCAAGTGTTGGTGTCTCTCTGTAACTTCTTATATTCTTTTTGGTGTCCTGTTCTGGTGAAGAGAAAACTCTTCATTAAGTATTTAAGATGCCATCACCTTGAAATTTTTACTAAATATTATAATGATTTAAGGTCATGTGTGCATTATTCTTAGCTTACATTGGCTGGATGAGAATTGGTTGGAAAGGATTTTTTTTTTCTTAATTATCCAATTAAATAGTATTCCATCTCGAGGGAGCATATTTCGTCTTTGTCCAAATGAAATTTGTAGAACCAAGTTATGTTTTATGTTAAATATTTTGAACCCATGTTGTGTCATTGGTTTGGGACAAAAAAATGATTGTTTGACCCTCTCTTTTCTTGCCTTTTATTCTACCTTCATTTTTCTTTCCATTTGAATATTCTAGGGGAATCTTGTTTTGAAAGATTTCGACATACAAAAGGAAGCTGGGGGCATCTCATTCAAAGCTGTCCAAAAGCAATTTAGGTCTGAAGTGTCTGAAAACTATCTTGACATCCATCTCTTTTGGGCTGGAAAGGGGACTTGTTGCATACCAGCTCAAGGTACTTATGGGCCCTTGATTCAAGCCATCCATGCTATCCCAGGTAAAACTATAAAAAAAATTGGCAATTCAGTTGTTTAATTACTAACCTTTCACAATGTATAATCTCTTGTCAGTAAAATATTCAAAAAGAAAAATGTTTTGATAAAGTTGCCTGTATTGTACAGATTTTATACCTAGTGTCAGTAACGAACCTCCAAGCAATAAAACAAATAGAACTGGCCTAATCGTTGGAATTGTTGTTGGAGTTGGAGTTGTCAGCTTCCTATCAGTTTTTGTGACTTTTTGTATCATTCGGAGAAGAAAACGTCAGCATGAGGATGAAGGTAAATACACTGCAGTATTTATATAGTAATGCTCTCATCTCATGATATTTAACAACTTCTAGGAGAGAAAATTAAGAAGAAAAACTAAAATAAGTTTCTTCACAAATTAAAATTAATTTATGCATATGTTAATTTGTAGAAACTCTTTCATATAGCTTCTCTGAATTTTTATTTTCTAACTTATTGAGAAACTAATTTTCTTGTTCTTCTTATTTCTCTCTTATAAATTTTTTTATAGAGAAGTTTGTCCAATCATATCCAATTCAGAGAAAGGATTTCTCTAAACTTGAAAAGCAAGAAAAGCGGGCATCATCCCAACTTTCATCAAAATAAGTCTCGGGTTCCCTAACTTTAACATTATTCATGTATGATTTTGCAGAGCTTTTAGGAATTGATACAAAGCCATACACTTTCAGTTATTCTGAGTTGAAGAATGCTACTAATGACTTTAATATTGAAAATAAGCTTGGAGAGGGAGGTTTTGGACCTGTTTATAAGGTAATATTCTGCCCCTTTAAGATAAAGGTTATGTTCTACTTAAAAAGTTATCATTGTAAATACTGCTTCAAATAATACTCATGGCAACTGGTAGTCAATGTTGAGCCCACAATCATTCTAGAGGAGCTTAAACTCTCCTTTGATTATTTTATTTAACTAAAATGCATTTAATTAATGTCTCCATAAACATTACCTGCTTCCTAGTTACCTTAAGACTTTATATGACTTTAGTGCTTGTAGTTCTTGATATCTTTGGATATGCCTTTGGCTTGTTTAATATATCTATTTTGTTGATAATTAAGTTTTAGTTCTCAAAAGAGAAATGGAGATTTTGTTGTGCTTCCCCTAGCCAAAGTAAAACTTAGCCTCTACTAATAGTTATACTTACTTATGATATGAAAGTAAATTTGTATCCTAATATTCAATTTTTTGGGAAAATATTAGAAGTAAAGGATAGTTTACAAATTTGAAAAAAAAAAAAGTGATTCTAATGTAAAATATTTTGGTGATTGTTTTTATAAAAAGCAGAAGCTAATTTATGTTTATTTGCATTCATAAAAACCACTCTCTTTTTTTTTCTAAAAGTAGTTGATGGTTTCATGGAAAGTTATTCAAAATAGCTTCCAATTTAATCAGATTTAGATTCTTTAAAGTATCTGATTACTTTTAAAAGCTGAAACAAATGCATAGTGATTTTTCTGAAAGAAAAAGTTGTGCCAAACAGGTCCTTAATCCTTTCTTTAAGAGAATGTCATTTTTCTTTTTTGTTCTTGTAGGGGACACTTAATGATGGAAGAGTTATTGCTGTGAAACAACTGTCACTAGCATCCCATCAAGGAAAGAGCCAGTTCATAACTGAGATTGCTACTATATCAGCTGTGCAACATCGTAATCTGGTGAAACTATATGGATGTTGCATTGAGGGAAACAAAAAGCTTCTGGTGTACGAGTATCTGGAGAATAAGAGTCTTGATCAAGGATTATTCAGTATGAACAAAATATATAAGTTTTGTCTATGTGCATCTAAACTTATGAATGCCTACTTGTTTTCTCATTTTCGTGTACACAAATGACTAAGGAGAAACTTGGTTTGTTTGGGCAGGTAATTCTTTAACACTCAATTGGTCCACACGCTATGATATCTGCTTGGGTGTTGCCAGAGGTTTAGCTTATTTACATGAAGAGTCTCGTCTCCGTATTGTACACCGTGATGTGAAGGCTAGCAATATTTTGCTTGACTATGAGCTTGTCCCCAAAATATCAGATTTTGGGTTGGCCAAATTGTACGATGATAAAAAGACCCACATAAGCACTCGTGTGGCTGGAACAATGTGAGTCATCAATACTTCGGGCATATCGATACAAACTTCTCTTAGCAGAAAAAAAAGTGAAATTGACTTGTCCGTGAGTTAAATTATAAGATAATTTAATACAACTCTCATATTTTCTCTGAACTTTTACTTTTAAAAATTATACATAAGCAAATATGAATTTATGGAGGAGTCAATTTCATTTTTATTGCATACTTGTTTAAGAGTCCTTATGGAGAAGTTCATCCAAATAAATCCTTAAGTTTTTGTGGTTGGAATTCATTTTTGTCTTAAATAATTCTAAACTGTTGATATACTCAAATTCTTGTGATGAAGTGGATATCTTGCACCGGAGTATGCCATGCGTGGACACCTTACAGAGAAAGCAGATATATTTTCATTTGGTGTTGTTGCTCTAGAGTTAGTCAGTGGGAGACCAAATTCTGATTCAAGCTTGGAAGGAGAGAAGGTGTATCTTCTAGAATGGGTATGCATTCTGCCTCTGTTTTCTATATTGGTTAATGTTAATATCTGTGGTGTTTATCTTAATTATACATATATTATATGTGAAGAATTACAAATCAAAGGTACCTTTTCATCTCGATTTTGGTTTTGCAACCGAGTTCAAATCTATTCTCATAACTGTTAAACAAGGAAGATGCCATTTGGTTTACAGGGCAACTTTTAAATAATTTTGATATTTCATTTAATAGGATAATAAGGGAGTCTCTTCTCACATGATTAATAATTCTTCAAGTGTTTAGTTTGATTTTCTTTTTACCAAATATATGGGATGTGATAAAGGACATAATGTACGCATTCTCTTGCGATTGCTGTCTGTTTTATAAGATCTTCCAAGCAGGAATCTTGCTTTTTTTTATCTAACTACCACATATTGGTCTATGACAATCATGAAGATGATGTGACAATATAAAAATTTGATACAAACATTTTTAAAAAATTAGTTTTTATAATATTTATTAGTTATAATTGTTGGGGATTCCACATCGACTAAAGATAAGGATATTTCATAATATATAAGTGAGTGCAAACCTCACCTTATAAACCGATTTTATAAGATTAAATTAGGCTTAAAGTCCACTTCTTAATCATAGTATATAATTGGGTGTAAATCTCACCTTATAAGCTTCTTAAACAGAACTTGTGATAAAACTGTTTCATTAGAGACGTAGATACTTTGGCTTTTCATGACTGAACAACCTTCCCATATTAAATGTCCTTCATTATATTATTAATCACAAAATGCAATGTATAATAGTTACATACATCTTTCTCTTTTTAATGTCAGTTTACTTAAAAACATGTTTTCAATTTATATGGGTTGATTTGTCATGGGAAAATTAACAATTGCTTTGCTTTCTAATTATCAAGACAAATATCCAACTAGCATAACATGAAGTAATTTTCTTATGAAGATTTGTAGGACATGTATGCTGAAGGTAGTTGACTCATGTTAATGCTTAGTAAAATAAATTGAGGATTCCCTCCTCTTTGACACCAACAGTTTGTGCACTGAACATTCAAAGACATGTTTGTCATTTAACCTTATTGTCATTGGTTTTCTGTTTCTTAGGCTTGGCAGCTTCATGAAAACAACCTCTTAATGGATCTAGTGGACCCCAGAATTTCAGAATTCAATGAGGAAGAAGTAAAACGTGTTGTGGGAATAGCACTTCTGTGCACTCAGACATCACCATCATTAAGACCATCAATGTCCCGTGTGGTGGCAATGCTTTCAGGAGATATTGAAGTGAGCAGTGTCACTTCAAAGCCTGGATACCTTACTGACTGGAAATTTGATGATGTGAGCAGCTTCATGACTGAGAATGCAATCGAAGGATTGAAAACAAGTTACCAGTATTCATCAGGAAGTACCAGCATGGTGGGTGGTGCAGACTTTTCACCAATAAGTGTTACAAAACCGATCCTTGATGATGGTCTTAGTGAGGGTAGGTAAGAATTGGTGTACTCATTACTGTTCAGATCAAGTGTAGAACAATTATCATGTCACTGTGCTCCAAAAGTTGTTTTCTTTTTCTCTTGTTTTGCATTTGCTTTAGCCATTTGTTTTATTGTTTACTTAATGTAAATAGCCCCGAGTTACAAGGGAATGTACAACAATGTGTGGCTAATAGGCCTCAACCAGGAAATTTTATAGGGAATTTTTTTTGTATACACACTATTTTCTTTGTTGTTGTAATTTTTGTTTTGAACTACCCTTTTCTATAAATGAAGTTATGGAATAAATTATTTGTTGTAATTGATAGCTGTTCTGGAATTTAGAATGTGAGATGTATTTAAACCATTCTGGAGATCAAGTTTTAAAAGTGTTAAAATTTTAATGATTTTGGAAACTAAATTCCTTGAGTCTTAAAATTGTAACACCAAATTCTAGAATTGAAACGAAAGGAAGAACAAGCACCACAAATTGAAACAAGAAATTAAACATTAGAATCTTGATTAAATTTTTAGTTTCCTTTAAAAAGGTGCTTTTAACTTTCTTTTGTTGTTAGTCTCTCCCGCTAACTTTCCTCATTAATCTAAATAATAGTAATAGTAATAATAATAATAATAATATAATAATCTATATAAGGGAAATTTTTATTATAACTGTTTTTTATTTACACTAATTTATTCTTATTTTTATATCAATATTTCATTTTATTATTTTATTTTGGTTATTTCATTATTTTATAATTATTTAAATTTGAAAAAAAAGTTAATATTGAATTTGAAAAAAAACCTATTTTAGAGATGTGCAATACATTTATTTGAAAAGAATAAATCAAATAAAACTTTGAGAAAAATGTGAGAAAAAAAGACTGATACAGAAAAAAAAACAAAAAGAAAAAGAAACATAAAAAAAATGAATGTAAACCAAAAAAAAATAGATTTTATTTTCATTTTCGTGCCACAAGTGGAGGTGGAAGAGAAAGAAGATAGAAAAGTAGAATATCTCAAACTGTTACTGGAATACAAAGCATTCAGATTTTTGCACAGGTACAAAGTTATCTTGATGTCATTGTTGATGTGGGCGTCGACGGGGAAGATGGATGCGTTCCGAATACGACATTGTTATAGAGAAGAGGAAAGGGATTAGAAAATATATATTTTCTTAGGGTTTGTTACTGGAGTTTCTCATCTTATTATTCTTCTTTCTCTTTTCATTAATACATTCATCTTTTTTAGTTTTATATTAGTAACAAATCAAAATTAGTGATTTACAAGTTTTGAGAATGAAATAGATTATGTAATTGCTTTAATATAATTATGTTCTTTGTGTTGTAAATTTGAATTTGTTTAATTTTTTTTTACTGTAACTTAATTATTAAAATTGTATGTTGAAACTCATAACTAATAAGAGAAAATGTTTTTATCTTATTTTTTTCTTAATGATATTTGATATTTAAAATATATCAATACACATATAATAATATACATATTTTAAAACTAATAATAATAATATAATAATAATAAAAGAAAAAATAAATAAAAAATGCGAATACACAAGCACTCTTGTGCATGTGTTTTTACTAGTAATAATAATAGTGTCATAATAACATTATCACGGAAAAATAGTCAACTAAGACAATGATGACGTTATTAAAAGTTTAATTAATACTATATGTCATCATGTACTCAACAAAAAAAAAATATGTGTAGTCATTTGCTAAGCTAGTAGACGATCCATTACCTTTCATAAGATCTCATGATGAGTATCTATAAGATTTGATGATAACAATAAGTTAAGAAAAAAACAATAGCATATGCTCACAATAGAAGAACCTAAGACGATCCAACCTTCATGTTTATACTCTAAGTGGTTAATATATTCAAAGAGAACACTGTAAACAAAGAAGTTGTTGATGACTCTTTAATTCGGCAAGTGTACCAAGTCATAAGTAATAATTTGTCTTTAAAAACAAATATCGAACCCACAAGTAACAACTCTAAAATCTCAAGTATAATATTCATGAAATATCAAAAGATATGTGCAAAAGTTTGTTTGAAAGGTTGTTACTATCATGAATTTGTGTAAGAAATTAAATAAAAACAAAGTAAACGATTTAGATTATTCAATTCAGAAAATTGGGATTGGGGTTAATCCTTTTCACTCGTGTGTATTTTCAATGAATAAAAACATATAGCATTCCAACTTAATTGAAATTGATGCACATATAAAAGTCATTTATATCGATTCCTCACATATAAAATTATTAAGATTATCTTCTAAATATTGATTTCTCGTATATTTGTAAAAAATTTCTTATCATTACAAACAAATGTTATAAAGCAATTAACATTTCAAATTTATTCCTAACATTCAAATATGTTAAGCGTTATCATTTAGGTCAGATACTTAGAAGTATTTTCCAATCAAATATAAGGATCAAAATCATGAATAAAGATTCAAACTTTAAGAATAAAACGATAATACCAATCTCAATCAAGAACATAATATTATAAATAAATATCACCTCAATTCATAAGAGTTTGAACACATTACTCTCAATCCCAAAGGGAAGACTTAGCCACTCATATTGGCCATTACAAGCATGGAAAGCAAGAAAAGAAGATTCATGGTGTTTCTCCTTTACGACTGCCTCCTCTAAGGTTTTCTATCTCTGATTATCCTCCCTCTGTTCTCTAGGTTTCTATCTTACTCCTTCTATTTAACCTAATTTGATGTAGGTTAAGTAACATCTCGCTCAAACGAGTTTCACAAGGAAAAATCCAACTTCACTGGAGTGAACTTGCATGGGCGAGTTTGAGCGAGTTTGCTCCAACTTTGTCTTTCCTCCTTGTCTTTAACTTGTCCATTCCTCCTTTAGTCATTTATCTTCATCTTCCCATACATTCCTGAAATTAGCACAAACTTGGGAATAAATCGTTCTTATTCATCTCATAATCGAAAAATATGTAAAAAGGTTCAAATTCCTAAATAAGAAGTTGAATTATAACTTTTTTAACAATCAAAGTCCATAAGTGTCTATCTTTTTGCATGAAATATTAGTAAATTATGGCACTTATCTGTTAGGTCTATTAATGTCTAAGTTCAAGAGGGGGGGTAAATTAAGCTTATAAGATTTTTGCAAATCAAAACTGTTTTCAGTTATTTACAGAAAAAGAACAGATTGATTTATAAAAAAATAGATTTATTTTTATTACTTTTGACAGAAGCAAGATTAGATTAGGCTTGAGATTAACAAAGAATTATTCAGAACAGATTAGGTACTTTGATAGCAGCAAGATCAAGAAGGATATTCAACCAAGAAAATCAACTCTTGAAAGTTTAAGAGCAACTTAAAAGAAAGAATTGAAAGTTGAACAAAGTTATTAAGAGGGATTTTATGATATCAGTAATTCAGCAATCACACATACTCATATGTTCATAAGCACCCAAGAACATACATTGAAACTTGAAGAACAATATGAACACACCTAGAAATAACATATTCAATTTTAGTTTAACAGATTTATTTTCTAGCAGATTATCCAATTATGCAAAAAATTTGTACAAAGATTAAGAAGAGAGATGCACACACAGATTATACTGGTTCACTCATCAAGAGCTACATCCAGTTTTACCTTACATCAAGGCAAAATCCACTAAAAAGATCAAAACAATTACAACACCTTACAGTTTTTGAACCCTACAAGAACAAGGTATACAAAGCTGAAAAAACCTATTTAAGCTCTACTTCCACTTCAAGAAATCCTATCAAGAAGTGTATTACACCAAACACCTTTACACATAAAAGAATATGGAACGGAAGCACCTGAACAGAAGATGCAAGAACCCAAAACCAGTGGCCCAGATTTGTAGACTAGCAGTGACAACACCTTCACTTTGATCAAGGTAACCAAGAACCAAGCACTTGAAAAACTTTATGAAAGATCTTACAAAAACTAGCAATACTGTGATCTCTACTGGGGAAAAAGTTTTTGCTCACTTGAAACTATGTAATCTCAGTTATTTCTAAAAGAGAAGTGCCACTCTTTATAAAGAAAATAAGTCCATAACAACTTTTCAAAAAACAATTAAAGGCTGTTATAAAAAGAACAGGTTGAATTTAGAAAAAAAATGGATTGTTTTTCAAACCCCCTCCAGCTCAGCATATCAGAAGCAAGAAAGGCTGAGACAGGTTTACTTGTGCCAAAGCAAAACTTTCTTATGTGAGTGGTTCTTCTATTTCCATCTTTTTCCTCTTTTTATGGTATTTTATGGTATGAGATGTGATATAGGAAAAAAATTAGGTTATGGATTATGAAATCCTAACCCTAAAACTATTTTATAAAGAGATATGATGTTTCTAAACTTTCTTATGAGATATTTCTAGAGTCAACATTGTTCTTACATTTAGATATATTTGAGTATAGTATTATATTTTACGAAATCTTTTAGGAAAATTGTCCAGAGTTATCTTTACCTTAAATTTGAAGCATAGTTCCTAATGTGATGAAGTTTTAACTATAATTCATATTTCATAAGTTGGTTAGAAAAAAAATTGTAATGTATGCCCGTAAAAACATATCACTCAAAGAGCATTTAGATCTCCATCTTTGAATAACTCTAAGAGGATATGAGAACCCCCTAGGTTACAATTACACAAGGTTGTATAAATATCAGGAATTCGTGACATAAATAAGAGAGATATCTCTCAAAATGTTTGAGCTCAACATTATGTCCGTAGAGCAGAAAAAGAAAAGTTAAAATATTTTTAGAGACAAACACACCTTACTATTTCTTGAATTTGATTTAATTACTTAAATATATTTAACATATGATTTATTTTATTATTTTTTAAACACCATCTTATGAAATATTTAATCAAAAAATCATTTATTTTATATTATTTTACTCCTTCTTCATTACTCTTGTACAAATTATAAAGTCTAATAATAAAGACTCACACACACAACACACACATAGAATAATTTTATAAAATTTGGTTCTTGTCTAACCAACTATGTATCCAAGGATACATATACATACCTTATAAAAAAGTAAACTAGGCATTAAAGAACTCTTAAGAAGTAAGTAATTTTATCCCTTATAAATATTAATACATCCCATATTTAAAAGTGAATCTTACTTTGAACCAGAATAATAATCATAGGTTTTTTCTTAATGCATCTTCATTAAAATTTGTGAATAAATTTTTTTTTTCTATTTCCATTCAATTTTATAGGTAATAAAGTATTCTTTACCTATTTTAAAATAAAAGAATATTTACCCGTACTTCTGAAAACACATTATCACTTTTACGACTTAAATTATAATGGAAAACATGTACAAACCAATAAGCAATTTCAATCATTTTTAAAAGATGAACAACATTAAATTTAATGAAATGCAAAAATAAAACCAAGTCAAATTTAAAACATTGAAGACAAAATTAATCATTTTAAAAAAAAATAAGAAATTAAAATGAATCTATAAAATAATATAAAGAATGTCTAATTTAAAAAAAAAAAAACAGTAATGAGAAGCAAAAAAGTTGCCTAATTTCAATATAAAAACGTAAATAGGCCAAGTAAATAAATAGAATATAAGGTTAATTAGTTTTTTTTAAAGATGATTTTTTTTTAATTTAAAAAAAATATGATTATAAAATTTGAACTAAGGATGAGGTATTGGTTATTCATTTCATATAATATTCTTGTTGTAATGCTGTTATAAGTAATTTGATAAAGAAAATACATTAACTCATTTAAAAAGAAAAGTGAAATTAAATTAAAAATGTTTAAAATAATGAGAAAATATTTTTTGTGTGAAAGAAACAGTATCAGACCTAATACAAATTTTAAAACTAAATAGATTTTATGCTTTGATTAATTTTTTAATATTGAATTCCTCTCAATTTAATAATGCAAAGTTAAAGATTAAAAAAACATGAAATAAAACAAATGTGAATTTCGGAGATTAATTTATTTATTAATAATAGTTAATGGTACGTTTTGTTGAGAATGGAGGTGTTGAAAGTGTTGCAATGGTTTCCCTCCTCCCACACTTCCACCATTTAAACGAAACGAAGAATCATTAATGCAATTTTCCAATACTTCTTGTTCCCCCAAAACCCTACTCTGCAACTGCGAACGGTTCCTCTTCTCTGCATTTGGTTTGATCGCACCAACTTGTTTTGAACTTGTGAGTGTGTAATGCGTGCATTGTCTTTGTTTGTGTGTATATCGCAACTTGATTTTGCAAAATGCTGGTAACATGCATGGTGGTGTTTTTCTTCTGTGCTGCGTTTTGGTCACATTCGTAATGTTTTTTATTTCTTCAAGTTAAGAAATGGGTTTTCCGCAGCCTACATGTGCATGTTTTAGCATACTACTGATTGCCACTGAAAGGGGTTTTTCAGTGTGGTGAATCAAGATTTTGTTTTGGTCTATGTTGTCCTAAGGTTTCTCTTTAGTAAAATTTGATTTAGGACTTGGGTTAGTGTATTAATTATTTGTGCTCAAATCGTTGGTTGTGGTGAATCAAGGTTTGAACCCTCTCTGAGTGAAGTGTCCGCGAGCAGTATTTGATTGTGCCTTAAATAAGATTGTTTCTGAAGAAAATACCTTGGAAACGAAAGAGAAAACGTGTTGATTGCTTGGAGGAGGGGGAAGGGGGGAACAAGGGTGCCAAATACAATTGGGTTTATTTCCCTTCTCATTCTCTCAACAAAAATATCCCGCGCTAGAGCTACACAAATTATTATGATTTATAATTTGCTCTATTTTGCTGATTCATTGTCTGAGCTGTGAATTTACGAGTGGACAAACGTTGGATACAGTTGCTTAGGTGCCTGTGGTGATGTTCTACAATCAGTGTTTAGTTTCACTTTGAGAACTACTTTTACTGACTTTTCATGTAAACATTTATTATGTAAACTCCTATTCTAATGGAGAAAGAAACACTGTGCTTAAGGAACTGCATTTAAGTATCTTTACTGAAAGGAAATTAGGGCATTGATTTGTGTAAAACAGTTTGTTATTAGTACTTTTAGTTATGTGTTATTTACGTGTATAATCTTTAAATAATCTCATAAATGTATGACATGTCTGCAGTTTGACATTTTGTTTCTAATATGCTTCTGCTTTGCTAGCTCCTGCTTTTTTGGTGGAACTAGTAGTTTGGTAATCTTCATCTTCTTTTTAATATTTAATACTTCGGAATAAATATATTGTCTTTGTTTGTTTGCTTTATCTTGGTATATTGTCAAACGGGTTATTCACTACAAATGATTTGTTTCTCGTTTACACAATTGGTTCATATTGACAGGGTTATGATGCCCTACTTTGGATTTCTTAATGGAAATTTATAAAGAAAGTACTGTCAGTACCTAATATTAAATCCATTTCCTTTTCTGACATAGTTTGGTAGTAAAATTACCGTTACTTTATCATTCAATGATTTTAGACTGATAATAAAAAGCACACGACTGTGCCCATCAGTCAATACTAAACATAGAAGTAGCCAAAACAAATTTGAGCAATTTGTTCTTGTCTTTAATTACCAACCCTGATTTTAGTGAAATACTTCATCTGTATATGCTATCACTCAAACCAGATAATGGTGTGTATGGCTTAGTTTTCAACAATGGGTTGCCCTAGAGAACTATCATGTGGTGTTTGTTATATGGTGTCAAACTAGTATTTGACTTACTAATAGGAGAAAAGTTGAAAGGATATTTCTGATGATTGTACAACTGGAACACCTCATCATAGAATCTCTGGAAACCCTTACCTTGTTATAGAGTATATTGGTACTTCAAATTTTAACATGGTCTATTTGTTTTTTGATTGATGATTTTCAGTCTCATTTGTTGCCAAGGAAAAAATGACAGAGGTAGTTCCTGGAACTGAAGAGGCTGCTGAACCTCCGGCATCACCTCAAACATCTCCTGATGTGCCACATAATATGGAAACAGAACAATTGACTTCTACAAAGTATTCTATTATCAGTAGGAATGGGGTTGGGACCACAGGAAAACACATATCTTTACTTGTGAATCTCTTCAAAGTTTCTGTCAATGCTCCAGACACAGTGTTTTTCCAGTATAGTGTATGTTCTGTATTTCTGCCTCTGCAATTTTGTTGTATCTTATCTTAGACTTTAGCTTATTGTAGCATTTCCAGGTTGCTATTACTTTAGAAGATAAGCGAGCAGTTGAAAGCAAGGGGATTGGGAGAAAAGTGATTGATAGGCTTTACCAAATATACTCTTCTGAACTTGGTGGCAAAAGGTTTGCCTATGATGGAGGGAAAACTTTGTACACAACGGGTCCTCTGCCACTAAATAATTATGAGTTCAAAGTGTTTTTGGAGGAATCATTCAGAAAACGGTATGCCTTTTGTATGACTATTTTATTTATTTGTGCCATGTTTTTTTCCCTTTAAGCTTATATGGTTCCAACTCTAGCAGTAGTGCTGGTGCTGATGGAAGTCTTCGTGAGGAAACTAAAAGGTCAAAAAATTCTTTTCAGTCAAAGACATTCATGGTGGAGATAAGTTTTGCTGCCAAAATACCCATGCAGTCCATTGCTGTTGCTCCGAAAGAGGTTGACTCTGATGCCAATTGTCAAGATGCGTTGAGAGTGCTTGATACTGTACTGAGGCAGCGTGCAGCTGACTGGTACCCAAACATCTTCTGAAGATAAAATTCGAAGAAATATAGTGATGTTTTTTTTAGTGGAATTTAAATTTTAATCATAACCTCTTTGGTCTAACTTAATTGAACCATTTTCTTTTGAATGTGAAGTGGATGTCTTTTAGTAAGGCAGTCTTTTTTTCACGATGACCCAAGAAATTTCACTGATGTTGGGGCTGGTGTAACAGCAGTCTCGGGTTTTCATTCGAGTTTTCATCCCACACAGCGAGGATTGACTCTCAATATGGGTAGAACGGTTTTCATACATATCTTGGAATCTTATTATCGTAAAATTGTATTCTTTTCATCCTTAACACTTTTTTTTTTCTAGACGTGTCAACAACTATGATCATAAAACCTGGTCCTGTAATTGATTTTCTGTTATCAAATCAGCAAGTGAGGGAATCCCGTTATATTGACTGGGAAAAGGTGATGAACTTCTCTATGAATAAAAATTAGCAATTACCTGGTAATTTTTTAATTCTTGATAATTTGTAGGCCAAAAAAGTGCTTAAAAATTTAAGGGTGCAAGCAACTCATCGAAACTTGGAATTTAAAATTTCTGGCTTGAGTGAGAAACCATGCATTCAGCAACTGTAAGTTCTTGCCTTTTGAAATTCAAGTGTCTAGTATATTTACATTAAATAAGAAAAACGGAGAAACAAAATCTTAGGGTTCTATTGACCCAAAAAAGCTCGAGTCTGATTTCTTCTGCAGTTTTAGTATGAAGGTTAAAAATGACAACAGCAATGATGGACAGACAGTGGAGATTACTGTATATGAATATTTCGCCAAACATTGTGGCATTGATCTGACCACATCTGCTTATCTTCCATGTCTTGATGTTGGAAAACCAAAACGGCCCAACTATCTTCCTTTAGAGGTTGGTTGAGTTTTTATTGTGGCTAAACCTTGTTTTTATTTTTGCTTCAGTCTATCCCTTTGGACCAATTATATCTGACTATTGTTTCCTTCTCTTTTTCTTTACTTTTGGTGGGGTAGTTATGTTCACTTGTGTCCCTCCAACGCTATACAAAGGTACTCTCTCCGATGCAAAGAGCATCTTTAGTTGAGAAATCACGCCAAAAGCCTCAAGATAGAATCAAAATTCTGAAACATGTAAGTTTATAATTATTGGTATGTTGTTCCATTTTATCATTAATATGTTAAACTCATCAAAATATATAGGCTGTAGGAAACTATTGCTACAATGATGATCCTGTTCTTGCTGCATGTGGAATTTCTGTTGAGAAAGAATTTGCTCTTGTTGAAGGTCGTGTCCTTGAGGCACCAAAGGTACACCGTGATTGAATGTATATTTCACATTTTTTTTGTGCACATGATATATAGAGTTGACGAGAGAGATGAAAGGAAAAATGGCATAAAAGAAGTGGTTTTCTTATAGATATCCATTTGTAGTTAATTTAGTGTCTGCTAGTGAGGTAGTCAGCTAGTTATTTTGAAGAAATAAGTCATGTTGCCTTTAAATAAGAGGGGTTGAGAGGGAGTGATCTCTGTCTTTTGGTGAAATGTAATTGGGACATGGGACAGACCTGAATATCTTGAAATATTCAGGGATTCTTTGAACAGATACACTCAATCAATAAAGAAATTCTATTTTCTTTCATTTTTCATCCATTTTCTATCATTTCGTTCAATTATTTGAGAACTAAATGCTCACATTTATACAATTCTATTTGAGATACAGTTGAAGGTTGGTAAGAATGACGTTTGCATCCCATGTAATGGAAGGTGGAATTTTAATAAGAAGGTTTGTGTTATTCTCTCACATTCAGAAAGTGTTTGAGACTTCCTTTTTTAAGAGTTATCTAAAATATGGCTGACTAATTCAGAAAAGATGATGCTATATTTCCTTTTCGTAGACACTTCTACAACCATCGCATATTGATTATTGGGCTGTTGTCAACTTTTCTGCAAGATGTGATACTAGTTACATATCAAGGGAGCTGATCAGATGTGGAATGAGCAAGGGCATTGTATGTCTCTGGGCATTATATTCTAATAATATCTATGCTATATTTATCTGTTTTCCTGTTTTTAGTTTGATTAACCATTTCAAATGTACTTAAATATTTGTGCAGAACATTGAACGGCCGTATTCTTTGATAGAGGAGGAACCACAGTTGAGAAAATCTAACCCTGTTGCTAGGGTTGAAAGAATGTTTGACCTGCTGACATCAAAACTAAATAAAGAACCAAAGTTGATTCTTTGTGTCTTGCCAGAGAGGAAAAATTGTGATATATATGGTATATCTTTAGGCAAATGTTTCTAGGGTTTCCTTTACATCAAATGTTTTTTATTCATCTTATGATCATTTATCAACTTTAGGGCATTGGAAAAAGAAGTGTCTGAGTGAAATTGGGGTTGTCACACAGTGCATTTCCCCTGTCAAGATCACTGATCAATACCTTAATAATGTACTTCTTAAAATCAATTCTAAGGTAACTGAGTACTTTATGATTGATATTTGTACAAACATAACTTATAACTTATTTTAACTTGGTAACTTCATGTACAGTTTAATTAATTTTTTATGACTTCAATATAGCTGGGAGGAATAAATTCTCTGTTGGCAGTGGAGCATTCTGGCCATCTCCCCCTTATTAAAGATACCCCAACAATGATTTTGGGGATGGATGTCTCTCACAGAGGTCAATTAGATATTCCATCAGTTGCAGCTGTAAGTCTAGTTTGGTTTTTGTGTTTTCCTCTATCTTCGTTGTTACAAAAAGCTTCTTGTACCTTTGTATTTGCATTTTTTATCTCCGCAGCATATTGTTGAATTGTAGGTTGTTGGATCTCGATGTTGGCCACTGATTTCAAGGTATAGAGCATCAGTGAGAATGCAGCCATCTAAGGTGGAGATGATTGATGCTCTATACAAGCCATTGGAAAATGGGGGTGATGATGGTATTATCAGGTTAGAGTAAAAATTTATATTGAACTACTGTTTTGTATTTTATAAGGAAAATGCACGAAATACCCTGAATTTCCTTCTCATTTTGAAGTAGCCTGACAGGATCCTATGTATTAATTTTGTAAAAGGAAAAAGGTCATGGGTTAGTTTAAGGTAAAAAAAATAAGTGATACTAGTATAAAATAGTTTATTGATTATCTTTTAGAGATTTTGAAAGAAGTGGAAGTTAGATAGTTCATTTTTAAAATTAGAATTCTTTTTGAAAATGAAGCAATTGATTTTATGAGAAGCTGTTTTTAATAGCTTCTGATTGTGGCCAGTTTGTTTAAGATTATAAAAGAAGTGGTAAAACAATAATTTAGTGATTATTTTTTAGAGATCTTATAAAAAATAAGAATTAATTCATGTTTGTTTTTACAAGAAAAAAACACTTTTTTTAAGTAATTAATCTTATGAGAAATTGTTTTTAATAGCTTCCTTCTGATTATAATCAGATTTCTGATTGTTTTGAGCTTCTTATTATTTTGAAATCTGTAATAGACATACTTTTTTTAAACCATGTGATTCTTATTACAATATCATTCAATGAAATTTGAAGGAGAAAGAAAGGTTTTATTAACACTGAAATGTTCAATAAAGTACATATTAGACACTATGACAGTGCTTTGCAAGCTAAGGCTACTGTGTTGACTTAGTACTGATGTTACAGTTAACAAAACAGTTGTAACAAATTGAGATATTGCTTGTAACCAAGTCAGATACAGTTACCGATATTAGGATCACCTACTAGGATGCTATTGTACTTGTGTGGACTACACTTAATGACATATACTAACATTCCTTCCTCCCCCTCCCCACAAACATAGGATTGTTGAAAATAACCAATGACCTTGAGTTTTTCTCTTACGTAACAAAAACCAAGCCTTTGTAATAAGAATATCAACAAGTTTGGTCACATTTAGGCTCATGAGTGGCCAGTAAGGACGAATTTAGAAATTTCTCTCAAACAAAAAGGTAGTCCAATTCCGTGTGTTTTGTCCCAAAGTACAAAACAAGATATGATAAAAAAAATAGTGCTTTGATTGTCATAGTAAATGATTGGGGAGTCACAATTGACATTCTGTTCTTGAAGCAAGGATTGGATCTAGAGAGTTTTTTTGAGGCTATGATGGCAATACTTTGTTATTCTACCTTGGCAATTGTCCTGGCAACCAAGGATTGCTTCTTGGTCCACGAGTGATCACCTACTTTAGAGACTATTGTAGTAATGTGGACTACAGTAACAATTCTTGAGTGGAAAAAGCTAAACAAATGGGATTTATAATCAAATTTCCTATTCTTTCTGGCTTTTTTGATTTTTTGTAAAGTTGTAACAGACACAAGACAAAATAAGTGATTTGCTTGAGAGATTATTTAGTGAAGGAAACTTAAATAAATGGGACTTATATTGTGTAAATGGGCAAGTGGAGGAACAACCGTAGTTATTGGACTGTCCAACAATACTCATGTATTTGAGGATATATTCTAGAATGTAGAAAAATTACTTGAGGGTAGAGAATGCTATTGAGCTGGTTGAAGTTTCTTGACTTAGTGGAATGATTCTTGGGAGGTTAGGGGAATTTTGCTAATTGTGTGAGAAAAAGTGCAGTCATCAATGTATGCTATAGACATGTGCTTCTTGCACCTCCATAACGTGTTCAGATACCTTCTACTATAGTGGCATAACAAAACGACATTTTAATATTCTTACCACCTTCTACTATAGTGGCATAACAAAACGACATTTTAATATTCTTACCACCTTCTACTTTAGTGGCATAACAAAATGTCATTTTAATATTCTTATGATTTCTAAAAAACACAATTTGGAATTTATTAAAAGAATTGATTTGTTACTATTCCAGTTTGATCATTTTGAAACATCCATAATAAAATGTCACTACAAAATAAGGTTTCCAGAACTATTTAAAATATATTCTGGAATGTTAAAATTAAAAATTAGAACTTTCCAGAGTATGCTTTCTGGAAGATAAGAGGTGTGGAAAGAAATTAAAGAGGTGCAAGAAGAAATTTTCCTATAGAGATTGTGGATAATTGTTATAATATGTTTAATCTAACAATTATAACTTATATATGCTATTTATGCTTCATTATTTTTTGTACAAAATGTAGTTTGTTCATATTGTTATATCTATTTATCATAACATCAAAGTCCTTGTAAATTGTAATGATTAAAATATTTTCTTACAGGGAATTGCTTCTAGATTTCTATGATTCAAGTAACGGCCGCAAGCCAACTCAATTTATTGTCTTCAGGTGTCATTCTATCACTATTATATCTGATAGATAATCCAGTCATATATGTTCAAAATGTTGTAAATTAGAAGATGCTGATGTTACATATTATAGCATCTCAAAATTATTAATCAATGGAGGAGACCACTAGCATTGTTGAGTTGAGTATGAGATGGATATTTTTTAATATTTATTCTCATTTTAATATCTTGTCATTCTACTATTTGGTTATGTATCCCTACCATTATTATTGGTTGTAAGGGATTGCATTGTTCAGATACTTTGGTTTCAATCTTGATGCCAAGAGGATTTCTTTAGAATTTGTTTGAGAAGGTGAAGAATGAACCAAAAAATTGTCCTTGGAGGAGAGAGGGAGATGCCACTAAATTCTGGGAAAATTGATTGAGCAACGAGAAATTGAAGTGTGGTAGTGACAAGACCGATTCTTGGTCCTTACGGATTTCGGCCAGCCTTGTGCCATCATTGAAATTTATCATACTAGAAATTCCATGGGCTAAACTAATATTCAACAAATTATGTCTAAAACAAGTAGTATTTGATGAGTGATCTCCTTAAATTTTATGAAATATGGAGTCACTCTTGGTGATCTCAATTTCCTTTATCACTTGTTAAATATCTGAACTGTGTTTTCATATTCAGGGATGGAGTTAGTGAATCACAATTTAATCAGGTTTTGACAGTCGAGCTTAACCAGATAATCAAGGTTACAGCGCAACTCTTTTACTGTTCAGTTTGATAATCTGCTTGATTGCTGGAATCTTACGTACACATTGTTCTGAGTGGGTGCTTAGATTACCCATTTCTCTCTTTAAAGAAAATGTGAAAAAGTTAATATTTTCTACAGCACCTCTTATTTTTTCTTCACAACTTTGGTAAATTTTGGGGAAAAAATTAAGAAAAAACTCCGTGAAAAAAGCAACCATATAAATTATGCTTCCTAATTATAGGGATTATAATTTCAGGCCTATCAACGTCTTGGTGAGGATGATGTTCCCAAGTTCACCGTTATAGTGGCACAGAAAAATCATCATACTAGGCTGTTTCAGGCTAATGGTCCTGAAAATGTTCCTCCTGGTATGCTACTTGTTTTGTTTACTTACTTGCATACAAGTATTGCACAGGATCATTGTAATATAAATTTTGCTCTTCTTCAGGGACTGTTGTGGACACAAAAATCACGCATCCAAGAAATTATGATTTTTACATGTGTGCTCATGCGGGGATGCTGGTATGTTTACGTAGCATGTGGTTTTAGAGAAATATTTGATTTTGTTAATTAAATTGATATTTCTTGTTTTGTTTCCTGACCATATAATAAATATTATATAGGGAACATCTAGGCCTGTGCATTATCATGTTCTACTTGATGAGATTGGTTTCTCGGCAGATGGCTTACAAAATTTGATCCATTCGCTGTCCTATGTGTATGCACTCAACCTTTTCTTTATACATACATTACATACATGCTTTCATAATTATCCCATCCTACTTTTTTCAGGAACCAAAGAAGCACAACTGCAACCTCAGTTGGTACTATACATACAATAGTCTTTTTCATCAGAAAAAAAGTGATTTGATTAATTTGTTTCTAATAATTTATCCTCATTTTTTATTCTTCAGTGGCACCAATATGCTATGCTCACCATGCTGCAGCTCAGATAGGACGGTTTATGAATGTTGATGATTTATCAGAAACAGGCGTAAGTTGTGCTGCAGAGGGAAACACCCCCATCCCTGAGCTTCCAAGATTGCATAAGAATATCAGGAGTTCCATGTTCTTCTGTTGAGCTCATTAAATCTAAGTGTAAATGTACATTTAGTAATGCCTACCTACATATACAAACCCCAAATTTTGTTTGATGGGGAAAATATCGAGACTTCTTTGCGTACATTATTAGCTATGAAATAGTTATTTCTGCTCCCTTTTTCCAAAATGTGATTTCAATTCATGCGTAAGATTTAATTCAATTTTATGAATCTTATCAACTTAAACAATGACAATATTTTTACATCTTTTTGCTCTATGCTTCTCAGTGAAACGACAAGGACAGACATTTCAATGCATTAAGTAAAGCTTTTCATGGTACCAAAATAGAAAAGTAAAGCTTAGCTTTGAATTCTCTCCCAATTGTACCTCATTCAAATGTAAAGAAGTGAAGGAATTGTAACTTTATTAGAAAAGTAGTAAAGAAGGTGAAAAAGTCATGGAAAAGGAATGCATCTCATCAACGGCTCCATTGGCTTTCCTCCAAAATTCTAAATGAAAATAAAAGAAAAAAAGATTAATCAGTTCAAATTTAAAACCATCAAACCCCACATAGTGGTCTTAAACGTAGATTATGAACATACGAAATCCTCATCCATGAAGTAAGGATGCTTTAGAGCAGCTGTCGCAGAAATCCTTTTATTTGGGTCCATGCAAAGCATTCTCTGCAAAAAACGATAAATATGGCATCAGAACAAGAATTAAACACTAAACTTTTTCTTTAAGGAACATCCATCTTTTCCTTTCTACAATTTTCCAATTCTTAGTATCATAACTTAATGACTTAGTTCTTTGCAGAGTATTCATGACCTTTTACATATGTAGAAGCCAAAATAAGTATCGCTCGTCTTAAATATTTAAAAATCTAATTTATTGCTTATCCTATTTAAAGTATTCATTCTATTAATTTTTTAATTCAAAACATAATTTTTATTTGAAATATTCTCTTAATCAATTTTTCTCTTGCAAAACATAACCTATTTGTAAGTCGTGCTGTTATAAAAAAGAAAGCGTTTGTATAAGCAATGTTGCATAAATTTTATTAACCAGTATTGCTCAACTTGGAGTAACCTAGGCTCCATACACTTGAATTCCTAAAATAACACACATCTCCAAATTGCTTCTTTAAGGACAGATACTACAGAAATTTATTTATTGTTCGTAGAAACTGTTTTATAGTTTTGCATTCAGAATGTCCGTTGCTTACAACCAAAACAAAACTGTGTAGTAAAACTTACTGATAGAAGATTGAGGCCATTCCGTTCCAGTTCAGGAAGAAATGATTCCAGGCCCTGCATAGCAGAGTAAAGAGGCACATAAAATATGTTGTAACTTTTAAAGATTCTATGAAAATGCAACTAGGCAAATATCAACTGAGAAATGAGAATTTAGTACCAATGGATGAAAATTCGGGAAGAGATGAAGGTTAGGCATTAGTCCCGAGACTCCTGGCCATGTTTCCTCTGTGGGGGTACCTAACAGTCTTCACATAGAAAATTCTTTCTTGTTTCTATCACAAACGAGAATTGCATGCAAAAGTCAAAT
The DNA here is from genome assembly GCA_013389735.1 of Phaseolus lunatus. Taxonomy (NCBI): domain Eukaryota; kingdom Viridiplantae; phylum Streptophyta; class Magnoliopsida; order Fabales; family Fabaceae; genus Phaseolus; species Phaseolus lunatus. The sequence goes on along the minus strand of CM023867.1, from coordinate 43,298,711 downwards.
GGATATTTTTATGTGTAAAATCATACCTGAAAATTGCGTCTAACTCATCCCGGGCTTTAATCATTTGGAACAAAGGTTCTCCAAGTACCATCTCAGCAAATATACAGCCAACAGACCACAAATCAATTGCAGCTGAATATTGATAATTGTCACACAAGACTTCAGGTGCCCTGTACCAGGAAGTTCCTAACTGACTAGTGTATTAGTGAGGTGTCCACTTTATAATAAGACTTCTATTTATATACCAAAACTAAAACTATACCTAATCATTTGTGGAACATCATTATTTGGTAATGAAGCTTTTACACCATACAAATGTCTACTAACCAATCATAGTTTGTGACAGAAAGAACAAGTTGAAGAAAACATGTATGCAAGTTACAACCGTCATCCAAGTTTTTCTTTTACTTTTCTCTATTGATAAATCAGTTCACAAAAAAAAAAAAATTCTAGCATATATTTTATTCATTATAAAAATTAAAGAAAAATACATAGAAATAAAATATTATTAATAAAAGACTAATGAATATTATCTTGAATTTTTAAGAATACATATAAATCAAACATATTTTTTAAATCTCATGATTAAAAATAAATGAAAGGAGTAGCTTATTTCTTATTTTACATATAAAGAGGGACCGTGATTTCTTACCATAAATATTTACAGATAGTCCATCTCTATGTATATATGCTATGTGTATATATGCAAATGAAAGGATAATGCCAGCAAAATATACAGTTCAAAGGAATAAAGAAATACTGGAAGATATGATATTTATAATCAGGGATGAACTTAAAAAGAAAAAAAGAACTCCTGAAAAATTAGAAACTTGAAAACATAATATATAATTAACCTAAATATGCCAGAGAGAATCAATATGTTCCTTTCAAGTCAATTATACCTTCTCAGAATACATCATGTCATCTCTAAACTCTCTAGCCAAACCAAAATCCGCCAGTTTGATCAACATTGTAGCTTGATGAATCAGCACATTCCTTGGTTTCAAATCTCTATGCAGAACTTTACGCGAATGGCAGAACTCCACAGCAGAGAGTATCTGGTACATGAAACTCTGCAAGCAAAAGAAATTTAGTCACAGCAGTTACAGGAGTTTTAGAATTTGAGATTCATCTACCTCAATCTTAAAAGTATTTATAGATAAAGTGATCTTTTATACATATATACATACATATACATATATACATACATATATATATATATATATATATGTGTGTGTGTGTGTATATATATATGTATATATATAGTTAGTGAGAATGTATGTTTGATCCGTTAATGATAACAGAGAGTTTATTTGACTTCAGTCAAATCTTATTTTACAAAAGGATAAACACCCAAGTATTAATATTCTATAAAAGAAATATAATTTGTTTTTCTTTTTAATAGTCTCCTACATACTTAAATAATTGTTTTTCAACAAACTTAATTATTTACTACAGTTGTATTTTCTAGACTTTACCTTTTAACTATTTATTATTATTATTTTTATTTTTATTTTTATTATTATTATTATTATCATTGTTATTATTATCTCAATTCTTAAATTCAATTTTCTGAGTGAACAGTTAAGTTTAGAGATGACATATGGGTTAGTTCAGAGACTAAATGAATATGAAATAGTTAATTTTAGTAACCTAAATAATAATAAATGGGTGGTTCAATTTACTAACCATAAAAACTAAATTAATATACAAATTAAACTTTTTAGAGATTTTTATGAATTTTAATAATTTTAGAACTTAAATGACAGTTCACTACACAATCTAGAGTAACAATTTATTTATCCTTCTTAACAGTGATAAATGTCAGGTTATTCTAAGCAAAATTGATTTTAACACAATCACAATTTAATTAAAAGTGATGATAAAAATATTTACACTAAATTTTATAACAAAATGCCTTTTATTTAAATATCCAAACATAAATCACTTTATTAAAATCAACTCTAACTAAAATCAATTTAAATCTAGCTTTGCTTTCAGAATTCACATTTAATGCAAAATTTCTTTAAATTCAAAAGATCCTTTAAAGATCCATATCCAACAATGCCTAATGCATTTCTGAACAAATTAAAATCAATTTCATAAAACACCAGTAAAAACGCACTCTCATCTTCTAAGTACCTTTACAGTCAAGGCATCCTTGGAAAAACGACTGTTGCTAATGAATTCATGAAGGTCGAAGTCGAGATGCTCGAAGATAAGATTGACATATCTGTTTTCGGTGAATCCGACTCTAAGCAGCCTGACGATGTTGTCATGGTGGAGGTCTTTGAGGAACGACACTTCGCGGATGATCGCAGACGGAACACCCTGGCTCATTCCGATTATAGTGATCTCTTTCATGGCGACGAGTGCGCCGGAGTCAACATCGCGGCACCGGAACACTCGCCCGTAGCCACCTTCCGCCGCCATCTCCAGTATCTCCAAGTTCATTAACGACGAGTCATTGTACTCGTCTCCTTTTTCGCAGATGTTGCACCATGCCAAACGAGCCATCCTACTCCACCACAAATATAACCATTAATCACTCAGATGTAATCGGAAGAGGAAAAAACACAGAAAAACGATAAACATTAATTAGGTTATCGAATCCAAAAATCATTGTTCTTGAAGCAATGATGAGTGATAGTAATTACAGAGAATCGAAGGAGTGAATCCAATTGCCAAACCACCACATTCTGAGAGATTGTTTGATAGACGATAGCAACTGTAACAGAATTTGGACCAAGCTTTGAAAGAAATCACTGATCACTGAACCCACTCCATTTTTATAGCTTTCTTTGAGTTACAATTTCCCGCGAAAAAGAATAACAAACTTTCCGGTAACCAGTAGAGTTCTGCCACGTGGCGAATATATCGTTAGTTTATTGCTGTTAGATAACTGTTACTTAACCGAGCAAAATATTACACAGGTATATTTTTTTAATTATTTTTTTTATTTAGATAGCTAATTGATGCTTTAATTGTTTAATTCAAATCCTTTAATGTAATAATCTATTCAGTATTTGAAATTTACAGTTAACGGTTAAATAGGTGGATATGGTCTTAATTATTTTTCCTTCTTGCACTTTTTTTTCTTTATTTTAATAGTTATTTCTATCAAGAAATTGACATGACTAATAGAGAAGGAACTTATTCTTAAATGAAAAAAAACAATATAAAAAGGAATTACAATTTTATAAGGATAGGAATATGAATATTGAGGATTATATTGAAACAAAATACTTTTGGGGATGAAACCATGAAATCAAGTATTTTGTAATTTTCTGAACCCTTATATACCTGCATGGTTTCTGAACAACAAAGTTCTTCATATTTACAAGATAGTGTACATTGGACAAAACTTCCTAATCACGAACAGAAGAAAGTATTAACACACAAATTTATGGAACCCGTAGCAAATTTACAAGTGAAAGGGAGACCTCAGAAAAATGAAATAATTTGGAATCAAAGTGGCAACCATGGACAAATAATGTTTACAAGCTTCGATCATATTTAACAGAGAAGGTTGCAGTTGTACTTGTACTTGCACCATATGACATGGTGTTACCCTGGCTATCTGAAGCAGAGGATGCATTGCAGGAATATGAACCCTTGGTATCATTATCAACATCTTTTTTATCTCCTCTGATTTTCAGGTCCATAAAATCTGAAATCAAGCCTGGCTTTGTTATCTTACTTTCATCAATGTCCATTTCTCCAGTGAGCATCTTCACCACAGAAGACATTGGTGGCCGGAGTTTGGATGTGTCCTGAGTGCAGAGAAGTCCAACTTTCAGAAATGTACAGGCCTCCTCGGCATCGAAATACCCATCTAGGGATGCATCTACAAGCCCTACCAGTTCCCTTTGCTTATAAAGCTCCCATGTCTGGACAGAAATGTTAATCAAGTGTAAGTTAGAGTCCCACATTAAGTAGAAATGAAGGAAATGAACAATATACGAGAAGAAAAAAATTGTAAACCTATTGTCTTAAGATTTTCGAGCGAACACAAGAAGAAGAAGCTCAAATTAAGAGCTGGTAGAAAACTATATATGAGTACTGTTATGTATTATGTATAGCATATAAACGGGATATAATACAAACACGGACACTTTGACATGTGTAATCTCCAAAGTGTAAGATATGAGAACACAAATCTATATATTATATCATTATGAATTATATAAATTGACAATCAAGATTTATGAGAACAAGTTTAGTCAAATATAACAAAAAAAATGAATCTAATTCATCTATCTAAAATCCAAAAGTGAAAAAAGAATATAATTCATTTAGGGCATTTTATCCCTTTCTTGATAACACTTTAATTTAAATTCATTTAAAGACAAACTAACAACTTCAGAAAATTTCATATTATATAAAGATATGATAAGAGATTAAATAAAAACATTCACAATAATACATATAGAATCTAAATATTTCTCATTATATAAAGGATTTCTTCCTATTTCTATAATCATATACGTGTTGTATGAGTGTCATACGTGTGTCGGACACAAGAACACTCTATTTAAGAGGCGTGTCCGAATATCATAAGTTATGTACAATGAAGTGCTCAAGTTTGTCAGGCTGAAAAAAATGTGTGATGTTTCAGATTTCAAACAACAAAGATTCTTTCAGATATGATACAGTCTTTTGATACTAGTATCAGAACTGTTTGATGGGTTTACCAAATACAATTTTAGACTAGAAGTAGACTCTCACCAACTTCTGGTTCAATGTTCCCTATTTAAAGCATAACTCTAAAATTTCAATGTTTTTCATGCTGAAGGAATAAAAGAAATTTGAATGAGGTTTCCAATCAGGTATACCCTATAGTGGGGATTATAACTTCATAATCAATCACAATTGAATGGAGCTTGGATGGAAAACTAAAGTAGAAAGAAGAGAAAGTGAAGTTCTATAACAAAAAAATTAGTGGAGACTAGAACTTGGACCTATTTGGACGGGTTTCTTCATAAGCACTTCTAGGGGAGAAAAAAAAGAAAAATTAAACGTAGCTTCTCTATAAGCTAATTTGTAGAAACTTTCAATCTAGCTGCTCTAAATTTTTATTTGCATAAGCTAATTTTACCTTGTGAAAAATCCAAACAAACCTTTTGTTAACTGAAACGAAAAAATAACTCGGAAGAGGCTCCATATTTATTGATCAAGGCTTGCAATCATTCTGTTGTTTAAAACTCACCATCTTCTGTACGGTTTCTATACATGCAGGAAACCAATTTCACAGGTAAAAAGTAATTAAAATCCACAAAAATTGACTTTGTTAGACACAATATAGTGTAGTATAACTAGCCATCACTGATGAGGTTGCAAATAAGGCAACCCCCACAGAAGACACAATTAAAGCTTTCCAACATTTTCCATGCAACTTAAAGCATTCAATAAAAGGTTATGTTATCACATACTTGGCAGTGAAAATACAACTAAGAAAATAGAAATGGCATACCGTTTCTAAAAGAAACTGCTCTCCTATCGGTAATCGTGTATTAGTGTGACATCTTCCACTCACTATCTCCACAAGGAGTACACCAAAGCTGTAAATATCTGCTTTACGTGTCAGGTGCCCCCTTAATGCATACTCTGGTGCCAAATAACCTCTGAAATAAAAGATGCAGCATTAAGTAAAGGAAGTGAATAACATTAACAGGAGAAGAGAAGCTTTCCTCTTTTATCATGTGAGAAGTGAAAGGTTATACACAATCTCTAGGTCCAACAAATTTTTCTGTGATAGATTCTGATAAACTTTGATACCATCTTAAAGTGAACTTTAATATAGTATTATTTTACCATATCTTTAGTCAAAGTGGGATTTCCAACTTACGAGGAAGATAATTGCTCCAACAATTTTATTAACCAATTTATGTATATTTCAATAAAAGAATCCCTGATCTCTATCGAGCACTTCAATGATCTCAGTTGTGTAGTGGTTGATGATGAATTTACAAGCAAGATTTCGTGTGTGCTGCGTTTAATGGACTAAAAATCTTGCAGAGCAATGGCTCAACCAAAGGAATCCCTTATTAAAGCAAAATACTAACAGATAATCTAAAGTATGTTGAATATAAATTTCAAAGTCACCAATTTACAACAAAATGAATTTATATAAAATATTAAACAGAATCAATAAAGTCAATTACATTCTAACATTCTAAAATTTTTCAGTATTATGGTATATAATTCTTCTGACCATTCAACAGAGATGAAATCTTACTTTTGGGAAGGAAAGGAAAGTAAAAGTTTCCAATTTATGCACAGGATGTTTATTAAAATACTCACATTGTTCCGGCCACACGAGTGCTGACATGAGTCATGTATGATGGAATAAGCTTTGCAAGACCAAAATCTGAAATCTTAGGTGTAAAGTTTTTGTCAAGGAGAATATTGCTTGCTTTTATATCCCTATGAACAATATGTGGTTTTACTTCTTCATGTAGATAGGAGAGCCCACGTGCAATCCCAATGCAAATCTTAGATCTTGTTTTCCAATCAAAAGTATTGCTACTGTGACCTGAACCTGCAAGTGAAGAGAAAATAACTTATTCAGAAAGCATTAGGTAAGGAAATTAAATTAATATAACAACTCCATGATATTCTAAATGATACAATAGAATTCCTGTTCTCAAATTTTCTCAGAAAACTTTACCACAAAATTACAAAGCATTTACCTAAAAGGGTTTGTGCAAGGCTATTGTTCTCAAGAAAATTGTAGACTAATATTCGGTTTTTCCCTTCCACACAACAACCATATAGCTTAACCAAATTTTCATGCTCTATTTCTGAGATCACATTAATCTCTGTCATAAATTCTTTCACCCCTTGAGTTGATTCTTCTGAAAGAACTTTTATAGCAGCTAGTTTCCCATCTTTTAGTAATCCCTGATCATCCACCATAATATTGTTAAGATTTCACTGATAAGGAAAGGAAGAGAAAAATAATGATCAATCAAATGGATACGATGATGCAAGCAATATTCAAAAGCTACTTAATTACCTTATAAACAGAACCAAAGCCACCCTGCCCAATTTTATTGGACTGACTGAAATTGTCAGACGCAACTTTTAGTTCTTTGTAGGTAAAGATTCTTACATTTTGAATGCCTGAGAGTTCTGTTCACAAACATATCCAGTCAAAATCAAGCACTATAAGTAGATTTTTTATGCATTTTATCATAGGTATCTTGATTCTACAACAATATTCTTAGATTATGTTAAAGATTAAACTCAAAACCATCAGTTTTATTTTCAATAAGCAGGAATTTGAATGACTAAGAATAATTACTTTTAATACTAGTTTTAAATATTATTTATAGCACAATTCTAATTTTGAATGTCGTTTATAGCACAACAGTGATCAGGAAACAAATGTAAATTTGAGAAGTCTATTGTTTGAAAATGCAGGGAAATAAAAATATATTCTCTGTTCACATATTAATCTAATATTATTGTTAAATTACCTTCATCAATATCTGGATAGTGTTTTGGTGCAGAAGGCAATTTCCTACCAAATGAGAATGGGAAGCAAGTCATGACTAGCGGATGAAGTATTCAAACACGCCAATAATGTGAACTGGAATAAATATCTTTGAATTAAACCACTTAAAAGGTCACCTGGAAGAACCACATAGAAGTGCCTGTCTTAGAATAATAAAATGGAAGTCCAATATAATGATAACCATAATGCAAAATCTTCAGATCTTAAAACATGAAAGCAAACAAACTACATTCACAGATTGTTAATTACTATATCAGATGAAACATAAAAAAGTAATAAAGTAATAACTAATATCATGGTCAAGGCTCCAACATTTTGTTCAATATTCCAAAGATATCAGTTCTTTTAAACTAAATTAAAAGCACAAATATCAGCATCATATTGCAGTTCAAGTAATCAGATTTTCACTGATTACAAATACTTTCTTTTTAAGCAAAACATGTTTGAAAATTTTATGAAAGACGCAGGTGACAAAAAAACAAGAATATTTGATAGTGTTCCCAGACCCATATAACTACAACAAACTAATGATGCATCTTTAGTTCCCAAAATCATTTTTTTTGCTGCCTTCCAAGAGGGTTCCTGAAAAGATGATTATTTCTCCAAAATTAACCCAAAACACCCTTTTCCACATCTATATCTCAACCACTGAATTCAGAATTTCCATAAGCATCCTTTCTCTAAAAAGCATAATATCAAATGTAAACCATTTTTTTCACCAATATCCTATTTTTCATACAGTTATCTTGCTCTAAACTACAAGTTTGTGTGTGTAGGTGTTAATATCTTCAAACAGCTTCATTTTGTGCTATTTTTTCAAATCTCAAAGAGCATTGTGAATAAAAATGTGAACTGGTTTTCCTCAGGAACCAAAATAAACTATAAGAGAGAGAATCAAGAGCCCAATCATAAATTTTAGAGAACAAGTAAAAAATTAAATAAACCAAAAGATTATCCATAGGAACACCCATAACTGAACGATAACGAGAAACTAAAAAGTGCATTACATGGCAGAAAACGAACCTTAGAAAGTGGTGAAAACAACAACAAAAATAGAAACCAAAAAGAGAAGCTTTTTCTGAGATGAGAAGAAAGGGTGAGAGCTATGGGTTGGTTGGGTTTGGTCAACAAGGAACAGTGTCTGGGATTATTATGATGATGTGGGTTTCTATTCTGTGTGCTGCTTATTAATACATCTTACCGCGTAGTGTGAAGAGACCGTGTTTGGAATGTGAATCTCTTCTCTCTATGCAATGAATTGACTAAAAATAAATTAACAAAACTAACTTTTGATTATTATGAAAAATAAGTCAAATGATAACAGTCTTCTGAATATTAGTTAAAATTTTTAAATATTATATATATATATATATATATATATATATATATATATATATATATATATATATATATATATCCCAACGGTCAAGTTGCAAACTTTGACTTATCGTACATAGAAATGTTGAGAGTATATTAAAAAGGTATAAAATATACTAATAATAATTTAATCTGACTTTTATTTAAATATTATTTCTATTACTTTATAAAATTATAAAATATAAAAAATAATAATATAAAAACTTCAAATTTAAACATTTAGTAAAAAAATTGTCATTAAAAAAACGAATCAAGAGATTTATCCATCTTTGTACCATTAACTTATCAATTTGTCATGTTACATTAAAAACTACAACTCAATCGTACCCAACACACTATATTAAAGATTAATACAAAAATTAATTTTTTATAGTATAGTTGTAATGTGAATTAGTGAATTGCTTGACATTGAGGTGATATTAAAGTTGTGATTTTTTTATATAATCAAATATAGTTGTGCACACAAATTATATTCAAATTCAAAAGGATAATTATAAAAATATTAGAAATATATTTAATATAATTTATACATTTAGAACTTAAAATGAAATTTACTAATTATTATTCGCATTATCAATAATAAAGTGGTGAATACGAAAGCTAGAAGATGTCATTACATTCATTCAATTAGTTGATATATGTTGACAATGTTAATATATTATATAAGCATTATATCCATGTTTATATATATATATATATATATATATATATATATTTTGTATTGCCTCGTCTAATCAATTTTTGCACGTCTTTATTAAAATTAAACTAAATAACTAGACCATTTAAAATAAGGTTTTATAAATATAATATGTTGTACATACTATACATCTTTGTAGCATGACTAATTTATATTACATGAGGTAATTATATATTACATGAGGTAATTATATATGTATATATACATATATTTCTAAAAAAAAATATTTGGGATGGAAAAATAAACTAATTAAAAGATTTTTGTATATTGCGGGTGGAAGGTAAAATGACACCACAACTGGACTCTCGAGTATTAATGGAATAGGAAAAAGATAATAGTAGAAAATTGGACTCTCGAATATTAGTGAAATAGGGAAAAGGTGATAGTGGAATGTCTTGTGCCTTTGAAAGTGACAAAGCTTTTAGCTACATATGAGAAATAGGCTAGAATATTTGTTGTAAATGAGTGTGGAGTTTCCATCTCATTTTATTTTAATTTGATATTTGTTTTGTATATGCCAAAAGAGAAGATATGAAAGTGAGATATATATGTTAAGATAAAATTACATCAAAATAGTAAATAGTAATTGAAACAAAGTCATGAGATGATTTGAAACAATCATTTGAAGAGAATTTACAAGAAAATATTAAGAATATGACACTAGTTTAAAAGTCATTCTTGTTTAGATCGTTTAATACCTTTGAAAGGACACAATAATAATTTTTTTGTTCATTTAATCCTCTTTTGACCATGTTGATCACCCACGTTCAAGTTTGATTGTCTAAACCAAGTTTGACAATCTAGTCCAAATTTAACCGTCTAAATCCATGTTAACAGTCAATTCCAAGTTCGACTGTATAAGAGTTAACCTTTATTCTTTTATTATTATTAGAAAATCATTTTTATTAGACAATCTCATGGCTAAGACTTATTAGATGGCTTGATATGGAAATTATAAGTTTATGTTTCGAGGACAACAACATCAAATAAAATATTTATTTACTCTATTAATGATTTTACCGTTGTAGATGTATGAGACAGTCTAAGCGTATAATAGACTTTTACTTATGAGATAGTCTTGTAAAGACATTACTATTAGAAGGTCTTATAAAAATCTTATTGTTAAACAGTCTATTAGTATATCTAAAATACTACAAATATTTGAACGTTACACTAATCGGGTGAACATACATTATCATATATACGTGCATATATATTAATTTTAACTTACAAATTATTTAATTTTTTTCTATAAAGTTAGTTGAAAACAAATTGTCTATTTTACTTTGTTTTGAACTTTTCAATAATATATTATAATTAAAAAAATTACATAAGAGTTTGTATTTTTCAGTTGTACTCTTTCACAGAGTCACCTTCCATCAATCGATTATTGTGTATAATTTAACTACTAACAATTATTAAGTACAGTAATACTGATTTAATTTTTTAAAGTGCGTGAATATTTTATCAAAAAATGTTTAATTATTTTTCAACTTGCTTGTGCCATAGACTTTCGTTAGGTGAGATGATCGCTGCAGGCTTAATGTGCACGTGGTCAATATTCAACATCAACAAGTTTTTTATAATCAAAATATCAACAACTTGAAGGAAGAAATTATAAATAAAAGGCTTAAACATGAATTTAAATTTAATTAATAAAAAAATGATTTAAAATTTTTTATAAATATTTTATTTTGCTATTTTTAGTCCAGAAAGTATTTTAAATAACGTTTTGAACAGTAGAATAGAATGTCATCAACAGTATTTTTTAAACTAAAAATAATTAAAAATGAAATAAATATTGAAAACGATAAATGAAATTTGTTAATTTGTTCGTCATTATAAAAACATTTAATTTCTTTTGGTTTATCTTGATCTAACATTTTAGTTTCTTTGGAGCTTCCGATTTTGAAATCCTCGTTCAACGTTCATGGTTTAAATAAAAATACCTTTTATTTTGTTTAGGTAAGAAGTGAATAGTTGTATTCTTTTAAAATATAAATAAATTCTAAATATATTAATAGTTCAATTATTTAATCTTTTTAATTTTAATATTTGAGATAGTAGCTTATAATTTTATCCAAAATAAATTCTGATAAAAAGTTTATTAAAAAATTGAATTTAAGTCTAATTCATCTTAATTTTAAAAAATCTTGGAATTAAATTGATTTTTAAGAAAAAAATCATTGTATTAAATTGAATATTGATTTCAAATATAAAAAAAATTAATTATATCAAGAAAATAAAATAATTGATTATATATAATATTTAATTATATTTTATTCTAATAGGTTTATAGTAAAAAATTAATGGTAAAAATGGAATTTTGGTCTGAAAGTTTGGTTTATGTAATTTGTATATTTCAAAACTCATCAAGATTGTTATTGATAAATATTTATTCTTTAAATAATGAGTATTATAATTACGTATAGTCCACTCTTAAACAAATTAATTATATAGTATTTTTTAAATAAAATTTAAATTATATTTTTATTAGTTAAAATTAACTAGACTACTTTTTAACTTGATAAATTAGTTATTTTTTCATTTATGTTATTTGAAATTTGAGTGAATTTAGTTATTTGAAAATATTGATAGTTTTCAATTTTAGAACACTATTTAGAAAAAAAAAAAATTACTAGATGAAGATGTGATGTGATGCTTCATTAGATTTTTCTATATAAAAACTATGACACTCAATTGATATTCCAATTAACACAAGCCATAATGTGGTGAAAAATTAGTGTCTTGACAAAAACAAAATTAATATTGTTCTTGCCCGTTGACTCACTGTCGGTCAAACTCTACGATCGTCAGCACCTTCTTCTTCTTCCTTCGCTGTAGAATAACTTGTCTGCAAAGAAAGAAAGATAGGCGCTCTCACGGCCGTTTGCACTCCGACGCTCAAGTCAAAACTTGGGCAAAAAACACCAAGTGTATAATAAAATAGTGATAGTCTCAAAAACTGCGTACCTTCCCCTGGAGCCTTAAGCCCCTTTTATAGGGAGTCATTAGGTTATCTCTCACCACCCACTTTCCCTGCGTGGACATTATCTTTTGAAAGAAAATATTCTGTGAGTGAGAGAATGTTGTTATACGTGCGTAATCTTTAACTGCGTATCTTTGTATATGGAGTGCTCTTGCCGCCTTCACAATAACCACCTGCATATCAATAAAATATTACTAGGAACAATATCTTTTATCTCTTAATCTTTTGGCGTGTATGGCGGTAATCTTCTATCTTTAAGCAATTATCTTTATGAGCGCATATCATGGCACACTGCTAACCCTAACGTTTCTGTTCTGCAACTCCAATCACGTGCCCTTAAACCCTTCACGTGCTGTTCTGCAACTCTAAGGATAAATTTCTTATGTCAAAGCCTAACGTTTCGCATATATCCCGCATGTATGGCATATCTAGGGTTCAATTCATATCATGACGCGGGTGACTCCTGGGACTCACTATGGGTTCTACTATACTGACCTCTCTTGTGCCGAGGACTGATCAGCCTGCGGTGCAACAAAGACACATCAATCCCTTCTGGTAACCACCCTTCCTGGGGGAACACACCGACGACTGATCACCCTTCTCTGAGGGAACACACTGACCACCTTCTCTGAAGGAACACCCCGACCGATCACCCTTCTCCGAGGAAAGACACCGATGACTGATCACCCTTCTCCGTCTGTTCTCAACGACCGAGGTCTGGCCACTACAAATATAATATTAGATTTTTCAATTTTTCTGTTGCTCTTTAAACTCACTTTTCACATGTGTCTTTCATGTGTGTCTCTATATTTATGTGTGTGTCTCCAATTATGTAAAAATGCGTGAGTGTGTAGAGAGATAGGTGAATAAGTGTGTATATATACGTTTATATTTGTATATGAATAAATAAAGTTAAAATTAAGTATATAAAATATTAGACTTATCTTATTCCCTTCACTCATTTATGTTTTGTTCGGATTCAATTCTGGTCAAACAAATTTCTTAAACTAAAGTTAGGAATCTCTTCTTATACGTTTGTCATTGTTTTCATTGTGCATGACAGTGTTACATAGCTGTTGTGCATGCCATACAAGGGTCGTATAAGATAAAGTATAAAGTGTGAAGAAAAACAAGGGATAGTATTGTCTTTGTTCATGTTCTACATGACTTTCATCTTAACCTCCTCTCCTTTCTCTTCGACAGTGAGAGGAACACTGCCACCCACATCTTTCCCTTCACCCGCACCTGCATCCTCAACCTCAACACTCCACTGAAGCAAATAGGGATAACATTCTTTCATCCGTCTTGAGCTACAGTGTCATTTCCAAAAACAAACACAACCTTAAAAATCAAATAATACTTGCACTTATATAGAAATTAAAATCACTCATGTAGAAATTAAAATGTTATTAGTCAAGCAGTATAATCACAAAACAAACTTAATCTTAATTAATCACATCATAAAGTAGTTAGTTTAACATAAGTGGTAATTATAAAACGAAGATTCGTGCATTTATTAAATTGAAATAAAAATAGTTTAATTAAATTGAATTGCATTATCTTTTAGTTTAGGGAACTTTGTTTTTTTTGTCCAGAAACTGAACTGATTTAATCATCTTAATTTCATTTTTCAAAAAATTATTACTACTCTATTTATTTCAACACTTAAATTGATACATTAATTTATTTATTAACGACTTTAGGTATGAATATTTTATAGCAAATTGTATCAGTAAATATAAAAATTTTCACAGAAAAAACAAAGCATTAGTATATATATATATATATATATATATATATATATATATATATATATATTCTGTATTATTTTTAGATGCTAATGTATTGATATAAAATAAATGTTAAATAATTATTACAAGAAAATTATTAAATAGAAATCAATTTTAAAGAATTAAAAATAATTAGTTGTTATATTGATTAAATTAGAGATCATTTAAAAATAATAATTTCTAAATTAATTTTTATCATTGTTAAATAATTTTTAAATTGGTATTTAATTATCTAACAAAATTTTTACTATCAAATTTAGAATCTAAATAATTGATAATTTAAACCTAATAGTTAATTAAAAATTAATTTAAAAATTATTTAATAATAATAAAAATTAATTTAAAAATCAATAATTTTTTTAATCTTTAAAATAACTTTTAATTTAATTAATATAATAATTAATTATTTTTATCTTTAAATTTAATTTTTATTTAATAATTTTTATCTTTAAATTTAATTTTTATTTAATAATTTTTATCTTTAAATTTAATTTTTATTTAATAATTTTTTTTAGTGAATAAATACTTAATGATTATAAATAGTTATTTTTAGTTGTCATAATTTTGAGTTGTGAAGAGTGAATGAGGCAATAATAGAAAGAATTTGCAACTACACATCTCGAAGCCATCAGAAATCTTATCATTGATTTTTCTCAGATATTATGTCATCTTGATGATGTAACACTCAATCATTTCTTTACGTCTGCAACTGCAACTTGCTTTCTTAGTTAGTTCCACTTAAGAATTAGTGGAATTTTGTATACATTTCCATATTTATGGATATTTGTGGATATATGTTATTTTTTAAATTATAAATATGATTATTTTAAAATGTAAACTTAGATATACATTAATTTTAAATTATAATTCAAATAAAATTACATAACAAAATATTAATGAGAATACATTTAGTATTTAAAAAAAAATTGTATAATAAAATATAAATTTTGAAAATAATTTCAATTTCATAGTTTTAAATAATTCTTTAATTATCAATGTTTCTATCACTCATAATTGTAACATACCTAATCTTTATCCATATTTTAAAAATAATATATATAATATTTAATTAACATATAAATATTTACAATTATTTCATATTATATCTCAAAATATATTTCTCGGATTTTAATATTTATATAAAATTTTAAAAATAAAACATTCAAGATAAAAACATCTCATCCTCCAATTCATTGAGGAATTCTATTTTCTACAACCTCATCTGTTCCCATGTAAATGCACGATCATCATAGATAAAGAAAATAAAATAAACAAAAGCTAGCCATAAAAGAATTTTATATAATTTCAATTTCAATTTAACAAACATAAGATCATCAAATATCATAATTTGCACAAAATCATCAAGTTTAATCGGTTCTTTCAAATATTAGACTCGGTCAAATGAACTTCGTTCGACTTTCATTATAATTCCTTTATACGAGTAGAGTCAGATCATCTCATTCACAGAACACTCACAAATCAATACACCTTAATAGCAATCTCAAAATGATATTTCCTTTCCTGAAAATACTATGTCTCATCATACTTTTACCACTTTCACATCTTAACGTAATTCATTTAACACTTCAATATATCATTCAATCACATCATATTTTAAACTTTTTAAACAATTTAAATATATCACAAAATTCACTTAAATACCTAACTAAGTTTCTTTAATCATATTTTTAAATAAAATTTAAATTGTGTACTTAAAAACAATGAGCGCCAACACTCATCTCTCTCTTCTTTAATATCTAATGTACAATACTCATCTCTCTCTTCTTTAATATCTAATATACAATATTTATTTATTTATTTACATTAATTATCTAGATAAATATATGACTCAATAACATAATAAAATACACACCTTATTCACATTTATATATTATATTATTATACAAATGAAATTATATAAGAGTTATATTTTCAAATTTTAAAACAAGTTGGAACAAATTTTAAATCTAAGAAAGTATGCTTCACCAAGACATCATTTAAACGACAATTTTCTTTTCAAAAAAATTTTTAATAAAAGAAAATTCATATTAGTTTTTTTCTTATTCAAAGAAGTGCTCAAATGACAATATACCACTTCAGCTACGAAACTTATTGGACAAGAAAAATATGTCAAGTCTGCAAGTTTAACAGTCATTGTCGGAAAAGTAAGAGGATATAACATGCATTAAGAAATATTTTTTATCTTAAAAAACGAAAAAAGAAATTTATAATATAAAAAATAAATATTTTTTTAATTAACATTCTTTTTCAGAATAAAATCTAATTTTACTTATATTTGAATCAGAGTTTTTTCAGATATAACTGAACCAAATATAGAAATCTAGATTGCATTACTTGGGACTCAAGAACATTTTGAGTTGAAAATCAGTCCTTCAAAATCCTCTATGTTTCACTGTTATCCTTTTGTGCATGTCTCATGCCATCAGTTTCCTTAACACTTACCAATGGATCAAGATGGATGAGCCAATAATTGGTGTGAAGAATGAATTTCCCAGTTCTGGAACCAACCACCCAAGCAAGTAATAAGTCCCTTATCACTGATTTTCCACAAATATATCATCATCTTCATTTAGCACTGGACTATTCTTCATCTGTGCAAGGCTTGCTTGGTTACTTCCATCAACCAATGAAGACCTAACTACCTGCAAATAAATCATTTCTTTTCTTCATCAATCCTATAATTGTGTGTAACAGTGTAAAACAAAATTTGGAAACATAGTTTCCTAAGATAGTTATTTTAAAAATATGTACCAAACATGAGAAACAAACATTCTCTAGCTTAAATTTCTGGAAAACTAAACTTTTTTACTGATTGTCCATTACAGTAATCTAGTTACTTATAACTAAAATTTAAGATCAGTTTAGTCTAAAACCAAGTATTAATAATATATGAAATGAAAACTAGGACACATGAACTTTATAGATACATTAGTAGATAGGAATCGATAACAGAGAGGATACAGTGTCCTTCAAAAGAAACCACGAAGTGGAAGGAAAACAAAATGTGAAACCACCCACATATTTAGGGTCAGAGGATTTACTCCCCCAATAAAATAAATGTTAACAACAGTGTCTACTATTAGCTAAGTTTTATAGAAAATTACAACTCTTTTTGTTAATCTCACTTTTCACTTAATAAACTTGTTTAAATGTTGTGTTATTTTATTATTATTTCTTTTGTATGTACCCAGCTTTAGGATTAGGCTTTAAGGTAAGTGCCTTGCCCATATATTGCCCATATATATATATATATATATATATATATATATATATATATATTATATTTGCAAATGTAATTATACTATGAATTTATAGACTATTTGCAACCTAATTAAGGAAAGAAATAATAGGTCATTAAAGCTATACAAATCAAAACTCCAAAAGATACCAAATCTGTCCTAATAAATAGAAAATGGAATCTACACTAATTATGGAATAATTTGCACCAATTATGGAATAATTATCTCCAAAATATATTAGGCAACATAAATAATAATAAAATAACATTACATTTCAACATATGCAACATACTTAGATATATAAAGAATGCACCAGGTTGCAAACTCCTATATGAAGACAAGGTGACAGCTAAATTGTTTGTTAACCTAATGGCAAGATATCTAACTCTAGTTATGCGTTCTTGTAGGGGAAATTTGATCTCATGGAGAACGAAGATGCAAAATACAATAGCTTGATCCAGCAGAGAAGCTCAGTAGTAAATTGAAATTAGCTTCTCCACAAGTTAAAATTAACTTATACATAGGCTCATTTGTACTCATATAGCTTATTTGTTTTTTACTTGGGAAAAAACTAAGTTTAGCTAATAAGGAACTTATTTCATTTTTTTTTTCTTATTTTTATCTTCTAGAAGTCCTTTTGGAGAAGCTCACCAAACAGGTCCTACATGTTACAAGGCTTAAGCAACTTCTCCAGTAGTTACAATTTGGAGATATAGGGAATGGAACCTGCCTATGACAACCAAGTTGCTCTTCATATTGCATCCAATCTAGTCAGATGTAAGTGAAATATACACATAAGATAGATTGTCCTTTCGTGGGAGTAACTGCTCTCAACAAAAAAAAAAACAACTAACTTTGCTAGCTCTAGTGACCAACTGGTCAATATTTTCACAATATCTTTCATGGGATCTTTGAGGAGGGTATTAAAGATACGGTTGTGTAAATAGGGAAATATTGTATAGCCTTAATTTTAAGGAGTATGTTTTATGTTTCTTTTGTTTCCTACTACTGTATCATTACTATTCCTTGTAAATATAAAATCATGCATGTGCTCATAACACAAATTCCTATAAATCTTTCTATATTCAAGATGCATATTCTAAAATATCAACGATACTCACAACAAAATCCTTGCTTCTTGTTCAAACTCAAAAGAGAGAGACATAAGTAGTCCGGCATTTATGCTTTATAGCTATCATGTACCCAAAAACAAATTGTTGCTTGATAAAATGAAGCTCAACCCTGAAATCTACCATCAAAATGGTAACTGCTTTGACCATGACTAAATCAAACTCCAAACATACCATCAATGACTAAAGATCTTGGCTTTAACTAAGACCTTTGATGAGTCCAAACAATTGCCAATCCTAGTAGGCTTCACCACTTCGTGACCAGATGTATTTGGAGACATATAGATTATAAACAGCATAAAACCAGGTACCCAATTTATACCATAAATTTCTGGGCAAGATCATATGATATTACATTCTCTACCGACACTAGACGAACTAGTATAAAAACATAATCAGGAAGCAAGCACACATGCATTTTATAATTTTAAGATACAAAAGAATATACAGCATAAGATCTAATTTTAAAGTCAATAATAGCATATAAAAGGCTCAGATAATGCAACCTTTTCAATTTCTTCTAAAAGATAAGTATTCTCCTTTAAGTACTGTATTGCTTTGTCCCTTCCCTGTCCCAACCTGTTTCAAGACACCAATTGAATGGTTAAAATTAAACCATGCAAACTTACATATAAAAACAACCCACCAACCATTTGGACAAAGAATGGGGAATACAAGGTAAAGGGAGAGAAAGAATGCATCGAAGAAAAACCAACTTTTGTTTCACAAACTGATTAGCTTGCTAATAAATTTTACATTATATATTATTGCATTGTTAAGTCCTTAATTTGGAGGACACACACACAGAAAACAATGAAAGAGATCATTAAATAAGTAAAAAATAAGTACTAAGATTCAGAAAGTAGAGACAGTACCGATGGTCTCCATAGCTATACCAAGAGCCCTTCTTTGAGACAATTTCCGTCATTTCTGCACAATCTAAAATGCATCCCTGCATTCAAAAGAAAGAGTTAAAATAATGATAATAGACTAACAGGTCTAAGTGCTTTTATGCTGCAAGACTCACCAGCTTACTGATTCCCTCTCCAAATATAATTTCAAATTCAGCTAGTTTGTAAGGCCTTGATACCTACAACAACTTATTGAGTTAAGGATCTCCAGAACGCAGTTTAAAGTCAATGAAAATACAGCATAATATTTGCTAAAATATAAAAAATATATCTCCAAATATCTTGGTTTTATCTTTAGAGTAATTAGAGAACCTTAGATGAACTCAGGATTGATTTCCATATTTTATTATATCTCCTAATTTGAAATTAGGGGTTGGTGCTTTGTATAATAGTGATATCTCTTAATGTTGTGTTGCATACCATACATATGCTATATTTAAAATCTTATAGTAGGGCACACGAAAATAAATCATGGATACAAAGAACCAATCAAAATCCCTAATTTGTAGTAATATTTGCATGTAATAAATGTCCTCATTCAAAAATATTTTTACAACACTCCCACCTTGAGCTGAAGCATACATGTCATACGAACCAGGTGTTAAAATATAGACAGCACAAGAGCCTTTAAATGGCTTTGTGAACATGTTGACCAGTCGGCCACTACAACTAACAAAGTCAGTTGTAATTTCCCTTCACAACTTTCTTACAAATCTACAGTCTATATTTGTGTTTAGTATATTCATTGAAGATCTGTTTTGACTCAATGTGGAGAGCAACTTGATTGTGACAAATAGGTTCAGCATCTTCAATGTCTCCAATGTAAAGTTGTTGAAGGAATTGCCTAGGCCATGTAATTTAGCATGTACTTGCTATCAATAGTATGAGAACCACCAAAACACTAGCGCTATTGTTTCAATTGCACAAACTAGTAACTCATTTGCTAGCATCTCTTAGTCTCCTTCCCTTGGTCCTGGATTGTTGACTCTGGTGCATTTAACCACATTTCTGGTAATTGTTCATTTTCTCTTCCTTTTCTACATTTGATTATGCCAATGGTTCCCAAACCCAGTCCTAGGGGATCAACACTAACCACTCCTTTTCTTCCTTAACCATAGATTCTGTTCTAAATGTACCTAAGTGTTTTTTTAATATCCTTTTTATTCATGGCCTCAACCAATTCCATATCACTGTTTAATTCCTTTACAAAAGACATTGCTACCATGCATACCTAGAGTTTAGGACAGATGATTGGCATTGAATGAGTCTCATGGCCTCGACTATTTCTCTACTGCATAAGCATGCCTTGCACAGCCAAAGGCTCACCATCATGCTGACTGGGGATACATTGTCTCCCTTATCTTCAAATATTGGTCCCACATATGAGGTTTCTCAATAGGACCTCATGCATGGACATATCAGAGGTTGGTAGAACCCCTCCGTAATGGTCTTTAAAAGGTTGCTTGGTGGGACCTCGCATTTACTTTTACTGAAGGTGCTGCTAGGAAGCACCTTTGCAAGTACTATTGTAACTAACCAGAAATTCACTGAAGGTGTTGCTAGGAAGCACCTTTGTAAGTACTACTGTAACTAACCAGAAATTTGTATTGCTTATTGCGTCTTCTACAAGGAATCATCCAACTGAGGAACCAGGTCCTAGCCACGTTCCGCCCATGGGAATTGATTACGATGAGTATGATCCTTCAAAGGTGTCTGATTCCTAGAATTAGGAATGGCCAATTATTTTTTGATACTATCAAGGTTATTTTTCTTATTTTTGAGTTGTAGAGATGTGAGGAACATAGTTTAATTCATTACTTGTGACGGACAATCAGTACTTTATCAATAAATTCCTTCGTTTCCTTTTTAATTCTCTTATGTATTTGGATGTAGGTTGTTACGGTGGAGCAAAGAAAAAAAAATTACTCATTTTCACAATAAATTAGCAAGGAGTTGTGTCTAAAACTGAAATTTTCTGTCAGCTTTTGTGATGTAGTGAAGATGGCTTGTTACATGAAGAATAAGTGGAAGGGCAGAGTCCAGTAAAGGAATTGGGACTGGGGAAGAGGCTGGTATAGAATAAATTACCACAAGAAACAGAGAGACTGATAAATGACAAGTAAGAATGAATCAAAATTGCTAACTTTGGAAAGTATAATAAATGTCAAGCTTCAAGGGATTATGTTATGCAGCACTACAAAAAATGAACAGAAATGTTTTAAACAGAAAACTTCAAAATTTACAAATATTGTCGCTTACCTTGCTCTTTTGTACTCTTAAACGCACTTTAAGGCCAATTTCTTCATCTCCTTTAGCCTAAAAGAAATTGAAACCAAAATGAAAATGCAACCAGTGATGCTTCATTTAAACAACTTTGACATCACGGTCAAAAAGGTAATTTCAGTAAAACTGCTGATAGTTTGGAGTTGAGATGCCCCTGGGAAGTAAGATTTAAGATGATATAAAAGATTATACTATGACGGTGTTATTGAGCTTACAGACTTTATCTTCCCCGCAGGACGAACTTCTAGCCGAAGTGACGCAAAGAACTTCAATGCAATTCCACCACTGGTCACTTCTGGATTTCCATAATAGACACCAATCTACAGAAATAAATTAAAAAAAAATCATATTAACAAGAACTAGAGGTTTAAAAAATCAAATGTAAACATTGAACTCCATTGATTGAGTAAGCAGTTGGAATTTACCGTAGTCATAATGAAATTGTATGCAGTCATCCAAAAGGAAAGTTAGACTAATCAAGCACAAGTACCTTATATCTTATTTGATTCAAAAATACAAGAGTGCAACCAGCTTTAGATGCATTCCCAGACATCTTACGCAAAGCTTGGCTCATAAGACGAGCTTGTAATCCAATTTGTTGCATTCCAATCTCCCCCTGTGCATTTAAACGAAGAATCTAGTTAAAAAAATGCACTCCTTAAATTATAACCAGGAGTACCTAAAATCAAGAATTGTTTACTTCAATTTCAGCTCGTGGAGTGAGAGCTGAGACAGAATCCACACAAATGAGATCTATGGCTCCAGATCTACACATTCGGTCTGCAACTATAATATGGAAAGTTCAATCAATTCATAGACACCAACCAGCACCCTGCTATTGGAATATGGACAGCGCAAAGATTATCTTTTCCATTTGAACACAATCACATTAAAGGCAAATATATTACTCTCAAGAGCCATCTCGCCATGATCAGGTTGGCATACAATTAAATTTTCTACATCCACTCCTAATGCTTTAGAATATGCAGGATCAAAAGCATGCTCTGCATCAACAAGCATCGCATTGCCTCCTAACTTCTGCACATCATAAAAAAATAGCATATTGATCCAGATTTTTTTTTTTTATATTAAGTGATTCTTCATGATCAATAATTAATGATTTGAAAAACACCAGACAGATAAATTACCTGCACTTCTGCAATAGCATGAAGAGCTAGGGTGGTTTTCCCACTACTTTCTGGTCCAAATATCTGGAAAGGATATAGCAGATAATATCAGCTTGACCCATGACAGAACAAATGAGTTAATAGTGTGTATGAATGGGGAATTTTAAGAAGGTAATACATTTTTATAGAGAATTTGAAATGCTTTCTGATAAAATATGTTGTTTAATAAGGAATTTGAAAAGAAATTGAAATTCTAAAATTTTGAGTAATTTGAATTTCAAATTTCAGCAAAAGTAAGAATTCAGAACTTCTCATATGTTCAAATTTATGTCTCTTCTATTTGTACTCTCTCCTTGGCTCAGCTTTAGTCAAGGTGCCATCAACTCAGTTAAAACCAAGACATTATCGGTTTGTCCAAGATCAAGGTGTCGTTACCTCAACATCGTTTTTTACTAATGTTGGTGAAGATTACTTTTAAGCTAAAGTCAACCGAAGTTATTTTTCATCTGACCTCGTTTAGGTTATTTTATTGTCAATGTAGGCTAGTGATATTTCCCAATCAACGTTGGTCAGGGTTTCTTTGGTCAACATCAATAGTATTTTTCAGCTGATGGCAAACACAAATTTTCCAATTGATGTCAATTGCGGTTATTTTCAGTTGATGTCAATCGAGGTTGTTTTTCCCATCAATTGAAGTTACTTTTTATCCAACGTAGATTGGGGTTGCATCTT
The DNA here is from genome assembly GCA_013389735.1 of Phaseolus lunatus. NCBI lineage: Eukaryota > Viridiplantae > Streptophyta > Magnoliopsida > Fabales > Fabaceae > Phaseolus > Phaseolus lunatus. Next base: position 43,274,896 of record CM023867.1, on the reverse strand, counting down.
GACCAACATTAGTCACAATCTTCCAGGCCCACATTGGCAACTTTTTTGACCGATGTCAACCAAGATATTTTTATCAACATTTGTAGGAATTACTTTTACATCGTTGTAGGCCATTGTTAGTTATCAGATGAGACTATTCAGGATTTCTTGACCAATGTCAGGGAGGCTATTTTTCGGCGAATATCAACCAGATTTTATCAAATGAGGTTTGTCAATATTATTTTTTGGTCTATGTTGATTGTTTTCCAATCGACAACATGAATGTTATTTTTTGTCAAAAGTTGGTTAGGTAAAAGAGGTAAATAAAAGAACGAGGAAGGAATTCTATCACATGCAGCAACCTAAAGCATGGAAGAATTAGGTCATTTTTAATGCTTAAATCAAATGCCTCACAAACTAGTATTAACAAGCTCCAATATAGCTCAAGCACCATTTAAACAAACTGACCTGAAAACAAAAAGGCCCAGAAACCAGAATACGGAAGAGAAATTGATGGAGAAAAAGATTAAAATGGAGAGAAATGCATATGAAAATGATGGACAGGCAGATCTGAGAAGAAATTGAATTTCAGTAGCAGTCTGAATTCAATACGAAGTACTAGAGTATGTTAGGCTCAGCAGTTTTTAAACTTATAAGTTACTTTTTATGTTGAACATGAAAATAACAGCTAAAAGAAAAATATTAAAATCTGTTTGTCAGTTTTTAACCTTTTTAGCTTAAAGTATCTTTGACACTCAGTTATTTAGTAATTTTTTGAAAGGTTTAGTAGTTTTACTAAAACCAATCATCTTCTCCAATGAAAAGATATTGAATTAATTAATTTAAATATTTATTGAATAGATTGATGTATTAGATGTTTATGGTTTCAAACAGAACAGGGGGGAGGGAGACTAGTACAAATTAACTTGTCCGCCAAACAAGCTCTCGATTAGTTTCTGCTAAACTAGAAATGAAGAACACAAACCAATACAGGGAACAAGGTAATACAGTACCATATCTTTTTTGCACCATGACAATCTCACTAGAATTACAGGGATATACACATATTAGTACAGTATATCGGGGTCTCAGGCCAGAACCAGACATGCAAGTTTCCCTGCCTGTGACTTGGCAAGGGAGAAAGGAGCATCACACTTTCGTGTTTAGAGAATTGTCCAAGTGAAGTGAATACATTAAATATGCACAATCATGATAGAAAAGGACCACTATGTCGTATTAGTATCAGATTAGGAGGTGAATAACACTGTGTTTTAGGAAGACTGTTTCTATGAACAAAATGCAAAGGGAAATTAACTTGTCCGATAAAATATTAAAAGCAAAAGGGAAAGTACTAGCATATGGTGCTTAAAAGTTCCATGTGAAGAATTGAACAGAGTGTCTTAGAAAAAGCTATAAAAGCTCAATACAAGCTACATCTATTAGCTTCCCTGAAAGTTACTTCTTTTTATCAATTTGCTCTTTAAAAATCAGCTACTAATTTAAAGTGTTTTTATTAAGAAGTGTTTGGCCCAACTTTTACTTGTAAGAAGTTAAGCTAAAATAAGTTGGGTCAAACATACCCTATGTCTCCACATTGAATCTAAAGTAGGTTTCATTCATCTACCATAATCTGTCAGCAATTGGAATTCACCTGTCATTTTGGGTATAGACATTAAACACAGAGGAGGCAGAAGGGGATACATGATGATAAGTCAAATGACAAGCATAATGAGTACTAGAGTTATGAGAAGACCTAATACCTTTATTTAGTGAATTAAGTAGTTCTACTTCAGGAGCCAGAAATGGAAAGTTTTGATAGCGTAGAAGATGAGTCTGAAGGTGGAGTTTGGATGGGTTGGATAAGGCCTCTTTTGAGAAGTGAGCAAGGGAGGAGGAGACAAATGTGAGAGCAATCTGAGTGAAAGAATGATTAAATGGTATTATATTATCGAGAAGGTCATCGTGAACTCAAGAATATAGAGGAGGGTCTAAAAGAAGCTGGCATAAGAGCAAATGAGATCAGGAAAGTACCACCAGTAGCCTGTCAAGGAAAGGGAGAGACATTTAAGGGATTTGGCAACCAACTCATCTTTTCCTAAAGTATGGTCATGAACAAAGCATGCACATCCAAAGATGTGGAAAGGGAGAGAATAAATATCTTGTTTAGGGAAAAATATAGACTTAAGCTCATAATTTTGGAGGACTGAGGAAGGCATGTGATTAAGAGTGACAATTGGATGTTTTGCATGAACTTTATTAGATTACAATCAATGGAACCAAGATGATCAATTAATCTATTTATGATCCTCAAAGAACACAAATTTGTTAAAGAACCCTACAAGCACTAAAACATTTAATACATGCCCAAATTTAAATGAAAAATCCTAACCCTGACAATAAATATATATCTCATTCTTCCCAATCCATAAATGTAAATAGATTATAAGATCACAAAAAGAAATGAACAACAACAAGATGTATAGAGGTAATAATACCTCTACAATTCTTCCTTTAGGAAGACCACCACCTAAAGCACAGTCCAAGGTCAAACAGCCACTGGGGAAAGTTTCACTGCAAACATTCAAGATGAAATACAAAATATGTCATGCCATTTGATTCACAGAAAATAGTAACAGGGTATATAAACTGATGTTTCTCTACAATTTAGGTGAGACAGAGAACATATATGTGGAGAAAATGCATACACCAAAGCTCCACCAGCACTGCCCAGTCTTGTAACACTTCCCTTTCCAAAGGAGCTGTTTATATCATTCATTGCTGCTTCCAGTGCTTTTTGCTAGAATGGAAATTTATTGTCAGATTGAATACACTTAAAATTAGAAACATATCTTATCAACAATTTATAACTAAGGAGAAACCCTAGTAGAAGAATAAACTACTAATTTTATGACTGGCTGACAATATATTTTCATCAGAATAGTAACCTAAAATCAATTTAGGCTTAAATATGTTTTTAGTCCCAGCAATACGACTAGTAAGTTTTGATTTTGGTTCCCTAAAAAAATTGTTTCTTTGTTTTCCATCCTATAAAATTTGAAAGCACTGATTTTCATCCCTCAAAATTCCAAGTCACCATTTTTAATGCCTACTATTCATTTTAAGATAGATAAATATAATTTATTTTATGAATCTTAAGAGTTTCTTTTACGTGTTGCATGCTAACATTACATCTCAATACTGGTAATGTGTCACTTGGAATGGTCACTTAACCTTTTGTTCAACACATAACCAGTTCATTAATGTCAAAATACTAAGGATCAAAAGTAAAAAATTTCAATTTTAAAAACAAAGAATTTTTTTACAGGGACCAAAAACTAAACTCACTTATTTCACAGGGACTAAAACCATATTTAAGTAATCAATTTATAACAAATATGGAACCATATATCCTAAAACTGACATGCTAAATGAATCTAATGGACCAGTAAAGGAAACATTATACTTCCATGAGTATTGAGATCAGGGAAAGTGCATAAAAGATGATGTGGTGAAATTTTCTATATCACTATGTCTATCCAAAAAGGTGTATTTATACAATGCCAAACATTTCTAGAAACAATAAAATATCATAAACATCGTACCCAGATAGAATAACTCTTCATTCTTTTAGAGTACCATATCTCATCTATTAAACAACAATTCTTCAAGCACTATCCATAAACCCCACTAACAGAGCATGATGAGATGAAATTGGTTACTGACTATATGATGGAAGAGGCCTAAGCTCAGGCCCAACAACTAGGTCCATGGCAAAGAGGATTCAAGAAGAGTGGGACTCTGCTACTGATGGCAGAGAAACTTTTCTCTACATATTCAAAGACCCTTCAGAGGACTACAAGGAGTAAAGCCCAAGCCATGGGAGCTGAGCATAAATTAATTTTATTTTATTTATAATTTCAGTAGAGTAGGGTTCATTTAGCACAATCGGGGGTGTATTTAACAATTTAGCTTATACCTAGGCCTTTTAAGGTAGGAATGTAGCCCTACCTTCTAGAAGCATGCTAAGGGGCTGCATTGACCTTTAGTCAACACCCTAGCAGCCCCCTCTTTTATGTATTCCCCATCCTACCCTTGTTCCTTACTCTCCAAGGCACCATCTCCTATAAATAGGGTGCTTTGGCTCATGTTTTTTTAAGATCAATTTATATGAGTAAATGCTGCCAAAATTATGCTAGCTTCTACTCTTTGTCTAGTCTCTCTAGGTTAGACACTTTGATCTTCATCTTCACCTTCCTCCAAGTGATTTGGCCTAACCTATCACTCTCCATACCTTTCATGCACCTACAAGGAACCCATAGCTCTATATGAGTCATCCTTGACCCATATCATCCATAGCTTCCACCACCTTTTTACCTCATATTTTAAGAAGAACAAATGGTCATGAAGAACAACCTATCACAACCTATCACTATAGGTTGCCTACCAACAGTTAACATGGCTATAATGACTCTTAGGTGGGTAAGGAGATAAAATTGATTTTGTTATGAGGTTGTGGATATTTTGATAAGTTCTCTTCTTAACTTTCATTTCTTTTGCCTAACCGTAGACACAACCAACTAGACCAGCTACCACTGCTATCATCACCAACTTCCCAGTTCCCATGTCATCTACAGAAAGGGAAGGCAAAGAGGAGGCCAAGTTGGAATGAATGGATGTGAAAGCAGGGTACATGACTAAATGAGGAAATAGAAGGGGGATGGTGTAGAACTGAGCGCCATGGCGAAGACCAACTAAGACCATGGTATCTGTGGCTGATTAAAGAAGCATATTAAGAAAATGATAAAATCGCACAGCACATTTCACAAGTCAAAATATTTTCTATGCAAGGATATGAGAATTGCCAGATGCATACTCCTCTCCGCTTCTGTTCACAGGAAAAAGAAACACATGAACAACAGAATACAAATTCATTTTACATTGCGGACTTTGAATTTGGTGTCATTACGGTTTAAAGAGAGAATCAAGAAGAGATTTAGATTTCGTGTAAAATGAACTTTTAACCCCAAGTGAGTACAATCAAGTATATGTAACTAACTAATCTGTAAAAACCTAACTGAGTACAAACAAGTATATAAGCTCTACAAAGCTAACTTAGAGTTAGTTAGGAGGTTAGAAGACACAGCTGCACTACTATAGTGGCAGTTATACCTATACTACTGTTGTACAAAAATAGAAAAGAAAACTATATATTTGCAGACTAACTATACTCTAATATAGCTCAATAGAGAATGTCACAAAATGCAAACAAACTTCGTTTCAACACTTTTTAGTGATTGTTGTCCCCTATCCCACCTACATGGCTAGAGATTTTCAGAACTACATATACAAAGCAATCAACAAGCCCACCAAATTCAAGTTAGCCCTTAGGCAATGTCTTATGAAATGTCCTTCAAAACCTAGATTTTTGTTAGTCCAATTTCTCTATCTCAAGTTAAAGCAACACACCCACAGCATAACATCAAACACATATATCCAACGATCACTGAACCAAGCACTTAGTAATGCAACTCAAAATAGTACAATAAACAAACAAATAAAAATCTCTTCCAGGGTATGTTTAAACAGACAATAAAAACCACAAAAAAAGTCCTGAAAAGGTTTTTTTTTTTTTCCATAAGTGAAAGTACCAACAAGAGCACAAACGCAACCACCCACTTCAAAAGGAAAGTGAAGCCTTCATGATGAAATATAACCAGAGCCCAGAAAAGCAAAAGGGTTCATAACCAATAACAACAACAGAAAAATGGGGCATACCCTATCAATGAAGCGAGGGTCGAAGTCACCGGAGAGAGCACCATTGGGTCGGCCTTCAAGTTCGCATTGAATATTTGCATGCTTGAAAGCGGTGACAGCACGAAACCTTAGAGGAAGAGGGAACAACAGAGAAGAAAAGAGTGGTGCCTTGAGAATAACACTATGGGGTTTCAGAGGGAACATCAAATCCATTATTGCTGGAACAAAAATGAAGATACAAAAAAACGTGTTTTTTTGTTGTTGTAACAGAGATAACAGGGAAAACAAAAACCTGCTCAGACAAAAATCTATATCTTCGGTCTCGTTGGTTGTTCAGTATTAACATATAAACAGGGTAATAGAACACAAATTATGAAAATCAAATAATCATCTAAGTGACACTTATTAATATTTATAATATAATATTAACATGTAATACTCTAATATATTTTCAATATTTCTAAAAAAATTGTTTATCTAATTTAAAATAAATTTTGAAAAAAATTATTATTTTAATTTTTTAGACAGGATCGGATGATTCAGTAATATCTAATATTGGAGATCGACTTACTTACAAAGATAAAAACTTTAAGATAAAAACGAATATGTGACAATTGCATCCTAAATACTTACTTGAATATTAGACTATCTTTTATAAATACACCCTCAATTGAGAACTGAAACTGAAACTTAGAATAAAAGAAGGAAAAAGCAAAACACCACAAAAAAAAAATCAATTGTTCAATTGGTTGTCTGATATCCGTATAAAACAACATAGACATAAAAAACAATTGGTAGAAACTAAAATAAAAGTTCACTAATTTTTTAAAATTAAAAATAATAATTTCAAAATTTTGGAATAATGAAAAACGAAGAAAATGTGTATGTACCCAAATAAAAAAATTGAAAATCGAATATAGAGTAAAATTATAAACTTTTGTAAAATTCAAGAATTAAAATAACAGAACGAAAATAGGGAGACTAAAATAAGACACTAAATAAAAAGGTAATTTAGCCAAAAGAAATAGTTTCTAAAAAGATGAGTTTGTGAGACTTTTAAATGAAAATGTAAAAATAATAAATTGAAATTGGTTTTAATTTTTAAAAATCTAACTTTAGTTTTTTAAGACAAAATTAATGATTACTCTAATGAAATTGTTAATGAATTAAAAGTAAAAAGTTTTTATATTGACGTTCATAAGAATATGGTCCCTGCATTTTTCTAATGTACTCTCATGATTTTGAATAAATAAAAAAAATCTTCTTTTAATTCTTTAATCAGTAGTCTTAGAACACTAGTTAGTAATATTTTTTTTAATGAAGCAGAATCAAGTTACTTCTCATTGTTATATTTCATATTTTTATAATCCAATGGTCAAATGTAAGTTACTTTATAAAATTATTAGAGTAAAATAATATAGCTAAAATGAAGAGTAGTTTTTTTAAAAATTAGTCGTGGAAAAACTTTATTTTGTTTCTCTTAACTTTTAGTGTTAGAGTGCACTTACTATGGAAGCTGCTTATGCTAAAATTAATTTTAAAATATTTTATTTGAAAATGATGAGAATAATTATACTGAAGTGAGTAATGGGATAAGTGATTATAATAGTGATGATAATATGTTCATTTGATGACTTAATGAAAGCTTTTATGTTAGAGAGGTGATACACTTGTTCAACCAACATGGACTCTGAAGGTTAGTTACTATGAATTACGAATTTTTTTCCAAAAATATTGCAAAGTAGTGGGAAAAATTGTTGTTGGTGAATGTTAGAGTAGGGGTGGATGTTGTACACTTTTTGGAAGGAGAGTGTCACGGTTGTGTAAGTGGTGTTGGCAATGATTAGTAGGTTGTTGATTTGGGTAGTATGGTGGTATCAAAATTGAAAAGTAAAGGGTTAGTTTGTTGTTTAAAGAAATATGTAATCATTGATGAATTAAGATGAATGTTGTTGAGAAAAGTAGATGGATTATGTTGAATGTTAAAAAGTCCCTTTTGAAGTTGAAACACTTTTTTGGAGAAGAGGATAATGGGCAGTATTGGTGAATATAGGTTAGGATGGGTTGTGTTAGGAAAGAGTTAGAAGTGTGTTATGTATAAGTAATTTGTAGTAATGTTGTAGTTGATAGTTGGATTTGAGATGAGTATCATTTGTATAGTAGTGTAGTGGATCATAAGAAGTAGGAAATAAAAATTGTGAAGTGTTACAATATAAAGTGATTGTGTTATTTTTTATATATGTTGTTATTTGTTATTTTGTAGATGCAATTGAGGCATGTATGTAAGACTACATATGTTGGAAAAGTGAATAAAATGTTAATATTGACATAGAAGAAATAAATATTGTTAACATTATTTCAATATTTAATGAGTATGGGTGAAAAGAACATTAGTGTTTCTATCTGAATTATGTAGTAGGTGGAACGATCGAAGAGGCATTTTAGGATAAGAAATATGATAGTACCTTTTACCGGTTTAGACGTGTGTTTAATATCGGGAATACCTATACTAGGTGAAAAAGTGGTATTTGAGGAAGATGATGAATGTCAAACAACAAAGTTGTTTTCATGCAAAAAGGTAGGGTTAGAGGATGTTGTTGATAAACTACATGACCTTGCGGGTGAGGAGAATGTGGATGACAAGGTCGGTTTTATATTCTAATCAGATTGGCCGAGTTTTGTTTTCCAAATACAAATCATAATGTGTCTTTGGGACTTTTTAAGATATTAGATGACCTTAAGGATGTTGGAAAATATAATTGGGGATGTGTTGTTTATGTTTTTTTGGTTGAAGAACTTTGTCGGAATGTTTGTCTATGAAGAAAAATGTATCGCAAATGCATATTGTTGGTTTTGAAAGGACATTAAATAACGAAAAAAGTTGGCATAAGTGTGCATGAGCGACGACAAACCTTGTGAAAAACACATTTGTTGGATCAATAGTGAAGTGAAAATAAAGCACATCGGCTTAAATACCTCTCAGGGGATCCTATCCTGAGAACATTGAAATGCGACACATTTGAAGTTTTATTTTAGTTAAGCCATGGTTCGATTGTACATGTACTCTTTCCTCACTAGATTTTTTTTCGCTCATGAAGGTTTTAGCCAGAAGATTTTAACGAGGGACATAAATAAAATCTCCTTTCTTGCACAACTATATGTTCCATTTTGACATTAATACATATCGGTCAAGGGAAATTTAATCTGAACCCTCCTGAATACTAAATCAAACTAAGATGTTTCACATTGATCCTCTTGAGTATGCAGTAATTCGCCTAACAAAGTTTTGCTACCACAATCCAATTACCATTAATAAAATTCTTAAAATGACACAAACTCATAAATTCAAAAAGCAATATAATTCAAATACCAAGTAGAAATTGATTGTCAATTACAAAAAGTTTCTAAAATAATAATAATAATAATTCACTAACAAGTCAAAAGAAAGTTATTTACTAAAAAAAATCTTGAAGATTGAAACATGAACTAAGGCCCATTCGCCATCCTCATATCCTTGCTCGGCACCATCATGGCCTTCATTGAGACCACCACCACCACCATCAATCGAGATATCAACCAACATCAGCTCATTTAGATAGACATCTTTGTCGATATCAAATTTTCCTTCATGAACAGGGAGTAGAAAAAGACATCCTAGTGAACGATCTAGTTAAACCCTTCTTTGTAAACATCGATGACGTATTGTTGGAACTTTAGAAGTTTTACCTGTTGGCATTCAACTCTTCATGAGCCAAAGTCATCTCCGTCAAAATTTGCTTTAAGTCTTTCATGTTGGTTGCCAACCCTTTTTCCTTCTGCCTCGATATCAGGCATTAAATCCTCTAAGATGCCCTATCAACAACTAAGGAATCATGTTTAGACTTAACCTTCCTAACCCTCTCTTCAAGTGTGGAGTTCACCTCCAAAGCAACCTTCAAGGAATTGGATGATTATGCCAGTTCATCCTTCATTTTTTGAATCTCAACAAAAGACCCAATGACAACCTCAATGCGGACAACTTAAGTTAGCACAAGTTCCCAACTTTGTAGCTCCACACAAGCAATCACCAACTCTCTAATGGAAGTCAAAGTCACGAATTCCTTCTCACCAGTAATAAGGGAAACATTGACTCCCTTTGAAAATTACAAGTCACCATCGAGAAGAGGCGATGTCTAATGACAAAGGTCTAGACCTCTTAGAAGACCGCTTGGGGAAGAGGGTTTTTTGAAGGCCTATCCTTCCTTTTGTGTATCTTTATGTCACCGGAGATAACAAGTCGGTCTGAGGAACATTTTGAGGGACATCTCCCAACACCAGGGATATGTGGTCTTCGTTTGATGTCTTCTTGGCCGCCCTTTCGCACTATTATCGCAACTTCATTAATTATTGCTTGAAGTTGGGGGCAATGTTGACCATGATACGTGAAATTCATATAACCATTCAACAAAGTTAACACTGGCCACAATACGTCCATAAACGAAAACTATACATATCGTTAAAGTCCACCCAACGTTAGAGGAAAGAAAAATGGCTATAATCTTTCGGGTGGGTAACCTCCTTGGCAACTTATCTAAAACTTCAAGAACTTTGTTGTCGTTGAGGGTCATCATCGACTTCAGCCAATTATTATATCGAACAAGGTTCCTTTTCCAATAAAAAGAGAACTTCGATTATCTTTATTGTAAAAAAACCTACAACCCAAAGGCTCAACTATAATCTCAAAGAACCCACATTTGAATTTTTAATAGGACAAAGTGTAGAGAGCAAACGAGCATATGCTCGATTGTCCGAAAAGTGACAACCAATAAATCGGGTCAGAAGGTCAAACACTATAATAATGCAAAATCACTTGGAGAGAGGGATTTAGGTGCAACATGTCACATACCAAACGGAAGGCTTGCAAGGAGGCCCAAGTATTAGGATGCAGTTGATTCAGTGAAACTTTTAAAACCTATAAGACACCCATGGTAAACTCGTCAAAAAGATATCAGATGTGGACATTTATGAATGAGCATGCATACATATAGAAGAAATCATCTTGGGCTCGTTCCTGGCCATGACAAACATTGTCAATGACACTAAAACGCTCCATGGAAACTATCCCTACCTTAGTAGTATTTGTCAACATGGGCACACTATCCGTGAAGGACTCTACCATGGATGATCACCTCTACTTTGAAAAGAACTCAGTCACATGCGAGTTTACCTAGTCGTAACCCGATCCAGGAAAAGGTTATTCTCGACCCACTCTATAGTGAGATTTGTTTCTCTGCCTGGAACATCAACTCAACATGACAACCTCATCCTAGAAGCAAAACTCACAATCTCAATTCGAACTAAAGACTCACCAACATCATTCCACAATCACCCACCCAAAAAAATCGACATACCAAAAGAGGAAGACATCGCTCAACGAATGTTCTGCACCTAGCGATTACTTGGATCTCTGAAAAACCAATTTTGTACCAAGAGATTGACCCACTACAAGTTTATAGCCAGAGAAACGCGACAACTCAAGCTACGCAACCATTACCAACCATCGGATGAGCCTAAATCCAACTATTGACATCATACAGCAAAGACAGTTCTTGAAAAAGAAACGCTTCAACCCCCGCCCCCCATGATCCCATCCTTGGAACCATCTTGACTCTTCAAGAATACATCCCTCGAGCCTCAGTGGCTAAGGAGGAATAATCAGCTGAAGGTGTCTCGGTCTTACAAAATTTGAAGGGAACCATCTCAAGAAAAGAAAACCAAGAACAACAATTTTTCTTCTCAAATTCCACCAGAACTCTCAAATTATTACTTGAATATTACTTGAATATTTATCCAATTGACTTGAAAATCAAAAAATTATCTTTTGTACGCGTACCTCATTCCAGAGTACAGGGAATCACAATAATGCTATTCAAAAGAAACTCATACTAAATCCACTGATATGTGAGGATGGGATCCTACTCAAGTAAGAATATATATATATATATATATATATATATATATATATATATATATATGTCAGATTTTAAATTTAAATTATTATAAAATCACAATTGCATGTTATTTATATTTTTTATTTATTTTTTGATCGACTTTTCAATCCATTTTACATATACGCCACCTTTATGTAAAACTTTCAAAATAAAAATTCAAAATACAGCGTCATGAAGAGAACCAAAAACTAACAAGGAACTAGAATATTCAAAATTACACAATGTCATCTCACCAACAAGGGACAAATTTAAATGAATTTCCCCATAAACTCGAACTTTGAATTTTCAGATCTATATTAAATATTAATATATACTATTCATTTTATCTAAAAACGTGTAGGATTGTGGAACTACAATGCATAAGTTATAATTTATAAGTTTAATCAATTTACATAGTTATTTTGTAAGTATAAAATTTCCTCAGCACAGCAAAAAGTATTAGACCTAAGAGAAATAGACTTGAATTTATTATTATTACAAGAGTTTAAGTGTAGTTTTGGTATGTACTGTTTATTATTGGTATTTTTTTTCTTAATTTTTGTTGTTTTGTTTTTAATTATCCTTACCTTTATTCTAATTTTAAATCAATTATCCGTAAAATTGTTACTTTGGACATGATACAGTGAGATTGAGAGAAGTGCATGACAACGAGTGAATTTTTAAAATTATTAAAAATGTAGGAGTTGTAACCCAATATAATTTTGATAATGATTTAATATATTTTTAAAATTAAAATTGAGCAAAATAGCAGATAATTAAAAATTAATAAACCAATAGTAAAATAATTCAGCGTAAAAAATATAGATAACTAATAAAATTCAGAGATCAAAATTATAGAAAAAATTTAGATCAAAACTAAAATTTTAATACTGCTTTTAAAATTGACATGAAGAAAGCTTTGACACTCTCACTAGAGATTATTATTTGCTATTTATTTACCATAAAAGGAACTTGTCTGCAACAAGCTAACAGCAATTGCATGCAAAGCCAACAACAGAATCTTCAATTTTTTGGGGCTTCAAATGAATCAATCATCTTTTTTCTGAAACACAACTGGGAGTGAAGCACCATCCAAGGCTAACAAAATCTTTCCATTCTCACGCAGAATGCCAGCGGTGCCACAAACGAATCCACAAGTGGAGCAAAGTTCCATAGGGCACCACTGGAAGTTATAGATTCCTGCACTTTCTGTTTCCACAATTCTGAAATAGTTACCATACAACCCTGCACTATCATCTTTGCCACTGATAATGAGCCTTCTTCCACTCCTTGTGTCGTTCTGACCCACTCTCCATTCCGTGGACTGCACACACGTCGATGAAACTTCCACGAACTCCACTTTCAAGTCCCTGTTCACCCCTATATCCTCGTCCTGAATGTTGTTCGCAAAATGAGTGAACTTCACTGGATAACCTTGTGCCAAGTCTGTGTTTTCAAGACCAACGTACAAAGGGCACGATTCGTTTCTGTTTATCAAGGTGAAACGCCCTCCGTTCTCTGTTATGGCTGGTTTGATGTAATATTCTTCATCGTTGTCCACGGGTTCGCCATTTGTGTCAATCACGTACTGGGCTAGTGTTTGCGTGGCCATGAAAAACCACACCGCAAGGACTAGGGAAGCAAGCACCTTCATCGACATGGTTAACTTTTTGTCTGTCACACAATGTTTTTTAAGGTTTGTGAAAGGATTTGTGGATTTTGTATGATGTGTGGCTTTTTGGGCTGTAAGAGGAAGCTATTTGTAGGATATATATGATATGCTTTCTTGGTCGTGTTTGGGGTTAACATGAGTTTGAAATGCCAAGTTGGTCAAAGATGACTTAGATGAACAATGATAAATCCATAAATATATTACATTTAAGAATTTGGGTTGAAAAGTAATATGTTGATCTCTTTATAAATTCATTAATGTTAATTTAAGAAAAAAATTATTAAATTAATATGTATGATTTATAAAAAAGTGAAAATTATATCTAACAATAACAAATATATTTTATTTTGATAACTTTAAATTATAATAATTTTAAATTTGACTTTCATTTGTGCTTAAATTGGAAGAGTAGGTTGATGAATAAAAGCCCAACATGTCTTATCTAATGGGACATTACTAGTACCTTAAGGAGTTAATCCTGGTATTACTACAAATGTTGCATGTGGGGTGAGTTACCTACTTTAAAGGATAAAGCTTTGATTTTTTGAATAAATAAAGTTTGAGTAAGTTTTTTCCTCCACCCATGAATGCCATCAAAATTTGAAATTTTGTTATTAGATTACTGTTCCATCTTGACGGCCAGATCCAGACGAATAATTCCAGAAGCAAAAGTGCTATTTAATACTAATATATTCCTGTAAAAGACGAAGTGATTGTGTTCATTTTGGTATAAACTAAACATAGTTTAAATATTATTTTTTATAAATGATTTATGCATAAGTTAAAATGACCTTTTACTAATTAGCATGGTTTTTTTTCATTACATAAAATAATCCAGAGGTAATCTTTTAAGCATAGATATGTTTTAAGGGTTTTCTTTTTTTATTAAAAAAATATATATACATAAGCAGTATAGAAGTTCCTACAAGTGTTTTTTTTTTAAACTCACTTTTTGGTTATTTATTTAATAAGTTAAGATGCTTTAAAAATTAAGAAAAAAAGACTAAAAATTTGAGTCAGTGTTTATAAACCTAATTTATAGAAAACTGGTCTAATTTATTAAAAAGTTGGCCAAAAGGTGTTTACCTCATTAATAACAATAGAGTAATTATGGGGTTTAGGGTTTGTAGGGAAAGTTTTCAGAAGTCTGTGAGAGGACCGTGGTAACCAAACTATTATGTTTAGCATTTAATTGATATATTAGATTAGTCAAATTATCAATTAATATAATTAAATTTAAGTTTTGTAGAAAACTTAGCAGAAAATAAATTAATTACATAAGCTATTGAAATTGTATATTACACACAATAACATAGATATTTTATTTAATTTATTTTTGTAGTAAGTTGTTTGGATTTTAGCGTTGTCTGTTTTCATTAAAGAAAAATGGGATTCATATAATCAAGAAGGAAACGCTATTTTGGAGTCGAAGGAAAAGCTGAAGTGTATGAAGATGGATCTTAAAATTTGGAATAAGAATATTTTTGGGGATATTAATAAATCTAAAGTCAACTTAGTGACTTCGATTAGTGAGGTAAATAATAGAGATGAAGAGGATAATTTGGATTAGGATAATAGAGAGCTGAGGACTAAATTTTTAGCAAGAATTCCTAGCAAAACAAAAGACAAGGATAAACTGGTTAGGCCTAATTTCGAAGAGAGCCAATCTCTTATGTATGGAAGACTATATACTGATCTTTTTGTTTAGTTGTATTTACAAAGTCGTACGTGGCTGAACTTCTTTCTAAAATATTACAAAAAGTCCTTCATAAAGTAATTGGCATTAAACAATAAACTTTTTCAGAAGGAAGGAAGAGGCCTTTTGAACAATGTCATAGTAGTTAATGAAGTTATTGATGAGGAAAAAAAAATAAAAATAAGGAGTGTATCATTGCGAAAGTGAAAAAGCCTATGATTCTGTTAATTAGGATTTTCTTTGCTATATGATGGAGATATTAGGTTTTGCCAACTCTTGGATTAGATGGATTAGAAATTGTTTGGAATCATCCCACAAGAACATACTATGGTTATATTAAGATAGAACGTTATTTGATTCAGATTGAGTACGGTTACTTATAAGAACATTAATATTTTCATGAAATACCTGGAATTGTTAAAAAAAATGGGTGTTTATGGAAGATAAATACATTCTTTAACATTATTTTTTATAATGGATGTTAATAAAGAAATCATGCTTTGAAAAGGGTGGAAAACGGAAAAAAATCATCTATTGGATGCCAAGTTACCATTCATCTAACTTTAGTTAGTGAATTGCATAATATTTTTGATATTCAACTTGTTTTCCGTTTCTTAAAATAGTTTTTTCCATACCATAAGTATCAATAAATTATTAATTGTATCGAAATCTTTTAAATTAAAGTTACTTGTACTTGGTATAGGCCACAGATGAACCTAGCAATTCAGAACTTCTGCGTTCGAGGGTCATGGCTGAAACTAAAGTCAACCTAAATATATTCAATGGGATACGTAATACAATTTAAGGTCTACGTGAAAACTATATATGTTGTTCAAGAAGTTCACTGATTCTCAAATGTATAATGCTTCATAATGTGTAATAATAACTCATTCTATTATATCTATTGTTAGGTTTCAAGGAGTCCCTCTATTGGATTTTTTTTTTGTTCTTGACATCATTGGATAGTAATTTTAATAGTTCGCACCATTGAAGTGCACCTCAAGTCATCAAGTTATTTATACTAAGTTGTTGTAATCTATTGTCCACTAAATTTTTTATACATCAAAATTTTTTTAAGTCATCTTCCATATTTCAAGTATGAAAGGTTCCATCCTCTAACTGTTATTTTTTTGGACTTTCTATTCCTCATTTTTTTTTATTTGTCGGATTCACAATAGATTTTTCATCTAGGTCCCTACCTTCTTAGCTTAGCCTTGCCCTCCATTTGGTGGCAAATGTTATTTCATATATGTTATGTCACTATTCACTTCATTTGTAAACAAAAATAGCTATTCATTCCTTCTTTAAAGTTATTATTGTTTTAAATCTTCTAAAGAAAATCATTCTAAGTTTTGCTCTATGTAGGCATAAACTAGATGTTTTAATCCTTGCATAACTTTTTACAGTACTTGTTACAAAATTTAACCTTCTATAGAAAACTTAAATTATTTACAGTACCGATCACTATTCCACAAATCAAACACATTTAAAAAAACACATAAGCTTTTATATATATGGTAGCATTCTAAAGTTGGTTGAGTCTATTTTCTGACCACTAATATTTAATGTTCTTGTAGTATATATTATTCAAGACTTTCATATTTTATAATATTTTCAGCGTTGCAAACTGTCGTATATTGTAATTTATTTGGTTGAAAAGTGATGAATTTTTGCCACTTGTATTGCTATCTAGGAGTAGTTCCTTTAAGTGCCAATTGCCTATAATTTTCTTACTTTTCTTCTTCTTCGTTAATTGCCCTTCCAATCCTTTCTAAATACGCCGCCTGAAAATAAAACTTCAAACTAAAATATTCAAGACATAACATCATGGGACTTGCAATATTCAAAACCTGAGACTGTCATCTAACTCACCAACACAGAAACTTAAATCTGAAACGTGTAGATCTTGCAACTGCATTACATAAATTATAATATATTTTATTAATTACTCTCCAAGTGTATAGAATTTTTTATTATAAGTATAAAATCTCCCTGCACCAAAGAGAAAAATAAAAATAATCTTAGACCTCCAAAAAAAAGAGAAATACACCGAATATTCTTATTATTACAATAAAATGTGCAAATGTAAGATTTTACAAAAGGTTTTAACATCATTTTAACAATAACTGATTTTAAAAGTTCAATAACAAATTGGTAAAGAAAAACTACTATCAGACTCCATTTGTTAAAATATGGGTGGAAAGAAAAGAGAAGTAAAATAAATTTCATATTTTTTTATTAAAATATTATCTCCTATATTTTTTAGTATTTTTAATCTCAATACCTAATTAATTTAATTTTGAAAGTAATTTTTTTTATTTTAATTACAATTTTTATTTTTAATCCCATATATTTACAAACTTAATAACACATAATTACTTCTATTATTTAATTGATATTAGAAAAATTGAATCTCATAACTAAAGTAAAAGATAGTGAACAAATTTATGAGGGTACAACAAATTATTTAAACACATAATAAATTATACAATGAGAGTGAAAAGATAACTACAAGAAAAATAGGGTAAGAATGAAAAGAAAATAAAAAGGTGTATAATAATAGAGATCACTCCAAATAGTGAAAGAATTACATACTCCTAACATAACAATTTGGAGTTTTATTTTTCAGATCAAGAAGATCAGAATACTAAATAAATGTATCTTTATTTCATCCAATATATATAAAAATGGATGATAGCTCCACCATAGATATAGAACTTGTTCAATCTTCAAACTAATCATCCTTTTTCTGGAACACTACTGGGAGAGCAGAACCATCCAAGGCAAACAAAATCTTTCCATTCTCACGCAGAATTCCACCAGTTCCACAAATGAATCTGCAAGTGGGGCATACTTCTGTAGGGCACCATCTGATGTTATAGATACTCGCATTTTGAGTTTCCTCAATTCTGAAATAGTTTCTAGCACTGTTTGTTCCATCATCACGACCAGTGATGATAACCCTTCTTCCAATGCTCGTGTCATTCTCACCCAACTTCCATTCAGTGGACTGCACACACGTCGAAGAAACTTCAACAAATTCCACTTTCAAGTCCCTATCCACCTTCACATCATCATCATCATCCTCGCGGGCAAAAGGGGTGAATCTCACAGGGTACCCCTGTGGCAAGTCAGTGTTTTCAAGACCAACATGCAAAGGGCACGATTGGTTCCTGTTGATCAAGGTGAAACGTCCTCCGTTGTCTGTTATGGCTGGCCTGATGAAGTATTCCTCGTCGCTTTCAACAGCGTCGCCGTGAGTGTCCATCACATAGCGGTTGGATTGGGAGAGTGTTGATGTGGCCGTCAAAAGCCACACCGCAAGAGAGAGGGAAGCGAACAACTTCACCGACATGGTTTCACTTTGGTCTCAGAATAGTGTAGATTAAGGTTTGTGTGGTTTTGCAATGGTGTGTGTGGTTTTTAAGGTTGCAAGAGGAAGGTATTTATAGGATATGGTACACAGGTTGTTGGAGGCATTGCCCTACGTGGTGACGAATAAAAGTCGAACATGATTTATCCAACACATTGCTTGTACCTTAAGGATGTGATACGTAGCAAGACAAAGGTTGAATCTGGGATGAGTTACCTAAATTTCAATGATAAAGCTTTGATTTCAATATATTTTGTGGAATTTCATTGCACCACCAAATAGAAATTTTATTTTTGTGGAATTTCAATGTTTTGTAAAACTAGGATACTTGTGGTTTAATGTATAGGTCTAAATGGTTCTGAACTAATAGATCTAATTTGTCCTGAATTAGTAGATCTAACTCACCCAGTATAATTATGGATTTGTGTACATGCAAGTTGATTAGCATAAATTATAAAAATATTGTAAAAGAATCTAGAAAGTCTTTTGTCATTTTTAATCTCAAATTTGAATATCTTATTAAAAACAAGGTTTTCAGATGGAGGTATAACAACAACAAAAACTTAAGATTAAAAATAATGATTTATTATTTATCACAAGTAAATAAAGAAATATACTATAAAATAATATATGATACTCTTAAAATTATGAATTAAAATATTTAGTCAATATTCAGTATACAAACCATGTTGCACTAACAATAAAAGGTTAAAAACATTAATGAGGGTTATGAGACAAGACAATCAACCTGCACTTGTCTCACTTGAGCTACGAATTATAATTGATGAAATAAACTTAAATATATATATATATATATATATATATATATATCAAAATATATCATAATAGAATTTTTTTATCACAATAATAAATAAATTAAATTAAAAATAGAGCACTTCGAACTGTTTCAATTCATTTACAACAAAACTTCCAATCAAAAAATCTAAAAGAATGTATATACCAACTCCATATAATAAGTAACATCAAATTCCAAGATAATATGCTTATATATTTGGAGTGCAACTCAGCTTACTACTAATTACAACTAGGGACAAAAAAAAAAGTATTGAAAGCACCAAATTAAAAATAGGGCAATTTAAAACCACAATTACTAATCTAGGTAATTTTTCTTTTACAAAATTTGGGTTAAGTTGTGGAAGATAAAACCAATTTTAAATGAGAACTCTTGGTCATGACAAACAAGTTTGCTAACGAAGAAGTAGTTGTGTGCATGATACACAATTTTTTGTACATCCTATATTGAATTCGTGTGACATATATACAACTTTGTTAATTAACTAAAGTAGTGCATGAGTGACACAACTTCAGTGTAACTTAATACTCAAAGTCTATTGGCCATGCAACATGAGCAACATAGTCCTCATATGTAAGACATTGAAATGGCTTGGGAACACCAATGGACAAGTGAAAAGAAAGTCCCTGCATTATGTCCATGAGCATGGTAATGACCCTTTAATTTGTTGCAATTTCAATTATCATATATGATCCATGTCTTGTGGTGGTGGTGGTGGTTGAAGGAAGGTTCTGGCTTGTGGCTAGGGTTTATCTATCTCATTCACAAAATGTACATAATAAACACCTTATAAAATAGTATGGATCATAGGGTTTGCCATATGGTGGTTCCACTTGAAAACATAAAATTGGACAATAGAGTGATGAGGCCAGAAATCCCTAGAGTCCCTGTGAAGCCAATACAAAATCCTATATTCAATGAGAGATGAAGTCCTCAATGTTGATGGAGAAGGTGTCCTAATTTGCACCCTTTTCTCACCCCGCACATGTTTAACTTTATCACTTTACCATTCTTCTTCCCTTTAAAAACTAAAATCCCTAAGTTCTCTGCCTCTGTGGTTTGCTCTCCATCTCATTTTCGCTTCATTCATGGGTGGTTTTTAGTTCAAAGGTGTCTATTGCTCTTGGTGCGTAGTTGTTGTTACTTGGTACAACTAGATTTGGATTTGCTTGGTGGCTGTATTTGACTTTGCTTTGTGCTTGTTATGGTGAAAATTGTAAAATCAACATTGTACAATATGTAGTTCTCCCACATTGTTACCAACTTACAAGGAGGTGAGAACTTACAATATGTTGGTGGTGACATGTTTGAGTGAGTTCCTCATGCAGATCTCATTCTATTGAAGACTTAACTCCTTTTATCTCATTCTATTGAAGACTTAACTCCTTTGTGTTGGTAAGCTTAACCTGAGGTGTGTCCCTATCCAAACTTTTTTTTCGTTCGGAATGATTTAGTTTCTTATTGTTGAGTTGATTTATCTAATTCTGAGATGATAATTGGCTCCATGGAAGATTCGTAGAGGATATGTGGAGCTGGAAAATGGTTTATTATTTTTGCTAGTTCTATAATGTTGGGCTTAGTGAGGATTTAGCCCACTCTAAGATTTTTCATTTAATTTGTAGCAAAGGTTACACCTTCTCTAAGCAACTTTCACATTTAAGTTAGCTAAGGCTTGACTCTAGCTATTAGGTTCTAAGTTTAAGTTGGCTAGGACTTGACTCTCATTACCACTTTTTGTGTTTAAGTTAGCTAGGACTTGGTCCTAGCTATTGGCTTCCACATTTAAGTTAGCTAAGGTTTAACCCTTGCAATTAACTTAGCTTCCCTTTAGTGAGGGTTTAAACCACTCTATTAATGAGAGTTTAACCTACATTATTAACTTCCATTTAGAGAGGATTTAACCTACTTTATTACCTACAAGTCGGGTGTTAGTGACCACTTCCTCCCTCTTATGTATGTGTTTGGTCCACTCTAAACTTTATCTTTATACAATTATGAGACTAACAATTTTTTCTTTTATTTGAACAAAATAACTAAATTATCACATTTTATTGTTTTCCTCCTGGTTCATGGCATAATAAATAACAATAAAATTATATATGTTAAGTTATAATATATAGATAATAAAATTACAGTCGTTTATGTTCATAGCATAATAAATAACAATAAAATTATATATGTTAAGTTATAATATATAGAAAATAAAATTACAGTCGTTTATGCGAATATATTATTTATAAGTAAAGTAAAAAGTAAAAGTGTTATTGCTATTTTATGTAAATAATAAAAAGTAGTAGTACAACTATTTTATATAATTAATGTTATTACTTATTGTTTTAATTTTGGCTGATTGATGCAAAGGAAAAATGTATCATTGTTTGGGAGTTATATGTATATTTTCTATCTTTTGACTAGACTTTTATCTAACCTACTAGAAGAACATAACCCTTTTCTTTAATATTGTTAAAATTTTAATTATTTTCTGTGATACATTTTCTAGGTAAGTTACGTTTACCTTGTAAAAACAATGGATCAATTGTGAAGGGATTGGAAGAACCTTTCCTCACACAGCCTAAACTAGAAATTCAATACGATATCCTAATAACAAAGACTAGGTCAAAGTTTAAATTTTAAGCTTATGTTAAACAAATTTATATATTAAACCACAAATTTGATGAGGTTATAAAGTTGAAAATGGAGATATGGTTTTTTTTTTTTCATCTTTAAAAGGACATAACATATGGTCCAAAAACTAGTATGCTTGTTCAAACGTTCAAGTTTATTACGAAAACCCAAGTCAACTATGAAAATTAAAAAAGAAAACTACTTCATTATTAAAGACTTCCATTGAATTTTTTTAAAAGTGATAAGTCCTCTTGAATATTTTTAAGTGGTGGCAAATCTTATCAGGAAATATTGAATAATCCATACTAATTAATTAACATTTTCTAAAAGATAGATTTCAGAAATTTCAATAGAGTGTACTTGAAGGCATCTCAAGGAGAGAGTGATGTTGACATTAAACCAAATTAATATAATATTTTTTTAAATCTTTTACATAGTCTTTTACATGAACAACAGAGAAAAGTTTTTCTAGGTGCTGTTAAGAGTTATATTCAATATTGATGCATAGTTATCAAAGATATACTAATAATTATATAAATAGGATCTTATAGTTTTGTTTCTACCATAAAATAATTTTGTATGTAACAATGGTAATTTGCATCACAATAATGTCTTCTGCCACATGCTGTAATCTCAAATTGTAACTTCAAACACAGTTTTGAACCGTGGATAAATTATTAACGAAATCCAACTTAAGGAGAGAAACATTTTGGTGAATGTCTTTGAGAAGATCACATTCCAACTTTCTTTTCCTATATATTACTGTATCTTTTTGAAAACTTGTTACACGTTATAAGAAAATATCATCAAAGCATGACTAAAAATTAAGAAGTTCATGCTAAAAGTAAACTTACGTTAATATTTCATCAACTAACAAATAAACACTCACAAAAAATTTAACATCGATTTGATAGGATAACGTTATTAATATGAACATAACCATCACTAAGAAAAATGTTTAACATTCATTCAACAAAGATTTAACACATGTATAACATTATTTATAATTTAAAAATTGTTTGTTTAAAAGTCGATCTAGTCAACACTAGATAATACAATTTTGTGGATATTGTATTTTTTTTAGTCCTATGCATTTCTATAATCTACTATTAATTATGTCATTTGTATTTGAATTGTGTTCCTTTTTTCATTTGTGACTTCATGAAGTGTTTTCCAAAGTACAAAGGAGTACATGTGAAGATAATTGATGAGCACATTTTTAGTCACTTAGAACATTTAATCTTAGCTTTCTTATATAGTAATTGAGAATAAATTCATTGTTTTAATTGGAATATACCCAATTAGGTTTAATTGGACCTTACTAAGATTATTGATTAAATTTATATTTTTAATGTTATTAGCCTACCTCTCTTGCTTTGATGATATCTTAAATTGTGATTCCAATTGTTTTGAAAAGTTAAGAATAAAATAATATGATAAAGGTATAAATACTTTGAAGATTAAAAAATTAAGTTGATATATATAATAAATGATCCATTGGATTATTCGCTTTGAATTCTTCTGCTATGGACCGACAATAACAAATTTTGATTCTGAGTCCAATTAGCTAAAGTCCAATTTACTTATTTAAAACAGAATTAAAAAAACAATTTGAAAGAAAAATAGAAACAAAATCTAAGAAAATAAATTAGAGAATAAAATCTACAAAATCTAAAAAAAAATATTGGAAACAAAATTTGAAAGAAATTATGAATCTAAAATATCCAGGAAAGAAAAGGCATATAAGACACAAAAACTTGGTTAAACCTTTTTTAAGTTGATTCTTTCATGATTTCACTTTGAATGAATGCTTGCTAATAATTCTACTACATTCTTTAATTAAAATTTTTGTTTAGTTTAATTTATTTTAAACTATCTCTTGTTTGATAAATTCAAATAAAAAGCTAAACTTCTCACATATATACACTTTAACACAAGTAACAAACTTAATGAATTAATTTACACTTGTTTGATTAATTTTTCAATTGATTATTTGAAAATTGAATGTAAACAAGTGAAAGATTCAATTATGAATGATATATATTCAAATACAGTTTAATTTTTTCTATTTTGTATTACTTCTTCAATAGTGTTAGTTCCTAAGATTTGTTACGTAGCAACTCTCAGCTGCATCATCAAAACACGAGTGGTTTTCTCTTCGCACCCTCCCCAAGACACCAATTGTAACAATTAGAAACAATAATCTTTATATAATAATTAAAAAAAACCCTTATATTCTCGGTAACAATTAAACCATTATTGGTAATCCAATATAAAACATCACTTACTGTGATCAACAATCTTTATCTGAAGATTTAGAACACTTACAAAAAAACACCAACTATGACCTATGGAAAGTAAAATTACAACATATTCAAATGATCTCCAAAATAACTAACTTTGAATTTCCTAAGATAGGTTAATTAAAGGGAAAAAAAGACAGACTTTTGCTACTTTTCATCTTCAAGAGGGACAATTTTGTACTTCCCAGATTGCTGTTGCTGCGTCAGAAAAGGACTTTAGTTAAACCATATGTATATAATCCACCCTTTTAAACTTGTTCATAGAATACCAAGAATATAACAAAAATCACAGATAAATTATTGTTTCTGAGTAATAGAACAATGAAGTGGTGAAAGTTAAAACTTAAAACGTTACTTTGGAAAAAAAATCAAAAGCAGGTTAAGATTTGATTCTAAAGGGAAGAAGAAGAATGAATATAAAGCAGAAATAACCTTTTCCCATATTTGGGTGTGCGTCTTGCAGAAGCCAGCAACAATGGTGCCACCTTTCTTCCCTTCCTTGTACTCAATCCAAAGCTCATTCTTCAGCGCGCATGTCACATGAAACGCCAACCCACACTTTGGCTCAGAACACACAAGAGCGCAACCGTCACAGCACTCGCAAAGGTAGCACCTTTGCGACCACCTCTTCTTCGGAACCATGGAGCAGTCGATCCCCTCCCTCCCTTCTGGGTCCTGGAAAAACACCTCCGGCACGAACAGCGCGCACACCACGTGCGCCCAAGCACCCTCCGCGGTGCGCTTCATCGCACCTTCACTCGAGGGACACAACGCGCAGCCTTTTCTCTCGCCGCCTTCTCCGACACGACACCGTTCGCAGAACCAGTCTCCGTCGGGTACGCCTTTCGATAGAGGGTGCCCATAGCAGGATGCGTGCACCGTGAGGTCGCACCCGTCGCAGAACACAATCGGGTCCTCAGGGTCCCCGTCCGTGCTCTGGCACACGCAGCATAAAACCCCGTCGTCGTCGTCGCCGCCATTTTCGGATTCTCCGAGGTCGGGGTTGTATTCAATGTTCAGATCGAAGGCAGGAGAAACCGCGTCGTTTGAGGAGGGCGTGGTCTCCGAAGTGGGAACGGTGTCGTTTGAGGAATTGGGACTTTGGGGGTGTGGGGCCCACACTCGTTTTTTGGCGGGGAGAGAAAAGTTGTGAAGGGTAGTAGAGGGTGGAGAAGGGGTTCGAGACTCTTCGCGTTTTTTGGCGGGTAAAGGTGAAGAGTGAAAAAAGTGATTTTGGTGTGTTTGTTGTGTTTGTGGTGTAGAGTGAAAAAAGTGATTTTGAAGTGTTTGATGTTGTTGTTGTTGAATGAGTCGAAGTCTCTTGAGAGGAGGAAGATCATGGAGGAAAGTGGTGGAGGAATGCATTGTAGGGTTGTTAGAATGAGACATTGGGAAGGAAGAGAATGAAGAATGGGAATGGAAAATGGGACATAAAAAAGTGAGATTTGGGTTTGAATTTGGGAATGGGAGGGGAAGGAGAGCGGGTGAAGTGAAAAGGGGAAGGTGGGAGAAAACAATTGGGACAAAAAATTGAAGTGGCGGGAGATCGAAACGGTGTCGTTTCGTGAAATAACCAATTGCAGATCCCGCGCTTGGTTGATTCGTTTGGTTTGTCCTATTGAATCGAAACGAAGCGTTTAGAGGCTTGATTTGTATCAGCGTTAATTTTGCTGACAAAGCAGGAAAACATGGGACTTGTTAATGATGTTGGAGATGCAGTGAATAAATATTCAGAGTGGAAGAACTGATTATGTTAATAATGAAATGAAAAGTTTATTTTGTTTTATAAATCTAATGCTTAATATATATTTGCTCATTTATCTATATTTTTTATTTTATGTTAACTCAATCAAATTACATCATTTTTAAAACATTTTCTCTCAATTTCTCACATATTTTTACTATACTGAATAATTAAATTATTATTATTATTATTTTTTATCAATTTATTTCTCTTTCTTGAAAGGAAATTTTATTGATATAGCAGGCTTCCCAATTTTATTGATATAGCCCATTAATAGATGGCATGATCATCGTGTCACCCAAAGCCTTGATAAACTTAACCTCAGTTTTTCCTCCTACACATTCACCATAGGAACCTGAAGGAAATGTTTGGTTAGTATACATTATAAGCTTATTTCTCTTTGCTTGTTGAAGAAAGCCTACCACGATCTCCAATCCCATTCCTCTCTTCTCTCTTCCTCCTTCTTCACTCCCTCATGGTCCACACCAATGCCACTTCACCTCCCTCTCTAAACACTTTCACCTTCTTCACTCCCTCCAATTCCAACAATAACACACTCACCCACCCCCCTCTACTTCCAAAGATCCCATTTATCCACCCTTCCATTCTAAACCATCATTGACACATTATCATACATATCGGACTAGTCATTCTGAATTTTTTTTCTTTTGAATACCGGTTTGTACAATCTGTTAGTTGAAACCGATATTCAAAATTAAAAAAAAAAAAGTATACATATTAGTCAATCTAATATATTGTTAGGGGTATATTTGACATTTCAAAATTATATAAAGGTGCAAGAAGGATCAATGGAAGTGAAGGAAGAATCTGCCTAAATTTTGAGGAGTCAAATTCGTACACGTTATTTGGGTAAAATTTTGTTGTTGTGCCACCCGAAATTGGGTTTCTAAGAAATCAAATTCTAAAGTGTTTTTTTTATTCAAAAAAATGTGAAGATGGAAATTTTGAGAAAAAATATAAAAATTAATGAATTTTATATGTACATGATCGTCAACATTCATGATCGAAACCTTAATAGTAATATGACCAAACACATCTAAGAGGATCAAATTTGTTATCATAAGAGTTAGTTTATGTGTGTGTATTAATAATTTTATGTACTAAAATTTGGAAAAACTAAAGTAGAAATATATAATAGTACAATGCATAAGAAAACATTTGAATGTTTAGTTAAGGAGGAATTGAAATTTGATATAAATACTTGTCAAGAAAATACACGTAATTGGATGAAAAATATAAGTGACATTAAACAGATAAACATTTAGTCAAATGTAGATCTTTTGATGTCATCGTGGTTAGTATATGTATTGTCTTCTAAGTTGGTAACCAATTCGTCGTAGGTTGTTTTGCATAAATCTTTAGTTTGGATTAAGAGTTCAATATTGCTTCATGATTGTTCATGCTACACACTTAGATGTAGTGGTTGAGTTTTTTCCAACGATTGATCATATGTGCAACATCACTTTAGATTTGATTTCTATTGAACCGGGCACAATTTTTTTATTAACAATTCTAAGTAGACAACGATATTTGATTTTAGTGAGTTTTTTGCGATCTCTGTATTGTAATACTTGGGTTATGTCCTGTAACAATTGATGAAAAGACTAGTTGTATTTAATTTAAAGTTAGGTACATACCTAATATCTTCAAGCAGTCTCTCAATTCTATCATACAAAAGAAGCATAATTATTCCAACACCGATTTGTTATAAGACTTGTTATCACAAAGGAAAACTGAACCTTTCTCAAGTTCTATAAACTCCCAAAAATATAAATAGTTAGGTGTCATATGAAAGGAACAGGTGGAGTCCAAGATCAATTCACATTCATCAATACTACTTGACATCATGTGGACCTTTGATGATTCATAATCGACTTTCACCGAAGTTGTTTCACCGATGTAGACAATCCATCAACCCAAACGATCTATCAATGTTATTACGCTTATTTGCTTTTTAGGACAATACTTTCTTTTGTATCTTTCTTTCTTGTGGTGACAACACTTCTAGACATTCAACACTTTTCCTTCACGGGTCTTTGACTTTTAGACACCTCAAGAGAGATAGTCTCTCTTCCATACAACAAGGTTTCCTTGAAATGATCATTGGTCTTATTAAAGAACACAGCAACAACAACACTTGATCTTCATCATCAATCTAAATGTCAATATTTTCAAGATCAAAAATCAACTTATTGAATTCATCTAGTTCTTTGCTAACTACCTTTTCACTAATCTTCTTCTACATGTGCAACACTTGCTTTAGATACAAGCGGTTCATGATAAGTGTCAACTTTACTTGTTAATTTACTATCTTAGCCACTTAAATTGAATGTATTAAATTGAAAATCAGGAAAATAACAATCCACCCATTTAGAAATGTAGCATGGTTGAATTCATGTGAACTTATGTGAAAATTTATTGATGGTCGTAGGATGGTTACAGCAAAAGAAGCAAAAAGATATTTGAGCAAATTTTTTGAAATCAGGGAGTTCCGCTGAGCATTGGCATTAGGCACTAAGTGGATTCAAGACATAGAACAAATAAATGAAGCATCTCAAAGAGCTGAGCCTTGGCATTAGGTGCTGAGTGAATTCACACTAAAGAGAGGTGTAATTAGAGCCCAAAAGCTAATGAGCGAGCCTAGGAAGTGTTGAACGTAAGGGAAATCTTGAAGCTAAGAAAGATGATTTGTTTAGTGAAGTCACGTATGAACTTAAGCATAAGGAATACATTTAGATGAAGAATTGTATTCCACGAGCAGATTAACCATTAGTGGAGGCTTTAAAATAGGAGTAGGTGAATCAACAATATAGATACCAAGGGAAAATCGATCCTAGAGATCATCATTGGCAAGAAGCGAAAATGAGTTCAGAGAAACTTAACATGCTCTCAACAGTAAGCTACTCAAGAATTCTTTGTGACATGTCAATCATTATGAGTAGCTAACTTAATAGCTATTGGGATTGAATGACAATGTAACTCATCTTATTCTTGTGGTTTATATATGCAAGTATATTTCATTCCATTCAATTTGATTTTGTGTTTAATGCTTGATAAGTGAGAAATACCTATTATTGATCTTATAACTTGGAAAATAAATAATTTTTTTGACCTAAATCAAATCAACCAAAGACTTCAACTCCCAGTAACAGAGTTGTAGAAATTGGTTGTTGTTGTTCCAACATGAATGCAAAAATCAAATTATCGCAACTCAAGAAATTGATTATGGTTATTTGCTTTCTAGATAACCATGATTAATGGATTAACTTGGTTTGGCCTTAAGGAACAAAAGACTTGTAATGAAATGCATATATAATCATGGCGTGCAAATTGGTTTCAAAGTTTATTCAATCCCAATACACCATTATATCTGAAAACCATTACTTTCATAGTTACCTTTAATCATTATTCAAACTTGTTCCTTTTAAGTTAGTCTCATGTTTTTTATGTTAGATTCATATTTTACACATGTTTTATGAAAGGTGTTATAACTGTAACATCACCTTTTATTCCATGAGGATACAACAAACTTTTATGAACTATACTATAATTGACTCCGTCCACTTGCCAAGAGTTCCATCAGTTCTCAAAGGACTTATTCATGCACAAGATTTCAAGATTTTTCGGTAGCCCCATTGCAATCTTTTCCTTCAATGCTTGCCTTAACACCTTGTTTTCAAGACTCAAAACAATCACATTATGAGCCTTCTCCAACATTTTCTTGTTCTTGTCAAACATGGTTACATCAAGCTTAGATTCACTTTCCAAAGCTTTAAAGAGACCCTATTGAACCAGAAAAGCACACATATTCAACCACCACAACCCAAAATCATTCAAGTCAGTGAGTTTCTCAACCTTATACTTTGCAAAATTCATGATGATCGAGTTTCCTCACTCCACGTCCACAACACACCAGTTTGTAAGCAAATAACTCTCCAACCCACTAGATCATCTACCAACACAAACGAGTAAAGAACGATAATGCAGAGAGAAATTTAATGTGGTTCAATTGAAGTGTTAACTAACTTCAATCTACATTTATAGTCAAATATTCATTATTAACAAAGATTACAAGTCATGGTTTCTCTCATAGTAAACTCTTAACTCTAAGTTAGTTACAACAGTTCATACAATATACTATTTATATAGAAAATAACTCTCAAAACTAACTTTATTAAAACATGCCAAAATAGTTGGAGAAGACACGTGAGCAATTTAGGCAGACTTTGATAACAAACAAAGGAAATTACAACTGATATGGACTAGACTATTTGATACCCTTTAATGCTTTGATGAAAAACGCATGAAAAAGACATGTGATCTGGTCAAGGTATATAGTCTTGTACCACCATAGACTCTTGAACTATTACGATGTAATACATCAAACAATTTAAAATCTTTAGTTAAGATTTTACTAAACCAATCTTCACAATAAAGACATGACTTATAATTGAATTGTTATAATTAACAAGTATGCTTAAGTGATGGTGGAAATTAGGTTGATAAAAAAATTGTACCCAAGGGATCTCTATTGGCAAAGGTCCTGTGAGTATATGAGAGATTGAGTTGCAAATACATTAAGAGCAAGGTAGATCTTGTAACTTGTTTAGTGACCCTAGTGAATATGAAGCATTGTCATTATTGAGATGATTAGACTCATATACTAGGGTTAGGACTAGAACTCCAAACATTCATCCAAGATTGATGCATTTACATCATGTAAGTCATTGAGACACGGGGTCCGAGGCATTAATGATCCAAAATGTGTTAGTGGTGAAATATTAGGAGTTGTAATGAAGGAAAATCTCATAAATAGTTTATTGATGCATGTGATTAGTATGTACTAAGAATTTTTTACACTCTAATAAGACTATTTTTTGGATGATGCAAGTGAGAGTTTTTTAGTCAACACTAAGGATAGTGTGATAAATTGCTTTAATAGGTAAGAAAAAATCATGCTAACACACTCGTGGAAGGAAATTGTTTTCATTGATAATGTTAGGATTATTTATCTATTAATATAGTTTTCGATTGATGTTTGTCAAAATTTTATCAACCAATATTTGTGGGATATTTTTCGGTGTATGTAAACTAAA
This sequence comes from Phaseolus lunatus, assembly GCA_013389735.1. Lineage (NCBI taxonomy): Eukaryota > Viridiplantae > Streptophyta > Magnoliopsida > Fabales > Fabaceae > Phaseolus > Phaseolus lunatus. The sequence continues at coordinate 43,243,850 of CM023867.1, read as the reverse complement.
TTTTTTTAGTTGAAGTCTATAATGGTTATTTTTTGTCCATGTTTACGGTTAAAGTAGTAATTTTTGTATTTGGTAGTAATTGAACCACTTTATCCAATTCGGAAACTTAAACTTCAATAAATTTAAATTTCTTTATTCAAACACAATATCGAAAAAAATTAAGCAATTTAAAATGAAAGCAATTCAAATTTATTGTATTTGAATTTCTTGGAAACTGTAAAATTACCTATCTAAACTCAAAACAAAGAAATTAACATTTCAATCATGTTTAGTAGTATTTTTTAAAACTTTTATGACTTCATAATTGAGTTTACACATTGTCCTAAAGAGGTTAATCAAGTGAAGCACTAATATACAATTAATATACCTAGTGTTTGGATAAGTAATTTTTCAATTTCGAAGAAATTCAAATGTAATAAATTTTAATTGTTTTCGTTTTAAATATTTTATTTGCATATAAAAAAATATAAATTTATTAAATTAATTTTTTTTCTTTGATAAATTATCTTAGGTATAATCAAATAATATCAATAATATTCAAACTTATCTACAATCAATGAAAGTTAACAATAATATTATAGGAAAAGGAGATTGTGATTGTTAAACAAGAAAATATAAAAGATAATTAAAAATAATAGAGAATGTAATTTGACTCTCAAGTTTATTTACAACGAATTTCTTATTGATTTTCCTAAGATTATTATCCTTTAATTCTCACACAGATGTCACACTTAATCAAGCAAGCATAATCAAATTCAATAGAATCTTATAAAAAAAAAAGAAAAAGAAAAGAACATTTACTCATGCATTTAGTATCTCACTAGTTCCAAATATATACTTGTGAGATTTTTTATTTTCTACCTTTCAAACTAAGCGAACAATAGATCGTTTAGAACTAAGCGAACTAATCAATAAATCTAATCAAAGAAAAGAATTGAATCCTCAAAAAACATTCAAAAATAATTCCTTTGACAAAACTCAATTTTTAAAGGATAAAATAATAAAGCATAATTTGCTACAGAAAATTGAAGAACAAAACTTCATTGAACAAAACCTCAAAACTAAATGGGAAATTACAAGGGAATCAATCAAAAAGGATTTATGCTTCCATGTGAAAGCAAAAACAATAAAAATGTAAAAAGGAAATAAAACTTTTGCTTCTAATTTTGTTTTTGAGAGATATTGCATATTTAACTCTTTAATTCTTTAACTCAGATTTTGTTTCCCGTTTCTATTCAAAGAAAGCATCTTGAACTTTTGCATGATTTGACTGACAGACACTTCATTAGATCGTCTAGTCAAACGCTTCAATCAGAACATATAGTCAAATTGTATGCTCTGAGAAATATTAGTCAGTCTACTACAACTAAAACATAAGATTAGCAGAAATAATAGTTAAGGCCGAAATAAATCCAATTAGATGAATCTAAATTAAAATAGTGGATTTATTCATGATTACAATCCAAGAATCTATGATTAAAACTTTAAAGTGTGAATGAAATTATGCTCATCAAATACTCTCACACTTATCATTTTCAATTCTTGGGAAAAACACTCTATAGACTCACAATAAATCAAAGGGTATTTCTTCCTGCACCCCTACATTCTTTAAAATACCAGAATTATCTTTAATAATTTTGGGTGATTCCGGAATAGGAATTCCGTAAGTAAAAGATGTTTTCGAAACAAGGATTTTGTAAGCAAAGTGTGTTTTCAGAATAGAAAATCTAAAAGATAAAAAACCATTATGGAATATTTTTTTTGGAACATATTTTTGTAATTTTCAGAATAATAAATCTAAAATTCATAAAATATGTTTTAGAAAGTATGTTCCAAAAATACTTTAGAAAAAAAAATTAAAAATCATTTTTAAAGAAGGTAAAATGGTCTTTTCCAAAAACATGGAGTGTAAAAAACCATTTGTTGGGGTGCAGGGAGAAACACCCCAAATTAAAGGAACAAAGGATAAGCGAATAACAAAATTTACGTAAAGATTCTAAGAATCAACGACAACAAACATGGCAAAAATTCACGGAATCAAAAAGTGAAGAAAAATGTGAATAAAAATTCCTATTCCTATTTAATACAAAAGTAGGTAATGATGTTTAGTGCAATGATGGTGAAAGTCTGAAAATTTGAAAATTTTTCAAGATTTTCTCCAAAAACCCTTCCCTTCTTTGGTTTTTTCTTCAAGGAGTTTGAGCTTATTTTTTCTCCTTCTACGGTGTCGGGGCCCTTGTGGTTTGGTTATTTCTGTTGTTTTGGTTGTTTTTATAGATATTTCTGGGTTTTTTTTCTTTGCGTTTTTGGTTTTTCTTTTTCGCTTTCTCTGCAATATGGGTTCTGATTCTGCACGGTTCCAAATACCTTTGATATGTTTACAAGATAATGGTGTCTCCAAACAGGTTTATCAATTTGCATGGGTTCAATGCAAAACCTTTGCGCAAGCATTGAATAATGCTTGAAACGTCCCTTTTGTCGTAGTTGCCTTCACCATGCATCAAGGATGACATGGTTTCAGTTTAGATTCCAAAAAAAATGTATTTGGCTGGTTTGGAAGATTGCAAGAACCATTTGCATTGGAGGTTGATCCTGAATAAGGGGGATAAACCCTCTCGCCCCTTGAACTTTGCAAAAAGCTTAGCGGTATGCGGAGTTCTTTGGATGAATGGAAAGTTATTTCGTTGGGAAAGGGTTTTTTTGAAAAGACATGCGGAGAGTCTTAGCTGTTGGATTTTGGGACATATCTTTTTGTATTCTTGGGACTTTTTTTTGGACAAAGGACTTTGTTCTTGCTTCTATGAAGAAGACTCGGGGTTTCTTTGCCAGGGTTCTTGTGGATGTTGACCTTCTTTCAGATCTGCCACACCAACTATTTGTGGAAAGGCTTGGGTTTGCCTTTGTGGCTAAAGTTGAATATAAAAAGTTGCCATTTTTTTTTTCTTTTTGTAAAATGATTGGTCATCTTATTGCTAATTGCATAAGGTGCAATCTTGTTGTTGTTGTTGATCAAGGAAACAAAACCAATCAGGTTAAACAACAATATGCGGCCCGAAAAGTATAGAGACTTGAGGGAGGGTGTTTCCGCTCCTCACGATGGCATTTTTGCTCCTCATGATGGCATTTCTGCTCCTCATGACTTGGTTACTAATGAACATTCTCGGGCTTCTACTTCTAAACTTGATGACAAAACTTCAGATAGTTTGGAGGGAATGTCTAGTCTTGTGGAGGATTCTAAACTTCTGCATAATGAAGAAGGTTATCCTAAAAAGGTTTCCTCTAATAAAGAAACTAACCATGTTAATCATGTCTCTCCTAAGGGTATTCGGTTCAGTCACCCTCTAGGTTTGGTGTTGAACAATTCTTTTCAAAATCTCATGGTTTTACATGAACATATTAATGATGAATCTTTTGCTCCTGATAATGTCAATCGTATGGATGCTTTTCTCCTATGGAACCTTCACAAAATGCTGATACTACTCCCCCTGAGAATATTTCTACGCATGATTTAAATAAGGAAGTTATGCAGGAGGGTCATATATCTTTGGAATTTCATAGAAAATTCCAAGAAGAACTTGGCCTGGTCTCCAAAAGATAGGCTGATATGGTTAATGAAGAGGGATAATATCTTTCTGAAACCGAGGAATTTGTAGAAGAACAAGTTCAAACTTGAAGAACACCAGATAGATCTCCCTAACACTACACTAGAGCTGCGAGAACCTCTAAAGCAGGTCCCTCCAAAAGGAAATGATGCAAGTTTCAGTTTTTTCTATAACATCAGAGATTTGGCTAATTCTAAATCCATGAATATGTTGGGAAATCTTATTAGAAATCATAAACTAAAAATTATTTTTCTTGTTTGAACTTATGACTAATTTTTCTAATTTCACACTAGATTTTTTCAATCTTTTAATTTGAAGTTGGTTGCTTTTTCCGCTAACTTTGCTAAAGTTGCTAAGCTTTGGTGCCTTCGTGATGTTAACTTAAATATTACTTGTTGCATTCCTCTGTGCAATATATTGTTATATTTGTCATGTTGCAGGGCATGTCCTTGAATTTAGTTGGCATCTATGCAGCCAATTATTATATTAGGAGGATCTCCATTTGGTCTGCATCATCCAATTTGCAAGGTCCCTGGTGCATTATTGGATATTTTAATGTTGTCCTTTCAGCTGAGGAATCTAAAGGGGTAAATCCTCCTCATAATATCTCTTGCACTGATTTTCATAATTGGGTTGACACCAATAGTTTGCTTGCTCTTCCATTTTCGGGCCCTTCTTTCACTTGGTCTAATGGTAGACTAGGTGGCAATACAGTTGATAGAAAGTTGGACCAGGCTTTTGGTAACTTTAATTGTATTGATCACTGGGAAAGTTGCAGATATATGTTCTCCCTAGAAATTGCTCTGATCATCACCCTTTGTTGCTTTCTATTTCTGATAATGTGATTGTTAAAAGAACTCCTAGTTTAAAATGTTTTAAAATGTGGTTCCAGCACCCTGGCTTATTTTCTCTGGTCAAGGAATCCTGGATTTACCCTGCTTTTGGTTTCTCTATGCTTGTTCTCCAAAGAAAGCTGCAAATATTGAATGTGGTTCTTAAAGCCTGGAACAATAATACTTTTGGGAATGTTCACTTTGATGTGACTTGCTAACCAGAAAAAGCTAATAACTTATATTCAGAACATTATTGCTAATTCTTCTAATTATGTTATTTCTTCATTGCTTGCTCAAGAGAAGACTGTTATGGATGATCTGAACATGGCCTTGGATTGCCAAGCTATCTTTTGGAAGGAGAAAGCTAAGATGAATTGGTTCATGGATGGCGATAGGAACACAACTTTCTTTCATTCTGTGTTGAAAAAAGACATAATGCTAGTGGTATACACAAACTTGTTATTGGTGATTTTGTTCTGGAAGACCCAAAGCTCATTGAAGAGTTTATTCTCAATTTCTATACTGATTTATATGTTGTTGGATCTAGTCATACTACTCAGGCTCAAATTCCTACACTTTTTCTAAATGCATTCCTCCTCTTGTCAATCAAGCTGAGAATCTACTCTTAGACTAAAATTCCAGGTAATGTTGAAATTAAGCAAGTTGTTTTTAGCCTTAACATGGATGGTTCTCCTGGTATGGATGGTTTTGGGGGTTCTTTTCTTCAGGGTTGTTGGGATATTATTAGTGATGATGTTTGTGCTGATGTTAAGAAATTCTGTATTCAAAGTTGGATCCTACCTAACATGAATTCCAATATTGTTTCCCTTATTCCCAAGGTTCAAGGGGGTTGATTCTATAAAGAATTTCAGGCCTATTATTGTTGCTAATTTCTTATTTAAAATAATTTCTAAAATCCTCATTGTCAGACATGCTTGTGTTTGTAGTAGGACCATCTCCCACAATCAAAATGACAGTTGAAAGAAATAAGTAGAAAGAAATAGATGAATTGTATTTATGAGATAATTTACAAATGTGATTATAGTCTTTATTTATAGATTATTTTACAACCTAATTAAGGAAAGAAATAATATGTAATGAAAGCCAAAAATAATGGGTGATTAAAGTTGTACAACTCAAATCAAATCATTAATAAATTTTTCCTAATAAATAAAGAATGAAATTAACACTTAATTACAGAATAATTCTCCTGATTATGCAACACTTTTCCTTAAGTTGGTGAATGTATATCTATCATTCCCAACTTGCAAGTATGATCTTTGAACTGTTTTGTGGGAAGTCCCTTAGTAAGCATATCTGTCAATTGGAGTCTTGAAGGGATATACTCAGTGATTATAAGACCATTATCCAACTTCTCCTTAATAAAGTGTCGGTCTATCTCTACGTGTTTTATTCGATCATGTTGAACTGAATTGTGTGCAATATTGATAACGGGCTTATTATCACATGCCAAACCCATAGGAGTTTCATATTTTATTTTTAGGTCATTAAGTATGATCTTCATCCATAATAGTTCACACCCATTGAGCCATGACTCTAAATTCTTCCTCTGCACTTGATCTTGCAACTACATTTTGTTTCTTGCTCCTCTATGTCACCATATTTCCACCCAAGAACATGCAGTAGCCTGTGGTGGATCTCCAATCAACAATCGATCCTGCATAGTCAGCATCAGTATATACTTTCATGGATAAGTTTTCCCCCTTTTTGAATAGTAATCCTTTTCCTGGAGAGGCTTTTAAGTACTGAATAATTCTATCTACTGCCTGCAAGTGTCTTTCTCTTGGATCATGCATAAATTGGCTAACCACACAAACTGCATAAGCTATGTATGGCCTAATATGTGATAGATAAATGAGTTTTCTCATAAGTCTTTGATATTGTGTCATCTCAACTTTTGGGTTTTCCTTATCATTCCCAATCTTATGATTTTGCTCTATTGGCACTTCAGTGGTCTTACAACCCAACTTACCAGTCTCTTTAAGAAGATCAAGGATGTATTTCCTTTGAGAAATAAAGGAGTCCTGTCTCGAGTAAGCAACCTCTATCCCAAGGAAGTACTCAGCTTCCCAAGATCCTTCATCTTAAATTAAGCAACCAGTCTCTCCCTCAATTTTTTTTTTCAATCTTATCATCACTTGTAATAATCATATCATCTACAAAGACCAAAATTAGAGCGAGTTTACTATTCTGAGAATGTTTTATAAACAGAGTATGGTCACCTTAGCGTTGTCGGTACCCCAAAGATACCATAGCTTGAGTAAACATTCCAAACCAAGCACGAGGTGATTGTTTAAGATCATATAGGGTCATAGGGTCTTTTTAAGTCTGCACACCTTATTCTTTTCATTAACAACACCATAACCAAGTGGAATCTCCATGTATACTTCTTCCTCCAAGCTTCCATGCAAGAAGGCATTCTTAACATCAAATTGATGCATCTCCCAACCAAAGTGCACTATCAAGGAGAGAATAATTCTGACTGTATTCATTTTTTCCACTGGAGCAAAAGTCTCCTCATAATCAATCCCATAGGTTTGAGCGTACCCTTTTGCAACCAACCTTGCCTTATATCGATCCAATGTGCCATTAGACTGATACTTATCTGCAGTGTTGTCAAGATCATGAGTTAACTCGCGGATCTTTCGAGTTTACGATCTTTTTAGGCAAAATCGTGTCGGATCGGAGATGGGATCGGAACTTTGCTGGATTGGACGATCCATGGGCCCTCGCGATCCATGACGCAACCCAAAAAAAACCCCAAAACCAAAAAAATCCTAATTTTGAAAACTGAAACCCTAATTTGAAATCCAACCCTATTTTTTCATAACCTGTGCTGCCCCTTGTGCTTGCCGTCGCCACTCCTTCTCGCCACCTTCGCACACCACCGTGAACACTCCTGCTCGCTGCTGCTGCCTTTGCGCACCACCGCGCATGCTTCTACTCGCTGATGTCGCCTTCGCGCACCATTGTGAACACTGCGTTGTGCCGCCGTTGCCTTTGCGCTCCATTGCGAACGTTGCCTTGCGCCGTCATCGCCTTCGTGCTTCCTCCACCTTCGCGTTGTCTCTGCTCCGCCACTGCCTTTCGCTGATTTGGGTGATAATTTATAATGGCTAGTGGAAGAACATATTCTGCATGGAAGCATTGTGTATCTGTAGATGGAAAAACGAGGAATTTAAGATGCAAATACTGTGATAAAGTATTAACAAGTGGGGTTTACAAATTAAAGCATCATTTAGCAGGGACTTCAAAGGATGTGGGAGAATGTATATCTGTGCCGGAAGAGGTTAAAAAATCAATGATGGGCACTGTTGTTTCTCTCTAGCAAAATTTGTTAAGGAAATCAATAGCTAGGGAAGAGAGTACGGTGGGACAGACAGAAAGTGGTAGAAAAAGATCAATTGAAGGAGAGATCGGGGACTCATCGAATATTTTCAAGAGAAAAGGATCTCAAAGTACTATCAATTCCATTTTGAAGAAGAATGATAGAGAGAATGCTTGCCAAGAGATCGCCCGATATTTCTGCAATAATGTTATTCCTTTCAATGTAGCAAAGAGTGAGGATTTTAAGAGGATGGTTGAATTAATTGGTAGACATGGTCCTAGATCAAAGCCACCATCCTATTATGAAATAAGACTGAAATATTTGAAGCAAGAGGTTGAGAAGACAAATCTGATTATAGAAGAACATAAACTTTTATGGAAAAAATATGGATGTACAATAATGACAGATGGCTGGACTGATAGGATAGGAAGAGGAGGACTATACTTAATTTTTTGGTAAACTGTCTCTTTGAAGTCTATTGATGCATTTAATATATGCAAGATAGCTGACAAAATCTTCAAAATGATGGATGGTATTGTTGAAGAGGTTGGGGAAGAAAATGTCATCCAAATTGTAACGGATAATGCAACAAATTATAAAGCAATTGGGGAGTTGTTAATGCAAAAGAGGAAAAAGTTGTATTGGACCTCTTGTGCAACCCATTGCATTGATCTAATGTTGGAAGATTTTGAAAAGAAAATACCATTCCATCACGACACAATCGCCAATGGTAAGAAAATTACAACCTACATTTACTCAAGAACTGGTCTTATCTCCTTGTTGCACAAATATAGTGAAGGAAAAGATTTGATAAGACCAACCAATACTCGTTTTGCCACTTCTTATCTGACTTTAGGATGCTTGAAGGATAATAAAGGATCACTTATTAAGATGTTCACATCCTCAGAGTGACAATCTAGTCAATTTGCAAAAACTAGAGATGGAGGGTTGGTGGAAAATTTGATATTGGACAAGGGATTTTGGAAAAACATTTTAAATTGTTTGAGGGGTGTTCTTCCCTTGATTAAAGTGCCGCGCATGGTTGATTCAGATGAGAAACCAACCATGGAATTTATTTATGAAGAGATGAATATTGCAAAAGAGAAGATACAAAGTCTCTTCAATGGAGTTAGTAAAAGGTAATTTACCTATATTTGATTTCTAAATTAGATATATAGACTTGCTTTGGAGATTAATTTATTTATTTTTATCTTATTTAGCTACACTCTCCTTTGGGAAATCATTGATCAAAGATGGGACAACCAATTGCATAGGTTGTTGCGTGCAGCAGGCTATTATCTTAATCCCATTTTACACTATCATCCTAACTTTAAAGTTGATTACGAGGTGAAATGTGGAATGTATGAATGTTTGGAGAGGTTGGTGAGAGACCTTCAGGTGATGAGTAAAATTGATCTTCAATTAGAGAGTTCCAAGACCAAGTCTGGATTGTATGGTACTCCCTTAGCTCAACTTGGACTCAAGACCAAAAATCCATCACAATGGTGAGAATCTTATGGTGATGAACATCCAAAACTACAAAGATTTGCAATTAGAGTATTGAATTTGACTTGTAGTTCATCTGGTTGTGAGCGTAATTGGAGTGCTTTTGAAAGGGTAAGAATTTAAATTATTGAAAGTGATTTCATAATTATTTTTTAGATGATCATATGATGTGTTAACTAGTTTTATAATTATTTAGGTCCACACTAAAAAAAGAAATCATTTACACCAAATGACTATGAATGATGTGGTGTTTGTGATGACTAATTCAAGATTGACAAAGACGAAAGATGTTAGAAAAGCAAAAGAATATACTATTGATGATCTTTCTTCTGATGATGAATGGACTGTGGAGGAAAATGAAACATTAGATGGTTTAGATTAATACATATTACTTGAAGTTAGAGCTAGTAAAGGAGCAACAACTGCTCCATCCATTAATGATTTGGAGGTTCCTCCAATTGATGATGATAATGATTTGGAAGTTCCCCCAATTGATGATAATGAAAATGAAGATCTTTTGGAGGACAAAGATAATTATCCTATGATTAATGTGAATGATTTGATTGGATAGTTTATTTGTATTAAACATTATCTATCTACTTTTAATTATGTTATGTATTTGGACCATTTAGTTATGTTATATATTTGGACCATTTTATGAATTATGAATCTATGTTAAATTATGTTATGTATTTGAACCATTTCATGAATTATTTTATGTATAGTAACTCAAATAGTAACTCTTTTGAGTCGAGTTACGATTTCCGAGTTACAAGTTTTTTTACCCTCTTTGATTCGCCTCTAAGTTACGAGTTTGATAACATTGCTTATCTGTGTATATCCACCGACAACCCACTGCCTTCTTATTCTTTGGTCTCTCTACAATCTCCCAAGTCTCATTATTTTCTAATGCCTGCATTTCTTCATTCATGACTTGAATCCAGTTCTCATCTTTTAAGGCTTCTTGTATTGATGTAGGGATTCTAATGGAATCAATAGCTGAAAAAAAACTTTGATGCTACATAGAAAGTATTTTTGTAGACACAAATTAGGAAATAGGATATTTGGCACAAGATCTTTTTTCTTTTCTCAAGGCAATAAGTAAATCATCTTGGTTAGTTTCATTTAAGGTGTCCTCAAGAGTCTCACAAGTATGAGTTTTTACCTCCAGTTTAGACAATTGAAGTTGCTGTTCGACTAGGATGGGTTCTTGTTGCCTTCGCTGATATTGTTTCCTATTAAGAAGTGGACTTTAAGCCTAACTCAACCTCATAAAATCGGCTTATAAGGTGAGGTTTGCACCCACTTATATACAATGAAATGTCCTTATCTTTAGTCGATGTGGGATCTCCAACACACCCCCTCACGTCGAGAGTGACAACTCATGCGCGGGACAACATATTATGGGTGGTCCGATAATGACCCGATAGCGGGTGGCTTGATAAGTCCAACAAACACTCGCTAGGATAGACTTTAAATGACTCTGATACCATATTAAGAAGTGGACTTTAAGCCTAACTCAACCTTATAAAACCGACTTATAAGGTGACGTTTGCACCCACTTATATACAATGAAATGTCCTTATCTTTAGTTGATGTGGGATCTCCAACATTTCCCAAAGTATATGTCTTCATTATTCTTCTCTAGTAATGACGCTGGCATAGGGTTTTTGTCATTCTCTCGAAGAATGAAATCTTGCAACAAAGGAAAAGGTGGCAACTCAAGTGCTCAGCTTCTTGAATACTCTCCCCTTGAAGTTGAGAACTAGGAAAGAAAGACTCTGTTTCATGGAAGGTGACATCCTTGAAAATATAAACTTTATGACTTTGAGGGTGATAACATTTGTACCCCTTTTCGTTGGGGGCATAATCGATGAAGACATATTTGGTGGTGCGAGGATCTAACTTACCCTGATATGGACTATGAACATGGACAAAAGCATGACAACCAAAGACACGAATCTGAAGACTAGTCAAAATGGGAATAGAAGGATAGAGTGTGGTCATAAGTTGAATAGGAGTAACACCCTCTAGAACTCGAGAGGTAATCTATTAATCAAATAAGTGACAGTCAAGACTTCTTCCCCCAGTAAGATCTAGGAACAGACGTTTGGAAAAGTAAAGCTCTAGTAACCTCTAGGAGATGATAATTTTTCTTTTCAGCAACCCCATTTTGTTGAGAAGTATCCACATAGGTTAATTCATGAACAACTCCATTTTCCTTAAGGAACTTGGAAATGTTTTGATTCACATATTCTCTTCCATTATCAGAACATAATCTTTTAATTGGAATTTCAAATTGTGTTTGAACCATTTTGTAAAACTTTACAAATAAGTGAAAAACTTCAAACTTATCTTTCATGAGGATTATCTAGGTAATCCGAGTACAGTCATCAATAAATGAAACAAACCATTTTGCACCTGAGATATTAGGAATAGGTGAAGGTCCCCATACATCTAAATGAATAAGATTAAAAGGTTTAGAACTTCTATTATTATTAAAGGAAAAGTTGTTCTATGGTGTTTAGCAAATTGACAAACATCATAATAAAAAGACTAAACCGATAATTTTGTAAATAAAATAGGAAATAATGAATTTAGGGTACTAAAAGGAAGATGACCAAGACGTCTCTATTGAAGCCATATCTGAGAAGATGATCAAGATTTTGTGCCTTGCTGAAGATTAAAAGTGTGTGCCTGTAGTTTAGCACACTTTTTATTTTCTTCCTGCGGTAAGTAATATAACCCACCCTACTCTTTAGCAAGTCCAATCGTCCTTCTCGTGGCAAGATCCTGAAAAACACAATGAGAAGGAAAAAATATCATTGCACAATTTAAATCTTGGGTAATCTTATGAATAGACAAGAGTTTATTAGATAGGTTTGGAACATGAAACACATTTTTTAAAGGAAAGTAAGGTTGAAGGTGGATGTTACCACGACCAGTAATGGAGGTATTGGAACCATTAACAACAGTAATATGTTGGTTACAAGATAAGGCATTGTAGAATGAAAAATAAGAGGAATGAGGTGTCATATGATCAGTAGTATCAGAGTCTATAATCCAGATATTCTCAGTACTAGAAGCATTAAAGGATAACAAGCTAGAACTTTTACCACTCATGGTTAAATAACAAGAGCTAGTCTTACTAAGAGAGTTCATGAGAGCTCGTAAACATTCTAACTCTTCTTTGCTGAGAGAGGGGACCTCCTCTGCTATTTGAGGGAAAGGTAGGGTTGTCGCACTTTCAGAATCAGATGATGCTCGATTAGCTTGCCTTTGTATGATACCTTTGAATCCTTCGATACGTTCCAAGACCTTATCCTTTCCATGAAGTTAGAAGCACCTTTCCTTAGTATGACCCGTCTTCTTACAATAGCTACACCAACGATCATCACAATTAGTCTTTGTGGGAGGCTTTCCAAATGAAGGAAATGAACCTCTTATAGGGCTCTTGCTAGTCGCCAGAGTTGAACCATCAACAGAATTGCCAACAGCTAGAGTTGAACTATCAACGGATTGCCCCCATCCAACGTTACTGACCTCCGAGTTTCTTCCCCTCATACAATGTGAAAAACTTTTGAGTTCAATCCAAAATGAAATTTAAATATGCGTACCCTTTCAAGGAATTGTGCTAGTGCAATAGAGTCACTTGTGCACTTCATTCTCAAATGTTGATATTGATCTAATTCGATCCATAAACCATTCAACATAACATAGTAGTTTGTTACTGAAAGGTTCCCTTGGCTGGTATGGAAGATCTTGTTTTCTATCTCGTAACATGCTGCAATATCTTTTTTCATAAAGTAAGTTTGACAAAGGTTTTCCCAAATCTCCTTAGTTGTGGAGAAGAAAATACAATTTCAGCTAATCTTTGGTGTCATAGAATTCCATAACCAGGTCATGATAAGAGAGTCTTCATCGTCCCAATCTTCATATTTAGGATCGTTTTTGGCAGAAGGGTTCCCTTCTAGGTGATTCAATTTCTTCCTTCCCTTGAGGGCAGCACGAACCAATTGGGCCCATTACAAATGTGATTACCGTCTCTATTTGTATATTGTTTTACAACCTAATTAAGGAAAGAAATAATAGATAATGAAAGTCAGAAATAATGAGTGATTAAAGTTATACAAATCAAATAAAATCAAATCACTAACAGATCTGTCATAATAAATAGAAAATGGAATCTGCACTTAATTACAGAATAATTCTCCTGATTGTGCAACAATGACTTCATCAAAGTGTGGAATATTAAAGACTTCATTTGTATAGTTTTGAAACCATTAATATGTTGTCGAAAAAAAAGTAAAGGGAGGTAATGTTGCTATTCAAATTGATATTTCCAAAGCATTTGACCCTCTTAGCTGGAGTTTCTTCTTGCATGTTCTTCAGCAATTTGGATTTCACCCGATCTTTCATCAAATGGATTCATACCATTTTTAAATCTATTTTTCTTTCTATAAGAATCAATGGCAATTCAGTTGGTTATTTTTATTGTAGTCAGGGTGTTAAGTAAGGAGATCCTTTATCTCCTTTTCTCTTTTGCTTGGTTGAAGAGGTGCGTAGCGGAGGTTTATCTTAGTTGGTTCATGGGCGACAAATTCTACATATGGTTGGTCCTAAAGGGGTTGTTTTTCCCTCACATGTTCTTTATGTAAATGATTTTTTTTTTTTGTAGCGATAACAAAAAATCCTTGACCAAAGTTATGGAGTTTTTACAAGCATATGGTACCTCTTTTGGCCAGTGGATGAATGTTTCCAAAAGTCTTTTCTTCACTGTTGATAACTCTCCTTCTTTCAGTGGTAGAATTAAAACTATTTTAGGTTGCAATAGGGTTCTATTCTTTTTAATTATCTTGGTGTTTTGATCTTTGTTGGTGATCCTAAGTCTCGTTATTTTTAGCCTCAGGACTGATAAGGTTAAAAATAAATTAGTCACTTGGAAAGGTAAAAGTTTAAGTATGATATGAAGGATCTAATTAGTTAACTTTGTTATTTATGGTATTATGGCATACAATTTTTAAATTTATGGATGAAATCTTATTCTTTTAAAAGAGGTTAACAAATGGATAAGAAATTTCATTTGGATTAGGGATGTTAATAAGGTTGGTTTGGTTATTGTTAAATGGAATTCTGTTTGCATTTCTAAGTAGGATGGATGTTTGCTAGTGCTTAATTTGCATGTGGAAAATAAAGCATATATCCTTTGGTTAGCTTGGGATTTTGCCTACAATAATATGCCTTGGTATAATATTATGCATGCTAGATTATTCAAATCTAAGTATTTAAAGTTTCCTTCTTATCATTCTTCATCTATTTGGCTTGACATTAATGAATTTTATGATACTGTTCTAGATAATACTTTTTGGATTGTTGAAAGGGATGATCAAATTAATTTCTAGAATGATTTACGATGTTCTTCTAAATGCATTTCCTTTATTATTGGGTGCCTTATCTTGAAAGAATTAGTCATACTTATATTGTTGTTGATGGTTGGAATGACTCTGGTTGAGATTTTTCTTTGGATATTTATAGACATCTTTTATTCATTCCATTAATCATTTGATGCTCTTGAATTTTCCTGATATTCCTAATTAGAGGATGAAGGATAGTGAGGTTTTTAATCAGAAAGTTACCAAGGATTTTTTTTTTCTTGTGACTGGGGGAAGTTAATTCAGTTTAGTTTCATTCCTTGTGTTAAATCTTTAGTGCTTTGGAAGGTCCTTCATAAGAGGCTTTCTCCTGATAATGAGGTTAAAAAAAGAGGTGTTGTTTTATGTTCTATGTGCTCTCTGTTCAGGGTGCTAGAAGAAAGTATTGACCATCTATTTTTTTATTTGTCCTTCTATTTATTTTATTTGGTCATGGCTTTAGAATATTTTTCCTAATCTTAATAATTTTTCATGTTTTGGTTTTATTACTTTTCTTAAGTCTTCTGATTAACCCCATTATTAAGCACATTAAGCTTATTGCTATCAATTTTTCTCTTTAGATGATATGAAGGATGAGGAATCATACTAGATTTCAACAGTGCATTAGTATGGTTATTGCCATTCACATGGTTAAGGATTGCATTCGAATTTTAGGTAATATGTCTAAAAAATGTATATCCAATCATATGGATGACTTCTCTGTCTTGAAGTTTTTTTGCATTAGCACCAGATCTAATAAGATCACTCTGTTCATGTGCAAGTGTATTCAGACTTTTCTTATGTGGATTGGATTAAAGTGAACATTAACAAAGCTGCTAAGGGTCTCTAGGCCTTGCTGCTTGTGTGTGTATCTTCATAAGGAGCTGTGAGAAATATATTGGTGGTTTTTCTACTTTTTTGGGAAAATTAGAGTGCCTTGTATGCTGAGGTCATGGGGGCTATTCTTGTCACTGAACATGCTCAGAGTGTTGTGTTCAGAAAGCTTTGGTTGGAGAGTGATTCTACTTTGCTCGGTCAAGTTTTTTTCTTCTGCTAATGTGGTTCCTTGGACACTTAGAGGGAAGTGGAGAAGGTGTATGCAACTATGTGTTGGCATGAACTTCAAAGTTTTTCATATTTTTAGGGAAGATAATAATTGGGTTGATAAATTGGCTAATTTGAGTGGTGATAATAAGTTACACTTTTTTTTTTGGTACTATGTTATGGCTCCTTATCTTAGTTTGAATTTTTCCATAACAAATATCAATTTCTTTTATTCCATGTCTAGGCTGTGTTCCTTTTCTTACATGGATTTTAATTTGAACCCCATGTTTTTGTATTCCTTTCTTTTATTTTTATGTTATGTTTCATAAGAAGACAAATAATTGATGGATATTCAGATGTTAGGATAAGTGAGATCTCAAAATTCATATTGATGTTTCACATTTTCAAATATTTTTTTCCCTTTTTTTTAAATAGTCCTTGCAAACATTGATAAAAAGTAATAACTACATAAAGTAAAAAAAATATAACTTACTCATTGAAAAATAATATCACCAACACTGATAAAAAAAACCTTGATAAACATCAATCCAAAAATATCTCTAACCTAGATCGATGGATAAATAATTCCAACAATGTCAATATGAAAACCAACTCTAATCAATGTCAACTAAAAAAATTTACTATCAATATTATAAAAAAAAACCCATTAATGTCAATAAAATTCCTTAATTGATGCCTGAAAAATAACTATATTAATATTGGATTAAATTTTTTTTATTAACATTCTTCACTAAATAATCATGACCTACATTCTTATTCAAATTCTTACTTTTTTTTAATATAATTTGAAATTTTTGTAATTTAAAGTAATCATATTATTTTCATAAACTTCTAAAATTTTTGTTACAAAATATTCTAAATTTTCAATAAAATAAAAAGTATCCTCTAAAAAATTCCTATCCGAAAAGAAGCATTTTGCCAAGCATTACATCATCTAGGACTTGTCTACCACTTCCGCTGAGCACAACTACTGTGGTATTTGGATCACTGCATAGTGCTGTCAAAGGTTGTCTCAGTTTTGGATGCACCTTAAGTTCCATTTCTTTAATCTGATCACCTGTTTTCTCCACTGGTTCAGTTAAAGTTCCACTGAATCCCTGCAGTGTATAGCCAGTTTTGAGAGAAAATGTTAATACAAAAATTCATAAACGTAAACCAATGCTGGTTAGGATTCATACCAGCGTAACATTGTGTAACAAAAAGCATCCAGTTTTTCAATGAAAATGATTTTGCTTTAGGGGTTGCAAACTCAAACTTCGTAAATAAATATCACCATGAGAAAGTCTTATAACATATATAAAGAGTAAATTCAACATAAACACACGTATAAGAAGTTGACATCTTTGTCTGGAAAAATAAAAATTTACCAAAAGAAAGTATATTATCGACCATGTATAGAACTCTATTAATACCAAAATTGGCTAACTTATCCACACAATAGTTCCCTTTCCTAATGATCTCCGTGCTTTTCTAAAAACAACCCATAATCAGTGCTTTTTGGTCCCTAGATATACCACCACAAGCAACAGCACCCGGAGGTCCCAGACAGCCCCATCAGTATTGCATTTGATCCATCCAACAGAAGGAGCAACCAATAAGAGTGGTCTAATATTAGGGATCCTTGCCAGACACCAAAACCTTTAAGAATGAGGAACTCGGTTATGTTATTTCATAGCTCCTTGACAGTGATTTCCAGCTTAACTTACCTCTGAATAAATCCTATTTTTCAGATTAGTATACTCAACATGCCATTGTCAAAATGGAGTTCTACTCTGCCAGATCAAAGCTATTACACAACAAGTGGTTGCTTGGAATAATGTTCTACCTTGTATACTCCAGCTTCCGTTTAAAATGTTTAACAAACTTTGCAAGGATGATCTGTCTATATTATACCGAATAGAGCTGCTGACCCAATTCCAAAATTTGACAGAAAATGGGGGCATTTCAGGAAGAGGTGTTCTGCAGCGAAGCACCGCAATATCATCACCATGCCGTCTTTAATTAAATTATCTCCAGTTGGATTGGAAGCTTGTCTTGCATCAAGCTCCATAAGAAAGGATCTCAAAGTGAGAATAGTCTTATTTCATAAAAGTCTGACCCAAGGTGGTACAGTCACAGTAGTATAAAATTGATCATAAGCTATCTTCCAAGTAACTTCTCCATCCATAGACCAAGTCTATTTATGTTGGTTCTCGACCTCTGGAAAAGGTATGCTCAGCTTTCTGATTTCCTCCATCAATGTCTGATGGTTGTTTATAATATATTCAGGTACGTTCCACTTCTTATTTTCAATAAAATCAGAGACCTTAGCTTGTAGCTGAATGTTTGATAGGAGACCCCAGTTCCTAGTTCTAGTTTTGGCTGCCCAAATATGCATTTCTTCCTCTTCAGCTTCAAATCATTTGCTGTCAGCACACATAAAACTTCCTTCAACTGAAAAACAAAGTCTCTAAATCCTTGTACACTAGAATATTTTCAGAGAAGCGCACGCACTTTCCCAAAAATGGTTTAAGCACTTCATTCGTAAGTGATTCAAAGGTGGAAGGTACATTCCTTGCAATTCTAGTCTCATATAATCATGACCTAGTAGGGCTTGGTCTTCCCAACATGATCTGCACTATATTTGTCATCACACCTAAAACAATCCCTTTATGTTCCTTGAAACTCAGCCTCTTACCTTCTTTGCAATTCTAGTCTACTATAATCATGACCTATAGTGCTTGGTCTTCCCAACATGATCTGAACTATATTTTTCATCACACCTAAAACAATCCCTTTCATGATCTTTCTTGAAACTCAGCCTCTTTAAACCTTACTGCTGATTCTAGTCTACTATAATCATGACCTAGTACTGCTTGGTCTTCCCAACATGATCTGAACTATATTTTTCATCACACCTAAAACAACCCCTTTATGATCTTCCTTGAAACTCAGCCTCTTAAACCCTCCCATGCTAATTTTGAAAGTCTCACCTTGTGCATATCTTCACCTTGTGCATATCTTTGATCGATGTGCGATCTCCAACAAGAATATGTTGTGAATTCAAATTCTCCTTCATAAATACTGTCTATGACTCATAAATGCCTTACCTTGCATTACCATTAGTATGAGCTTCACCTTTTATGATTTGGATCTTTCTTCCAGGACAAATACTGGTTAGACCTAGCTCTACGTTCCTTAAACCCATTTCTGTCAAAGGTCGGAAATGGAATAGTAGATTTTTTAGCTTCACCTCTTCTTCCATATAAACTCCTCATGCATGCACCCTTGAACTGCACAGAATTTCTTAGTCACCCTCATTGCGTGTTACCAAGTTCTCCCATAAAATTTCTGAGTCACCCTCTTGGACTTTCTTTGTCCCTTTTGCCTCTGGATCTCATCCATCCAAGTTTCTAATTGTAATTCAACAACACAAGTGGTGCCATTAAGAATTGGCCTTTCACCACCTACGGCTTCCCAATCATAATCCTTAACTTTTGTGGTACACAAGCTTCTGAAAGGAGCTCTGGTACCAGTTAATAAAATTGGAATGAGTACAAAAAAAAAAAAAAAAACACAAGAACTCACAAAATCCACCCAAATGAAAACAGAGTGCAATACAATTTCACTACAATTTCAAGAGTTCCAGCAGTTTTCTTATCCTCTGGACACTTCTTAGTATGCCTTGCATAAACCTGTGTGACTGGGATCTTTATTTATCAAAATATCCTAGTCTATCTCAGTTACACGATATATTTCACTGTATCTACTCAGCAAATGAAGCACTATCTTGTAGAAAACACTCAGATAAGGAGAAAAAGACAAGGAGGAAACAAAAAAAAGGCTTATTCAGAGAAGTCTCAAGCTTCACTGAGACATCATACCAAAATGAGCAATCGATTCGTTGATTGCTGATAACTTTCAATTGCAGCCTTGGTTGCAAGCTGAGGTGGAACTTGTCTTGTCCTTAGTTGTGCCTCAATAACAGTATCATTTAGTTCACTGCAAATATAATATTCAAAGATTCATCATATATGGATCTCTCCAAAACATCAAAGCAAGAGATGTATTATCTACTAACATATCTTGGTTGATAAATTACAATCGCAAATCATGTCTTTCCACTATTCCTAAAATACATATGTAACAAGTAAATAACCATCATAATTAAGCATGAAATTATCTTTAAATACAACCAAGACTGGGATAAAAGCAAACAACAGCAATAGATTTACAAGCAACTTGGTTGGATTAGTCTTTATAGTGATGCTTTGCACTCGCAGAAACCACAAAGCCCACAGCTGAACCATGATCATATGTATAAAAGTTGAGCACTCTAAAAGGATGACTTACATCGATTAAAAATTTCAGAGACCTGAGAATGTAACAAAAAATGGGGAGATTCCACTGTTTTCCAAAAAAGAATTATACTGAAGATAAATGACAAACTCCTAAAAAAAAGATATTCAAAATACCAAGGCTTTTCTTAAGAAGGACATGATAGAAGCTATGAAATGGAATCTTTAAGAATTAAACGTTTAAAAAAAAAAATGGTTTAGTAGTTTCTTCTTAGAATAACTACGATAAGTTATGAATGCTACTTTTATTCCTTCACATTTGATTACAGGGCACAAGTTAACAAAATCCAGATAATATGCATACCTTACGAAGGTTCCTGCCCATTCTTGAGCAGTGTGAGATGTTACATGAAGAAAATTATGCTTATGCCTCTTTTCTCTTTCTGCAGATGGCATCTTCAGAGCCCTGGCAATTGCAGCAGCAACTTCTGTAACGTTCCACGGGTTGACAAGAATTGCCCCAGCCCCAAGAGACTGTGCAGCACCAGCAAACTTCAAGAAGCATACCAAATATTAGGAATCAGATCAACATAATACATATCTAGTTAAAGCTAGTTAAAGAAATCAACGTGCAATAATTGAATTATCAAAACAACACATGAAAGCTTTCCATAAACCAAGATGGGAACTAAATATGATCTAGATAAGAATAAAGAAATGAAACATTGATGCCTATCATTTATTTAAACTACTTTAGATGGTAAAAGTTTAAGCACGGTGCAGAGTTGTATTGTCAGATGCTCAATAATGGAATTAAAATAATATTTGATGACGATGAGTATGACTTATCAAATGCATACTGTAATACAACTCAAATTAGTCTAAAACAATGTACACACTAGAAGGGAGTGTTTCAGTATAGAACTGAAAACTTTTTTTACTTTAAAACCCTTTTGAAATCAGCCATATAAGTTTTAAAACACGCAAGCTTCATCCAAAGGCTTTAAAAGAAGGATAGAAAATGCAAGTATAGAAAAAGATTTGTTTTATACTAGTTCACTCAAATTAAACTACACCTGATTCTTCTTTAATTTGAGAAAGGTTCCATTAATCAAAATTGATTACAAAACAAATTTTATTTACTACTACTTTTGGCTTACAACAATTATTCTCTGTATAACTCCTTGCTACCCACAATCTTTACAAAATATTTCCAAGTATTCTTTAATATTAAGTCACTTGACTTTCGCGAATGCAGAGTTTAATAAATTATATAATTCACAAGGTGAGGATACACAATTAAGCACAAAACACTTTTGCTAAGGCAAAAGTTATGAGCTCAAGCTATAAAGCTTTCATCTGGATGAGTTATTGGACACACAAAGTATTGTAGAAGGTTTCTAGGAGATTTTTCTTTCAATCTTTCCCCTCTTGTCTCTTATATATTGGATCAACAACTTTTGCTCTAAAAAAAAAAAAACGCAACTTTTGACATGGTACTCCCAATAGATGTAAAACTAACCAGTTCTAGGAATACCAATACTCGAAGAACCAGAAGAATAGGGAACCCCAAGGGAAGAGTTCCAATTGGAATGTTATTCAAAAGAAGAATGAATTACAATGAATACCAAAAAACTAACTACACATGCAACAACAATACTTGCCTTTATATCCAACAACAACTGTTTTACTAAAAAATGGTAAATTTACTACTAACCAATTCCCCCACGTGACATCGCCTAAAAAGGATCATCTGACAAACAAATTTCATAACACAACACTCATACAATGTCAAGAACTAACTCTCCTAAAAGTTAAAATGTTTAGACTTAGCATCAGTCTTATATCTATAAAATGGAGCATTAGTTAATCCACGGGACAGCAATCAGCACACTTCAAGATAGAGCAAATAAACAAATACAAAGAGGGTCCAATGTACCAGCATAATTAATTAATCAGTAGTGCTTTGAATAGAATGAAAATTGATATGCATTGCATTACATGTTTATATATCAAAATTACAGGGTAAAGTACCTGACCAAGCATTGCTGCCTTGGCTTCAATACTTCAAACTCCCCATCCAGCAACACCAAGCCCTTCTATCATAGTTGTATGTGAATCAGTCCCAACCACACTGTCAGGATAGAGTAGGCCCTCATTGGTGAATACAAGCCTTCCAAGATATTCAAGATTGACCTGGAATTCAAGACATCAAACCAAAAATCCCCAACTTTAATTAAAAATGAACAATTAAATTCAATGAAGTCATTTGGCGTATATATTTCCAAATTTACCTGATGTACTATACCAGAACCAGGAGGAACAACAAGCATATTAGGGAATGCAGTTGACCCCCATTTAAGAAAAGCAAATCCCTCCTTGTTTCTCTGGAATTCAAGCTCCATTATTGGCCTGCACTGCATTTTCAGACCTTGTAACATCCACTTGAACTGAATGATCAATGACAATATTAACAGGAACCTGCCCATAATTATACCTAAGAAGTCAGAATAACTTCACAAACATAAAACATAAGGAGAATATGTTTAATACAGTGTTTGTATTAAACACCCATGTTTGTATTTGCGTATTTTCAAACAATAATTCCTAATACCCATGTTTGGTACATATGCTTTTATCCAGAAAGGGGTGCAAAGAGAATTTGTCTTGGTGCATAACGAAAAGCCCTACATCCAATGAAGGAGACTTGTTTTTGGGCCACAAGGAGAAATAACTTCCTTATATGTATATGTACGTATAAAGGAAGAAAAGGGTGAAGAAGAAAAAAGTTAGGTAAACGGAAACAATAACTCCCGAAAGCAAACCTAGAAGAAGCATTGGTGTTCCTGAATTTCATCACTCACTCCAATCTCAGAGTCAGAGTCAGAGTGATGGCCGCAGCAACAGCAACATCATCCACTCTCTCCAAACCTTCCTCTCTGCCTTTCAATCACACCCATGTTTTTCCCAAAACACCCTCAATACTCCCCACCCTCCCACGCTCCGCCGTTAAACCTCTCTTCCTCGTATCCTCAAAAAATCCCCTCTCCGATGTTATCACTTTCCCAACCGCAGCAGCCAGCGCGTGCGATGACGACAAGCCGCGGGAGGAGTGCGGCGTCGTGGGCATCTATGGCGACCCGGAGGCCTCCCGTCTCTGCTACCTCGCCCTCCATGCGCTCCAGCACCGAGGCCAGGAAGGCGCCGGAATCGTAACCGTTCACAACAACGTCCTCCAATCCGTCACCGGCGTGGGCCTCGTCTCCGACGTCTTCAACGAGTCCAAGCTGGACCAGCTCCCTGGCAGCCTCGCAATCGGCCATGTCCGGTACTCCACCGCCGGCCAGTCCATGCTCAAAAACGTCCAGCCCTTTGTCGCTGGTTACCGATTCGGCTCCGTCGGTGTGGCCCATAATGGTAACCTCGTCAACTACGGCACCCTTCGCTCCAACCTTGAGGACTCCGGCTCCATCTTCAACACCACCTCCGACACCGAGGTCGTCCTCCACCTCATCGCCACCTCCAAGCACCGTCCCTTCATCCTCCGCATCGTCGACGCCTGCGAGAAGCTCAAGGGCGCCTACTCTATCGTCTTTGTCACCGAGGACAAACTCGTGGCCGTTCGTGACCCATTCGGCTTCCGCCCCCTCGTCATGGGGAGGAGAAGCAACGGCGCCGTGGTGTTCGCCTCCGAAACCTGCGCCCTCGATTTGATCGAAGCGACATACGAGAGGGAGGTTTTTCCCGGCGAGGTTGTCGTGGTGGATAAAAATGGTGTTCAGAGTCTCTGCCTAATGTCCCATCCTCAACCCAAGCAATGCATTTTCGAGCATATCTACTTCGCGCTTCCCAATTCGGTGGTTTTCGGGAGGTCTGTGTACGAGTCCCGCAGAAGATTCGGGGAGATTTTAGCATCCGAGAGTCCCGTGGATTGTGATGTTGTGATTGCTGTTCCTGATTCTGGGGTTGTGGCTGCGCTTGGGTATGCTGCAAAAGCTGGGGTTCCCTTTCAGCAGGGTTTGATTAGGTCACACTATGTTGGGAGGACTTTCATTGAGCCCTCTCAGAAGATTAGGGACTTTGGCGTGAAACTCAAGCTCTCCCCCGTGCGTGCTGTGCTTGAGGGTAAACGTGTGGTGGTTGTCGATGATTCCATTGTGAGAGGAACCACCTCATCCAAGATTGTTAGGTTGTTGAAGGAAGCTGGTGCCAAGGAGGTTCACATGAGGATTGCTAGCCCTCCCATTATTGGATCTTGTTATTACGGGGTTGATACTCCCAGCTCAGAAGAGTTGATTTCTAACAGAATGAGTGTGGAAGAGATAAGGGACTTCATTGGGTCGGATTCTTTAGCCTTTTTGCCCTTTGATAGCTTGAAGAGGTTGTTGGGGAGTGAAAGTCCTAATTTTTGCTATGCTTGTTTCTCTGGGAATTACCCTGTGGAGCCTACAGAGCTCAAGGTGAAAAGGGTTGGGGACTTCATGGATGATGGTTTGAATGGCAGCTTGGAGTCTATAGGTGGTGGTTGGGTTCAAGCAAACCGAAACCAAATCAAGGTTGGTAGTTAGGGGTAATAGTTTTTCACAATTATCTCCTGTTTCTGGTTTTGTTGCAGTGTTAAGCCTAATGGATACTACTTATGTGATATGGTGAGAGATAATGTCGGTCAAACCATGCTTTCAACCATACAGGTGAGCTTCGTTAGTTCATTTGGATTCTGGAGGCCGGTTATACATTTCTCGTCTGATATATGGAGCTGCTTTTGTTATTTAGAATTTAGACAAACCATGGTATAACAATTTTGATACTTTTCATTACATTACTCTTCTTTTTTTGAATACAGGGTTTTTTCAAATACACCTTGGATTTTCTTGGATGGTAGTTTTCCATCTCTTTTTACTTGTGTGTACATATATATATTTGTTCTTCTCCGTGAAAGAGAGGAGTAAACATTTTAAAATAAACACAACTTTTTGTTTACTTGGTAATTTAAAATTGTAGAACAAAATTAAGAGTGGTAGAATGTTTTGTTCGGTAAACAGCATTAAAATGAAAAACCAAGTTTTCATGTGGCAATAAATGCAAAATTCGTAGCGATACCACATTCTATCAGTTTAAGGAATAGGCTGATACAAGATGACGCGGTATGTGTGTCTAATTTATACTCCAAGGCCACATTTGTTTTACAAAATCTTGTTATATTCCTGGGAATTTAAAAATAAGATTGTTTATTCTTATGTTTGTTAAAAAATTGTATAAAAAGTTTTTATTCTCAAGGTGTCTGTAACTTTTTTTTTTTTTTTACAATCAAAGACTCTAGGATTAATTCCACAAGGATGCTGCTCTTCTCAAAGAAGATTAACGACTTGCCAGAAAAGTCACATTACAATTTTCTTTATATATCTAACGAGGGAATTTTTCTTTGGAGCAGGTTCTTTTTCCAAGTCATTTGATTCACCACATATGAAATATACAGCTGTGTTCTTAACCAAAACTCACAAAAATCTTCACCTTGTCTCCGGATACTAAATTTGACATCATTAAAGGAAATTACCTTGTCATGCTTGTGCATCCGTAATGCGCACTCTTTGTGTAATTAACCATTAAGACACTTGTAAAACATTAAGTTGCCACGATTTGATAAATAAACAATACACAAAGCCATTGAGAGAAACAGAATGTCCCTCACCCATATATGGATTGGTGTACCTTGCACAAACTTGGACAATCTTTTAGAATGAGCTTTTCAACCTGAAAAGTCAGGTGTTTCTCTCAAGAACTTGGAGTGACTAAGATTAAGGGATTTTAGCCACCCTATGACCTGGGGTTGTTTCCAGACAAGTTGAAGATGACTATGTTTTAAATCAAATGGAATTACATTTTCCATATGAAAGTTATTTGGTATGTATTTAGAAGGAAACCCTTGCCAACAAATCCATCTCAGTTGTTTAATGAGATTGGTGGAGAGAAGAAAATAAAGGGTGAAGATAGTGAGAATGAAGGAAAAAGAAAACGAAGAATCACTGCCAGAATCTCAGATATATGGTAGGAGAATGAGGATTAGATTGATCTAATGGTAATTAAAAATGGTACATGGTGGACACTTACAAAGGTGGTCCATGGAAGCATTATCTAGATTAAGTATTAATAGGCCTAAAATTCTCCTAAAATGATATATCATACTATACTTTACAATGGTAAAAACAATGTTATTTTTATAAACATTAACATGAATGAATGCTTGCATATTATGACTTCTTCCTTCTTTGATTTGATTTTTCCATTTTTCAAAAGCAAAATGTTATGTAGTTCCTATCTTGTAACCGTAAGAAGATGAGCTGCAATAACAACCCATTACTATATAAGAGGGCTTTATTTATGATATCTAATCAATTCAAGTTGACAACTTAATAATTATATAGTTATTGCTACCAAAAAAAAAAGAATCATCTCTATATAATAGCTTCCTTTTGGATACTTTAAATGAATCTCATGTTTGCATGTTTGATTGCAAATTTTCATGTCTACTTCTTTGAGTTCACTACACATCTCATGTATATTTTATCAATTTAAATGCATACTCTTTTTCTTACATTGAGAACAATGAGTACATAGTTTTGTAAATGTTGATTGAGATCACGTATAAAATGATTTTTTGAGATGTATATGATCACTTCTATTTTCATCCATTATTCACATCCTCTTTTATTCCGCCGGACTATATAAGATAAATAACCTTAGAACCATATTCATAGCATATAAATGTGTGAAAAACTCAACATAATTTGAGTTACTCAGAGTTAATAAGGCCAAAGAGAGCAAATAGCTCATGACTGCTTCATTTTCTTAATTTGTGTTTCCTTGATCACGATGAATCTCGTGATTCCTGTTGCTCTGCAATCTTAATATGTTTGCACTCGCTGGTGCCGAGTTCAATTATCTGCTTCTGATTGTTTCATTCCTTTGATGCTAATGTCGTTTCAGCCACTTTAGTTGTTATTTAGTTGTTAACTAACTAGTCCTGGTTAACAATGAAACTATTGGGGAGGTTTGGCAAATTTTGAAATATGGTGTGAGAGTAAAGTTATATTATAACTAGTTTTTTAATGTCTGAAAATTGCACTAATTCCATCTTGTTGTGTCTGAAACTTGACTAATATGAATTTGAAATTTGAAACTGGAAGAAGGAGACAGGTAGTTTTGATTTAATTTAATGGTAGAAAGCTACGTAATGTCAGTTTATTTTAAGCTGGTCATTACAATGAAATTAGAACTTTTTTCTTTAAAATTTGTGTGATAACCAAACCTTCAATTTCAAAAGTAATTTACATCATCCCTATTTCTTGGGTTTTTAGTTCCCTTGACATCTTTTTCTTATATGTTGACACCATTATGCTTATCATATTAAAAGTGGTTCTGAGTAATAAATGCTGACAGTTAGTTGATGTCGAGTAGTTTATCCTGTGCAATTATGGTGGGCATTGGGTCATCGCAATGACCTCTACAATTTCAATTTTTTGGGTTTTCTGTTTATGGCCATGGCAGTTACTATATGGCTGAATTTAGTAAGTTTTCAACTTTTCTGGCATTAATAGTGGATGCAACTTGTAAACGGGATGTGAAAAAGTCCTTTTGTCATTCTTAACTGTGTCATTCAGTGGTGTTTGGCTGCTGATCATATCACAATCCCACCCCGCCACAAATTGAATCAATCGTTCCAAAATGAAACATTAGTTTTCTTTGAATCTTGTTAGCCCTTTGGCTGAGTGAACGACCCACTGGGACTTTTTCTGGCACCATCTCTAACATTCTCTAGCTTCCTGCCAACCCTGGCTTCTGAAGCAATGTTTTGTTCTCTGTGACAGTGCTCAGTGACACTCTATTCTGTATCCAAGATTGTGACTGTGGGATTTCACATGTCTTTCGTCAATGTTTTTAGTTGTTCTTATGTTTTCTTCTGCCTTTTCAACTATTGTTATGTCTTAAATATTTTAGCATTTACATTTCTTGAGCATTTTTATATTCTTTATGCCTATTATTGATAATTTTGTTGTAGCAGTTTCCTGCTGCCCCCACCATCTCTATATCCTGCTACGTGGATTGATAACTATGATTGTTGCTGTCATTGACAAAATAATCTTTTGCTAAATCATGTACGTGTACCTGCTAGGTTTTGATTTCGATTTTGTTGATTTTTTGGAAAATGTCTTGTTTTGTTCTATTGGTGATTGTATTCAGATTACATTGCTGCCAATAAATATCAAGCTGTATTTTTGAGGAAATTAAGATCTAGGAAAGTAAGGATAAATTTTCTCCCCTCAACAGGGCTAGACATTCTAGAGTGTCTAAACTTAAGCATTCTACTTTTGAATTTAAATGACTGAAATTGATGTGATATGATATACATGAGATTTCCAAACTTTTTTTCTATGCACGTATCAACTATCAGGTTCTTTTTTGGATTGATTACAGTGATTTCCTATTGCTAGCATTGCAAAACTTGATGCTTTTGCTAGGACAAATGGAGTCGGGAAGTGTTTATCTTTAGGTTTATTGGTACTGGTACCTCTTCCTTTGAGGAAGCAAGGAATGTGTACTTGCCAATGAAAATCCAGAATCTATTCTTGCCCTAAATATAATTTTCTTTGTTTTTTTTTCCTAATACAAAAAAAAAAAAAAAAACTTAACTGTTGCATACCATTACCATTATTTTCCTAATTTAAAGTAATCACATTATTTTCATAAACTTGTAAAATTTCCTATCCAAATAACAAAT
The DNA here is from genome assembly GCA_013389735.1 of Phaseolus lunatus. Lineage (NCBI taxonomy): Eukaryota > Viridiplantae > Streptophyta > Magnoliopsida > Fabales > Fabaceae > Phaseolus > Phaseolus lunatus. The sequence goes on along the minus strand of CM023867.1, from coordinate 43,215,031 downwards.
TTTGTTACAAAATATTCTAAATTTTCAATAAAAAAGTATCCTCTAAAAAATTCCTATCGGAACACTCTCTTTCATTCTTTATCTTCCAATTTGAAAATCAGCATCAATCTTCCGTGTGTACTTCTCTCTTTTGTGACTTTATTCTCGTTTCCACACTTGTAGAAATTAGAAGTCTTTTGGAATGGGAGTGAAGGGTGTGCCAAATTCGGATTCTCTCTTTAGACGCATTCATTCATTCAACAACTAGGAACTGTGGGATGAAAGTTTTGATGACAATTATTTTATAAGCAGACTGATCTAAAACACGTATGAGATAAACAGTCTGATTTTCACGCAACAGTGACGAATACACTGAATGTATGAATGCGTGGAACTGAATTGGACTCTGCTGAATTCTCCCTGTGCGTGCGTGCTACATTCGGAAAGAAGCATTAGCAAGTTCCTTCAGAAATGAAACAACATCGTCCGATGAATCAAACGTATACCGTGCATTTGTTCGAGTTCGTCCAACGGCGCAAGAGAAGTAATTCTCTTTCTTGAGGTCAAGGACGTTCCACGAAACCTTTTCAGATGCTGCCCTTCGTGGTGTAATGGAGATATGATTGTTTGTTTTCTTCTCAGAATTTGACAAAGGTCGTGTTGCCTTATTTTGAGATGACTTTGGTCCACTCTTAGTTGCTGGAACCTTCAAAGATGGTTTCCTCTCAACAGGAAACTTAACTCCATCTGTTGTTACCTTACTTCGTGGAAGACCCACCCCAATAGAGGGAAGATCTGGCTCAAAAAATGAATAAATATCTTCATCCTGTTAAAATTAATAATGTCAAATTTGAGCTCCAAAGTATTCAACTATATAGTTCAAGGTGATAAAAAGTTCATGCAATTAAAATGGGTAAATACTTAACTCCATCTTAACTAATGCTTTTAAGACATTGATTAGTCATACCCATTAAAATAATAATCAACTGTCATTAATGATATATGAAAATTTAATTTACCTTCCCCAGAAAGTGTCCTATACAAAGAACATAATCAATTGGTGATGTCATTGATTTACTGTGTACTATCTCACCCAAGATGCGGTCAATGGCTGCTCCCTGATTCGGAAAGGAATTTAGAGTAGACATTTAAATATGTATGAAAAATTTCAAAGAGGGAATATTACTGAGATAGGTTAGTTATTGGAAACAAGAGGTCACCTTCGTAACACCAACAGCTCGCACCTCAACAGATCGGGTCCCTTGAACAACTTCTACTGATGCATTAGAAATTGGACCTGTCCAGAGATGCTGCAGCATGTCCCTTGCTTGAAGCTTTCCAAACTCAACATCTGGTTGAGATCACAAGATAAGAAACCAAAAGGGAAGCTGGAAAAGGAAAAATCTTCATAGAAACATTTAAGCACCTGCATATTTGTAATTCCATACAAGTGAAGTTTCTCTTTCTTCAAAATCAAAATGTGACCGAGGTGTCCTTTCTGTGAAGTACTCAAAAACATGCTGCAAGGCAGGACCAGCAATGTAAGAAAGAACATCAAATATCAAATGAATTGAAACGTCAAACTGAGTACCTTCACACTATCAAGCCATTCCATATTCAGATGCTCTGGCATTGTCGTCATCCACTCACCCTTTGAAGGATGTAAAAACATTCCATTCTCAGCCGCTAACCACAAGTCATATTCTTTGAAGTTCTGTTATAGGAAATATGTTAAAAGTGGACTGATAATATTCACAAAGAAAAGAAGCATTTTGCCAAGCATTACATCATCTAGGACTTGTCTACCACTTCCGCTGAGCACAACTACTGTGGTATTTGGATCACTGCATAGTGCTGTCAAAGGTTGTCTCAGTTTTGGATGCACCTTAAGTTCCATTTCTTTAATCTGATCACCTGTTTTCTCGACTGGTTCAGTTAAAGTTCCACTGAATCCCTGCAGTGTGTAACCAGTTTTGAGAGAAAATGTTAATACAAAAATTCATAAACGTAAACCAATGCTGGTTAGGATTCATACCAGCGTAACATTGTATAACAAAAAGCATCCAGTTTTTCAATGATAATGATTTTGCTTTAGGGGTTGCAAACTCAAATTTCGTAAATAAATATCACCATGAGAAAGTCTTCTAACATATATAAAGAGTAAATTCAACATAAACACACGTATAAGAAGTTGACATCTATGTCTGGAAAAATAAAAATTTACCAACAGAAAGCATATTATCCCACCATGTATAGAACTCTGTATTAATACCAAAATTGGCTAACTTATCCACACAATAGTTCCCTTTCCTAAAGATCTCCGTGCTTTTCTAAAAACAACCCATAATCAGTGTTTTTTGGTCCCTAGATATACCACCGCAAGCAACAGCACCCGGAGAGTCCTTGACAGCCCCATCAGTATTGCATTTGACCCATCCAACAGAAGGAGCAACCAATAAGAGTGGTCTAATATTAGGGATCCTTGCCAGACACCAAAACCTTTAAGAATGAGGAACTCGGTTATGTTATTTCATAGCTCCTTGGCAGTGATTTCCAGCTTAACTTACCTCTGAATAAATCCTATTTTTCAGATTAGTATACTCAACATGCCATTGTCAAAATGGAGTTCTACTCTGCCAGATCAAAGCTATTACACAACAAGTGGTTGCTTGGAATACTGTTCTACCTTGTATACTCCAGCTTCCGTTTAAAATGTTTAACAAACTTTGCAAGGATGATCTGTCTATATTATACCGAATAGAGCTGCTGAGCCAATTCCAAAATTTGACAGAAAATGGACATTTCAGGAAGAGGTGTTCTGCAGCGAAGCACCGGAATATCATCACCATGCCGTCTTTAATTAAATTATCTCCAGTTGGATTGGAAGCTTGTCTTGCATCAAGCTCCATAAGAAAGGATCTCAAAGTGACAATAGTCTTATTTCATAAAAGTCTGACCCAAGGTGGTACAGTCACAGTAGTATAAAATTGATCATAAGCTATCTTCCAAGTAACTTCTCCATCCATAGACCAATTCTATTTATGTTGGTTCTCGACCTCTGGAAAAGGTATGCTCAGCTTTCTGATTTCCTCCATCAATGTCTGATGGTTGTTTATAATATATTCAGGTACGTTCCACTTCTTATTTTCAATAAAATCAGAGACCTTAGCTTGTAGCTGAATGTTTGATAGGAGACCCCAGTTCCTAGTTCTAGTTTTGGCTGCCCAAATATGCATTTCTTCCTGTTCAGCTTCAAATCATTTGCTGTCAGCACACATAAAACTTCCTTCAACTGAAAAACAGAGTCTCTAAATCCTTGTACACTAGAATATTTTAAGAGAAGCACACGCACTTTCCCAAAAATGGTTTAAGCACTTCATTCGTAAGTGATTCAAAGGTGGAAGGTACATTCCTTGCAATTCTAGTCTACTATAATCATGACCTAGTAGTGCTTGGTCTTCCCAACATGATCTGCACTATATTTGTCATCACACCTAAAACAATCCCTTTATGTTCCTTGAAACTCAGCCTCTTACCTTCCTTGCAATTCTAGTCCACTATAATCATGACCTATAATGCTTGGTCTTCCCAACATGATCTGAACTATATTTTTCATCACACCTAAAACAATCCCTTTCATGATCTTTCTTGAAACTCAGCCTCTTTAAACCTTCCTTCTGATTCTAGTCTACTATAATCATGACCTAGTACTGCTTGGTCTTCCCAACATGATCTGAACTATATTTTTCATCACACCTAAAGCAACCCCTTTATGATCTTCCTTGAAACTCAGCCTCTTAAACCCTCCCATGCTAATTTTGAAAGTCCCACCTTGTGCATATCTTTAATCGATGTAAGATCTCCAACAAGAATATGTTGTGAATTCAAATTCTCCTTCATAAATACTGTCTATGACTCAGAAATGCCTTACCTTGCATTACCATTAGTATGAGCTTCACCTTTTATGATTTGGATCTTTCTTCCAGGAAAAATACTGGTTAGACCTAGCTCTACGTTCCTTGAACCCATTTCTGTCAAAGGTCGGAAATGGAATAGTAAATTTTTTGGCTTCACCTCTTCTTCCATATAAACTCCTCATGCATGCACCCATGAACTGCACAGAATTTTTTAGTCACCCTCATTGCGTGTTACCAACTTCTCCCATAAAATTTCTGAGTCACCCTCTTGGACTTTCTTTGTCCCTTTTGCCTCTGGATCTCATCCATCCACGTTTCTAACTGTAATTCAACAGCACAAGTGGTGCCATTAAGAATTGGCCTTTCACCACCTACGGCTCCCCAATCATAATCCTTAACTTTTGTGGTACACAAGCTTCTGAAAGGAGCTCTGGTACCAGTTAATAAAATTGGAATCAGTACAAAAAAAAAAAAGAAACACAAGAAATCACAAAATCCACCCAAATGAAAACAGAGTGCAATACAATTTCACTGCAATTTCAAGAGTTCCAGCAGTTTTCTTATCCTCTGGACACTTCTTAGTATGCCTTGCATAAACCTGTGTGATTGGGATCTTTACTTATCAAAATATCCTAGTCTATCTCAGTTACACAATATATTTCACTGTATCTACTCAGCAAATGAAGCACTATCTTGTAGAAAACACTCAGATAAGGAGAAAAAGACAAGGGGGAAACAAAAAAAAGGCTTATTCAGAGAAGTCTCAAGCTTCACTGAGACATCATACCAAAATGAGCAATCGATTAGTTGATTGCTGATAACTTTCAATTGCAGCCTTGGTTGGAAGCTGAGGTGGAACTTGTCTTGTCCTTAGTTGTGCCTCAATAACAGTATCATTTAGTTCACTGCAAATATTCAAAGATTCATCATATATGGATCTCTCCAAAACATCAAAGCAAGAGATGTATTATCTACTAACATATCTTGGTAGACAAATTACAATCGCAAATCATGTCTTTCCACTATTCCTAAAATACATACCTAACAAGTAAATAACCACCATAATTAAGCATGAAATTATCTTTAAATACAACCAAGACTGGGATAAAAGCAAGCAACAGCAATAGATTTACAAGCAACTTGGTTGGATTAGTCTTTATATTGATGCTTTGCACTCGCAGAAACCACAAAGCCCACAGCTGAACCATGATCTTATGTATAAAAGTTGAGCACTCTAAAAGGATGACTTACATCTATTAAAAAATTTCAGAGACCTGAGAATGTAACAAAAAATGGGGAGATTCCATTGTTTTCCAAAAAAGAATTATACTGAAGATAAATGACAAACTCCTAAAAAAAAGATATTCAAAATACCAAGGCTTTTCTTAAGAAGGACATGATAGAAGCTATGAAATGGAATCCTTAAGAATTAAAGGTTTTAAAAAAAAATATGGTTTAGTAGTTTCTTCTTTGAATAACTACGATAAGTTATAAATGCTACTTTTATTCCTTCACATTTGATTACAGGGCACAAGTTAACAAAATCCAGATAATATGCATACCTTACGAAGGTTCCTGCCCATTCTTGAGCAGTGTGAGATGTTACATGAAGAAAATTATGCTTATGCCTCTTTTCTCTTTCTGCAGATGGCATCTTCAGAGCCCTGGCAATTGCAGCAGCAACTTCTGTAACGTTCCACGGGTTGACAAGAATTGCCCCAGCCCCAAGAGACTGTGCAGCACCAGCAAACTTCAAGAAGCATACCAAATATTAGGAATCAAATCAACATAATACATATCTAGTTAAAGCTAGTTAAAGAAATCAACGTGCAACAATTGAATTATCAAAACAACACATGAAAGCTTTCCATAAACCAAGATGGGAACTAAATATGATCTAGATAAGAATAAAGAAATGAAACATTGATGCCTATCATTTATTTAAACTACTTTAGATGGTAAAAGTTTAAGCACGGTGCAGAGTTGTATTGTCAGATGCTCAATAATGGAATTAAAATAATATTTGATGACGATGAGTATGACTTATCAAATGCATACTGTAAGACAACTCAAATTAGTCTAAAACAAAGTACACACTAGAAGGGAGTGTTTCAGTATAGAACTGAAAACTTTTTTTTCTTGAAAACCCTTTTGAAATCAACCATATAAGTTTTAAAACACGCAAGCTTCATCCAAAAGCTTTAAAACAAGGATAGAAAATGCAAGTACAGAAAAAGATTTGTTTTATACTAGCTCACTCAAATTAAACTACACCTGATTCTTCTTTAATTTGAGAAAGGTTCCATTAATAAAAGTTGATTACAAAACAAATATTATTTACTACTACTTTTGACTTACAACAATTATTCTCTGTATAACTCCTAGCTACCCACAATCTTTACAAAATATTTCCAAGTATTTTTTAATATTAAGTCACTTGACTTTCGCGAACGCAGAGTTTAATAAATTATATAATTCACAAGGTGAGGATACACAATTAAGCACAAAACACTTTTGCTAAGGCAAAAGTTATGAACTCAAGCTATAAAGCTTTCATCTGGATGAGTTATTGGACACACAGTATTGTAGAAGGTTTCTAGGAGATTTTTTTTCAATCTTTCCCATCTTGTCTCTTATATATTGGATCAACAACTTTTGCTTTTTTAAAAAAAAACGCAACTTTTGACATGGTACTCCCAATAGATGTAAAACTAACCAGTTCCAGGAATACCAATACTCGAAGAACCAGTAGAATAGGGAACCCCAAGGGAAGAGTTCCAAATGGAATGTTATTCAAAAGAAGAATGAATTACAATGAATACCAAAAAACTAACTACACATGCAACAACAATACTTGCCTTTATATCCAACAACAACTGTTTTACTAAACAATGGTAAATTGACTATTAACCAATTCCCCCACGTGACATCGCCTAAAAAGGATCATCTGACAAACAAATTTCATAACACAACACTCATACAATGTCAAGAACTAACTCTCCTAAAAGTTAAAATGTTTAGACTTAGCATCAGTCTTATATCTATAAAATGGAGCATTATCGGCATTTTTATTGTCAGGACCAACTCTTCCAACTTTAGACGTTATTCTCTCATCATTCAATAACTCACTCAACGTTGACAAAGCCAGAATAGACAGAAAAATAACATAAATACACAAGCAAGTTTCTACACTTACTTCACTAAGAATGAGAACCCCTTTCTTTTTCTCCTGGCAGGCCACAAATTCATAGCTGACAAGATTCATTCCATCCCTCAAAGATGTGACTAGTGCTACATCTGGGTTAGCAATAGCGAGTATAAATACAAAATTAGCATAAAAGTTACAATATATATACTGATTACTAGAAATAAAATAATAAAATTTAATGCTTATGCTTCAAAGACAATCAAGAATTCAAGAAAATGAGTAATGAAGTATTAACATACACGAGGAAGTGTCCGAGACGCATCGAACATGCTTTAACCATGACCCAAAAATAATAGTCCAAAATTTTCTTATGGTTTCATTTCACAAAATGCATTCAATTTTTGACTATTGTGAATAGTAAGCACACTTTTTCAATTTTTCACTGTCGCCTTTTTATATATCATATAAGCACTATATGTCAAAAGTGAATAGAAAACATCATGAATCATGATTAAGTGAAGATTGCACTGTATTAATTAGAAAGCGGACATTGGCGCTAATCAAGACAACAAGCACAATATTCATGCTTCAAAGAAGCAATTAGACTTTAAGACTATTAGGTAATACTCAAGCAGCGGTTCACCACCCTTAAATCAGTTTCCAACCTGCTATATAGGCAAATTTATACATAATAGACAAAGAAAGGGCAGAAAAAATGTACACAACATTCAGTGCAAAACGCAAAACTAATTTCCTCTTTAATTTCACAAAATACAAAAAGCTTTGAGAGTCATTTCTAGGAGCACGCTGGAAAATAACTTTCAACTTTAGATATAGAATTTTAAGCATAATAAATAATAAATTAGTATACACTAACATCTGACAAGTTCACAAAAAAAAAAGTTATTCACAGAATAGCTCTCAATCAAATTAAAGAAAATGTAAAACCACACATTTACCAGTAACAGCGTACAAAGCACATAGTTGATAAAAGTCAAGTGAGCGATCCTGTAGTGACAATAAAATTGTAAGATTATCAAGCATAGAAAATTCTTCAACCAATTCAATACTAATAAGAGATGTAGACTAATTATTAATAATCAGAATAAGCATGTAAAACTATTAAATCTCGTTTATATATGATATGATTACCCGAATAACATCCGAAGTTCATAGTTAAAAATAAAATCTATATATTTGGATCCTGTGAATGGTTAGAAATTCGGTCATAATGAATAAAAATAAATAAAATGAATAATATATAAGTAAAAAACTTATAAATTTATTATTATTTTTTAATTTTCGATAGGAGGTAGTAATTTGGTCTATTTATGAATTATAGGTGTATACAATGAAATTTTATTTGATTTATTTGTCATTTCAAATAGGAAGAGTGAAAAGTAAAATGGAAACCAGACCAACACCCCCTCCCCTATTTTCCCTCTTCTATTTAATTCCATAAAAATGACAAATCATACTTCCAAATAAGAAAGAGTGAAATTTTACATATACAGCAACAACAGTTGATTGTTATGGAGCTGGCAGTTTTGGAAGGTTAGTTGTGTAGGATAGAAAACTGTATATTTCTGTGTAGGTGTGCTTGAAATTGCTTTTTTTTTATTCTGTCATGCCAAGACAAATGCAGAGGACCAATTTCTTGAATATTTGTTGGTCAGGTTGCGTCAGGACATTTGGAGCCAAATCTGTCCCCACGACCCTAAAGACCTGATGCAAGCAATGGAGGTAGTCCGCAACATTGAAGAAGCCATGAAACAAGTTTGAAGTTTCTTTCGCAGAGACAGAGTACGAGTTTATGTTTCAGGTATCAACGGGGCAACAAAGTTGTAATTAAAGTAGGGGCATTTGGTGGCAGCAGTAATACCCATGCGCTCACTAGTGGGACTGGAAATCTACAAGGAGAGATCAAGATGTCTTCTACCTCATTTGCGGCCAAACCCGGTTCTTAGGGACTCGAAACAAACAAAGGAACTTACACCCTTCCCAATGTTGAGTATGTTATACGAAAGGATGAGGGACATTGTTATCACAGTGGATTAGCCTTTGGGCTAGGGCATCATTGTCCAGAGAAAATTCTAAGTGGTAATCTTGGTTGATGATGAGCGTGTTATTGCAGATAGGGAAATTATAGGATTAGAGAAGGAGGAAGAAAATTAGGAAATTTTGGATGCCAAATACCAGTGAATGGGTTTGTTTGTGTGTTCTGCGGCTGGGCTAACCGAGCCCCAAACCATGAAGCTTACAGGTGAACGAACAAGAGGTGATGATCTTAATTCGAAGTCGAGGAGCCACCACTTTTATCCAGTAAATTGGTGCAAAAATTGGCCCTCGGTGTAGATTCCACAAAGCCCTATTATTTAAGACTAAGAGACGGTAATCGCAAGTCCACTCAAGGATGCTACAATAACTTAAACACTCAGTTGGGAGCTTATGCACTGGTAGGAGATTTCTTTTTTTTAGTAGAGAGGAGTGGATTTAATTTTGGGAGTTGTGTGGCTGGTAATCTTGGGGAAATTAAAATGAATTGGAGGACCCTAAGTATGTCATTTGTCCATCAAGGCAAAAATGTTTTAATTGAGGGAGATCCTAACTTGTGTAAGGTAGTAATTACTTTGAGGACACTGCAGAAACTAGTTAATGAGGAAGTTGAGATGATGACCATGCGGTAGGAAATTGAAAGATATTACGTGGAACACAGCGATTTAACAACAAACCATTTAACAACTAACCAAGAAGGCCAATTGCGGAAAGTGCATACACAGTTCGCTACAGTTTTTGATGACAAGATTCCAATTAAATTTGGGGTAGATCCCTTTAATGTGAGATGTTGTCATTAGGAATTATCAGGTCAAGCAATAGCCCTTATTCCAACCCAGTAATCTTGGTCAAAAAGAAAGACGGAAGATGATGGTTCTGTGGATTATTTGGCTCTAAATAAGGCTACAGGCCCAAACAAGTTTTCAATTGCTAACATACAGGAGTTTCTGAATGAATTAAATGAAGCCACACACTTCTCTAAAATAGATATATAAAGGCAAATTATCACCAAATCAAAATGCATGAACATGATGTTCCAAAAACAACCTTCCGAACTCAGCAAGGACATTATCAGTCTCTAGTGATGACATTTGAGTTGACAAATGCCCCAGGCCACTTTTCAATGCACTATGAATGCCACACCTAAATCGTTCTTTGCAAGTATGTGTTAGAATTCTTATATGACATTTGGGTCTATAATAAATCTTAGAACATTCTTTCTATGCAAATTTAAAAAAATGTTGTGTTTCTTTCTTTGGCATGCGACTTTTCCTAGCAGGTTCTATTTTCCTTACATTAGAAAGAAAATCCTAACAATTATGCACAAGTAGGACAGCTGAGTTAGATAACTCAATAAAAGAAAGAAAAGAGTATCCTTGTATTGTTTGTGATGGTGAGTCGGCAATAATACACTTTCAATAAAATTATCACTATGTTAAGAACGCACCAAGTGATGTATAGGAACAGTAGTCAATGTTCCAAATCTGCCATTAATGCGCCCAACTATTTCATGAACCTGGCTTGTAAGCTTTTGATCTAAAAATATGTAAGAAATTTTTTTTGATCAGTCAAGATTCCAAAAGCCAAAAATAAGGAGCCATAATCGAAAATGTATAGAAAAATTAGTAAATGATGTTTGGCGTGCCAATGTGTATGTTTCCACAACCAAGCATTTCAAACGAATTCAATGAAGAAAGAGACGAGTAAAACTTGGTATCCCAGGTATGAACATTAAGAATCAAGTGTAAAGTGAATGTGCATAGTAATGTGCTACGAACATAATATAGTATTATGAACTTAGTATTCCACAAAATATTTTTTTCATTATGAAAGATTAATTCTTATAAAACAGAGACAAAACTGCAGAATCTACTATATGTATAGATCTCTGAGATGATTTCCATTAATGTTAGCACCTTAAAGTGAAAAACAAAATTATTTTTCTTCAACATAAGATTCTAGAAAGTACAAGTACAAAAAAGAGTAAAATAGAAAAACATTATAATTTTTTATTTTTAAAAGAAATGCCAACTTCCTTGTATAATATTTAAAGACACAAACTTCCATTTGTTGAAACAAAAGTCAATTGAAAGTGAGGAGCCTTTTTGAAGGCAACTATACCAAAGAAGCCACAAGAACAAATAAAATAATGTGAGGAGCATACACTCAGGAACATCTGTTCTTGTTGGGACAGCGATTTGTAGCAGAACAACTTTATCACGCCAATAAGGATCTTCTTCCAAAAATTTTTCAAATGCTAGAATTTTCTGAGGGATTCCTTTAATCATATCAAGGCGATCAACACCTAACATTACCTGTCAAGGCAGGAAAAGGTTGTAACAATTCAATTAATAGAACCAAATATTAAGATCATATAAAGAAAATAAAAAAATGGTTGTCATGGGCTCATGGCACTGCACACCAAACAAATACTTATACAGTGAAATTCTGAAAGCAACATCTTCACTAGGCTCTTTCTTCACATTGCTTAAGTCAATTTGTGCTGAAACTCAAGCCTTTTTATAGAAGAATCCACAGGGAAGCTCAAACCTTTTATAGAAGAATGCACAGGGAAAGTAGTAAAGTCTTGAGCACGTGCTAAAGCCACCTTCAAGCTCATGAATGGTTTTATACCTTACAATGATGCAACTTTCTACAAACAATTAATAAGAGCTCGAGTTTTATGTTAAGAATAGAAATGTAATAGAAGCAAAAGATTTCTATGCTTAATTGTTTACCCCAACATTATTATTTTCTTGGAAATACTAACAAGAAATGAACAACTAAAGCAACCCAGGCAATGCAAACCTAAAATTTGTTTCCAAACCCAGCCAATGAAATTTAAAATCGTAGTAAGATATTTAAGAAATTTGGGCACAGAATAAATTAAATAGATCCTAACATGAGGTCTTAATACGTAAAGGATAGACTAGTAAGTTGGAGGTACAGTTGAATTGTGATCTGTAATTGTGGCAAATCTTATATAGTATTTAGAGCATGCGGATTTTAGAGAATCTTCGAATGGTTTTAAGGATTCACATGCTGGCCAGCAATAGTTTCATTGTTTTTAACTCCATTTTTCTTCCCTTTCCAACCTATATGTTTTCATTAATGCCATCATCTATATTTTATCTTGCCAATCCTTAAAAGCCTTTCACTTTTTCAAATTAAGAATAAATCCCTTACTCGTGAAGACTGAAAAGCAAGAAGCGTAAATCTAAAACAATCCCAAAATTACTAGGAACAAGTAAAATAAGTTATTAGATAAAAAGAAGTGTTTGCTAAAAAGTAAGAGAAGCACCTTTCTGCCTTTAAATCTTTCTTGTAATTCTTTGATGTGATCTTGTACTCGAGGATGGTCAAGAGCTCGTATAAATCGTTCCGAGTCTATCCCAATTGGAAACTGACATTCAAGAGAACAGAATCAAATAAGAAATTTGAATTTTAAGCTCAACATCGTAATTGATTAAATCTTGAATTTCATATAAAAAGTTTCTTCTTCCGGTCCTCCTCTTTTAATAGGTAAAGATAGGAGCAAATTTTTTAAACAACTGTTCAAATGACAAAGCAAGAGTTAGCTTGTAGACAAATTTTGTATCACATACTGCAGCAACTCGAGTTAGCTTCCCTTGATACTCAACCCCATAAGGTGTACCTTCAAGTCCAAGGATGCGAGTACAGGCACTAACAAAATGTCTTGCGTAATCGTAGGTGTGAAAACTGCAAAAGGGAAACATAAAATCAAATGTAAACAATAAAAATAGAAAAACGAAAATGATTAAACCGAAGAAGACAACATATAAACAAAGAAAATTCCAACGTAAGAACCTAAAAAACTATTTTCTCAAACTAAATGGGAAATTTTAGCCCAGTCAACTCGAAGTAGAGCCCCATACTTTCATCATTAGCATGATTAATACATAGGTAATAATACCAAAACTTTAGCCCCATACTTTAAAATCTAACCAAAATTTTATCATGAAATATTATCACTTTAACTTAATGGCATCATGACATGTATTCGTATGTAATCTGTTTCCTGCGTTATGCTTTTATTGGATTGGTGTAATACTCTCAAATTCCATTTAAACACGCTTTGTATAGGTATGGTCCTCTATATCCACTAGCACGACTATCAACCCTCTCCAATAAAATGAATTGCAGTCACTTTGACCAGTGGTTTGTCAACCCACCCACAAGGAAACTGATAACATTTAGACAGCAGTCAGTAGTTTTAGCCACAAAAATTGGGGTTAGGAGTAGGTGACTGCAGTTGTTAGTTTCATATATGTAAATGAACTGATTAGTCAGAAAGGAAATTGTAAATGTCCAATTTCATGGAAAATACAAATAGATAATAATGTTTATTCTCAAAATTTGCTTATATGAAATAGATACATGGAAGCTAGAAGGTAACTGACGATATTTGCAAGAATAAAAAGGAGGAAATCAAGTCCTCCTCTTTACAGACAATACGTACTGGGGCATAGCACCAAACATTTATAATATCCTTTACATATATAGTTCAGGAAACAGGATTTCCTATCAAGTGCAGTTTTGCCAGCCAATGGTTAATGGCAAATTTGATATACTAAACTAGTGGCTAATTATAACTTGCCCAAAATAAGCCAACGAATACTTGGTAAACATTTACAGGATGAGTCTAATGATAGCATATTATATATCCACCCAAATTGTCAAAAAGTCCCCTGAAACAATTTTATCACCAAATGCACGTGCTCGTGTCAAACTTATAATAATGATACCAAAGCATGACTGCTAAATGGAGGAGCCAGTTGGGACTTACCCAACTAAATCAGCAGCGAGAACGAAATGCAGGAGCTCTGAACGAGATGGCAGTGTCCTGTGAATTTCAGAAGATGGGAAAGGGGTGTGGAGAAACCATCCAACTTTCATATTTTTGTTATGTTTCTTTAGGCATTTTGGAAGGGACATGAGATGGTAATCATGGCACCAAACAACATCACCCTCTTCATAGTGCTTGTTCACAACATCAGCAAACATCTGATTTGCTTTCTCATATGCCTCAAACTGAGACTGAAAACTGCGTGTGGTGGCAAGGCGGTCTTCTTGTGGAAGTCCAAGGTAGTGGAAAAGGGGCCACAATATATTGTTGCAATACCCATTATAATACTGATGAACAATCTCTTCATCAAGAAATACAGGGATACACCTCTGCAACGCACAACAATTTTCATGAATTATTTACCACATTTTCTTCCACAGAATATGGAAACAACATACGGGAACATGTGGCATGTTAATAAGAGTTTAATTTCCGTCTATATAAAATAATTAGAACTAATTAAGAATTATTGCCTGCGACTTTTAAATTTAAACTCTCTATATTGTCAACATGAACTGATTTTTGTAATAATATAAAAAATTAATAAAAATTGAAGACATACAAAAAAATTTACAGCAACTTTGCACTCAATTAGCTGAGTTATTTAACCATGTACCTTTTCAGCCAACGCTTTAGTAAGTGCCTTCTGTCCAATCTCATCTGGCACGTTCACTCCAGCCCAACCTATCCACCTTGCCTCAAACTCCTTGACACCTTTGTAAAAGAACATAATCATGTTAGAGCAGATCAAGACGGTAATTAGCTTAGTCATACACAGTAATTTAATACTTTTTTTCTTTTTAAAATCTCATTGAAATAATTAAAAAAATTGTATAGGTGTAATAATTATATAAATTATTTTAAGAATTTAATTAGAATGCACTAACTCTATAAAAAGACGCTTAGATTATCGTTACATCATATAATAACATGTATAAAGCAAAATAATTTTAAAAATCATTAGTTTATGAAAGCCAAACCTAACTCTTACAAGTTTAAATAAATTTCACACTCAAATAAGCTATAAACTTTTTTTTTTCCAAACTGCACATTATTTCAAAAGGCAAACAATTGGAGCAAACATAAAAAAGCTGTTACAGTTACACCGCCAACCACACTGAGATATTTAGTGCGATCACTTGAAAGGCCGTGACAAATTTTGGAAGAAAAAACACAAAAGGGTAAACAAAATAGAAATACTATTTGTAATTATTATCCAACTACACACAAAAATTTAGATGTGGTACAGACGCTGGAAAGAAAGAAAGATAGAAAAAAACTATCGATAAAAATGCAAAAAAATAAATACTTTTCCTTTTAACTTAATAACATTGACTTATGATTTTATAATTCTTTTTAAAAATAAAAATAATGAAATAAATATTTAAAAATGCATGTCAATAATAAGAAATATTTCTCTATAAAAAATTAATAGAAATTATTACGAGTTAATTTATGGAAATTTTGTCTTATTAAATTCTATAAAATTTTGTTTTTAATTTATACATAAATTAATTTTGATTTTAGAAAAACTATTTTCATAGAAAACCCTTGAACTCTTTTTGGTAAAAACGGGAAAATATGTTGGATGAAAATAATTAAATGCAAAATTAAAATTAAATATATTTGATTGAAAATAAAAATACAATAACTTTGGCCATGAATCCTCTCTAGTTAAGAAAAAAAAAATCAAGAGTAGAGAGTTTTAAAATTTCACAATTCATCAATGTTTTGGCTAGAACTTTTTTTCTATTAAAATTATTAAATTAAATAACTAAATGAAGGTTGAGATGTCATTCCATTCTATAAAGAAGTACAAATACTATAACAATCCCATCATTTATAAAATCGTTTTTCTCCTCCCTTAAATTTATTGATAATCAAATAACCAAATAAGTACCAACATATGACCTATACTCAATCCCTCCCTTTGAGTATGGTTCCTGTTAATGGAATAAATATGTTAATTTCATTAAAAATGACTAATTACCAAAAAAAACTGGTACAAATAAAAAAAGTTATTATGATTTTCCCCATAATTTATACCTATTATATAATCCCAAAAAAAAGTTATTAATTAATCTGAAATTTTTGTTACCTGAACCTTCTCTCTTCCAACAGAAGATAAAACACACTGAACAGCATGATGATAATCATGGTGACAGCCACTTACCTAACAACGCGCTGACCAGACCACCGGCACTTATCTCCAACGACCACACGTCCTCACCTTTCCTTACTGCCGACACCGGCAATCTATTCGCCACCACCAACAGCCTCTGTCTTAACGCCTTCGTTTCATGCCTCTCTTCCCCCACCCCCTTCACCCTACTCCCTTCAACACCGCCATCACCCGCGGCGCTCTCTTCTTCCCTCAAACGCACCTTCTCCTTCTCGAAAGCCTCACCACTTTTCCCATTGCTCTCATTCCCCTCCTTCAACTGAATCACTCTCCCACTCTTCCTCAGCTCCCTCTCTCTCAAAAGCCGTTCAACACGCCCCGGTATTTGGTTCGAGTTTCCGGTGTACTTGTTCCCAGGCATACGCTCGTTCTTCCAACACACACCACGCTTCAATAATCAACAACAGTTTCTTCAAACCTGCATTCAAAAACGCGCTCCATCAACAACAGTGAACAACAGAAAACGAAAAATTCAGCCAACAAACCAACGGAAAACAACAGCAAACTGGTTGTGCTCAATCACAACCAATTTCTTCGGTCCAACGAATTGTAAGATTTTTAACATTCGAAATATCTATTTCGGAATAGAAAGAAAACATTAAAACAGAGTTAACAGAGGAGTTTCATTTAAACGAAAGCAACAACGACATTGCATGGAGTAAACCAAAACTGAGAAAATTCAGATGCAGTTTTCGAGTTCTTTTTTTTTTTTTTTTGCTGACATTCATCTATCAGAATTCTAGGTTTTCTTTCCTATAATGTAAATGTTCATTAATTGAATTATCAAAGACGAAGAAACTATACAAAATTGTTTCACCTTAGAATTTGACGATATAACCGAATCAAATGCTTAGTTCGAATACAAATCTCTCTGGTAGAAAGTAGCAATTGCGTTCTACTCCAACAATAGCATAAGCATGTGAGAAACTGAGATATGATTTATATAGCAGAAACTTTTGTATGATGAAAACGGTGAGAAACTAAGAACGCAGAGAAAAGAAGTGATGAACATATAAAGAAGAAAAAGTTGGAATTGAAATCGAAGAGTAACCTCTCCTGGAGAAGTAGCGTCCACGAGAAGCAAGAGACAGAGAATCCTGTCCGCGAGATCTTTGGGGAGTGTTTGGACAGCGAGTTAACAGCTGTGTACGAAGAGGTGGGAAGTGAGTGGATAATTTTGCAGAATCTGAATGATAAAGAATTTTGAAGTTGATGGTTGGAGTAATCACTTAGAAGAATAGAAAGAGCGGAATAGTGGAATCCCCGTGTAAGCTTCAGAAGCCACATTAACGCCCCCGCCATGCAGGTAACAAATAACCAGAAGTACAGTTCAAAATGGGACCCTCAAAATTGGTAAGAAGAAATTTAGGTGTGGTTTTTCAGATGTTTTTATTAGTATTATTATTATTATTATTATTATTTTAGTTAAAGTTAACTTTTATTCTTTGTATAATGCATATTTAACTTGTTGCTTGGATTATTGAAATGAAATCTTAAGTTATGTTTTATATAATATAAAATATTTCCAAAGAAAAAAATGGTAGTAAATATAATAGTAATTACTAGAATGAGTAAGGGTGGTTTTGGGTAATCCAATCCAAATCCAATTCAAATTCAAATATTTCATCAGATTTATAATTCAAATTTATATTTTTTATAAAAATAATTTGGAAATCCAAATTCAAATATTTGATTCTATTTTAAATTCAAATAGTTGGATTGGATTTTAAATCTAAATTCATATTTTTATATAAAAAAAAAGTAAATTGTATTTTTTAAATTAAAATCCTTATTTTTTTAAAATAAAATAATATTAATATAATAATATGTAAAAGAATTAAATATTATATAAATATTAAGAAAATATAATAAAATTATAATTTAATAATACTAAAAAAAATTAAAGATAACATAATATATAAATTATTAACATTAAATACATCTACCTATAATACTTTAATTAAACTTTAAAAATATTATATTAATTTATTATGTGTAAAATATTAGAGCAAATAAAATTATGAAAAAAATATATAAAACTTGATTGTTCCATGTGTGTGTGAGAAAGCAAATAAAATTTCAAAATGTAAATAAGAGGTGCCGTTGGAGAGAGGTGCGGGAGAGAGAAAGAGGGAACCCCAAATGAAAAAAAGTATATAAAGGTGGTTTGGGTAGAGGACTCTCAGAGAGTACTTCTAAAAATTTGGATTTTCCAAATTTTAAAATCTGTATAAACAAAATGGAAATTTGATATGAAAATATAATAAAATGTGATCAAATTAAAAATTGGATTTAGATGAATGGATTTTTAATGGATTAGAGCAATGTAAAAATGGAGTAATTTGACAAAACTAGAGTTTTTGCCCACCCCTAACAATGAGAGTGATAGTGAATAGAATAAGTTAGTCTAATTATTTATGATCTTGAAAGTTTTTATATAATATATAATTAAATATAATTGAGACTTAAATATATTTTTAATTATTGTAAAAAAATAGTTAGTTTTAATTTTAATTTTCGTAATTTTGTTTTGCTTTTATTTTTATAAAATTTGAAATCACTTATTTTAAATTATTATTTGTAATTTTTAACATTTTACAGGAATGATATGTTGGAGCTTGGAGGTGGTACAGAGGTGATTTTTTTGTTGATCGAGTTGTTTGTCATTGATCGAGAAGTTTTATATTTTTCGGGAAGGTCTATATCCTCGACATCTCTTGCCACTACAGAGATCTTCAAAAAGTAGGGAGAGATCTTGAGGCTTTGAGTATAACATTTTCTTGTTGTTTCGGATCTGCCTTCACTTTGATCATCATCTTGCCTTCTTCTGGAAATTTCATTGTCATATGTAGCATTCAAATTATAGCCCCTAATTGATTGAGAGTTTTGCAACCAATGATAATATTGTAAGAAGTAACATCCTTAACTAATATGTACTGGACAAGAATGGTTCATTGTGTTTGGCTCGTTTCAAATGTTGTCAGCAAATCAACATAGCCCGTTATATGTACTTTCTCTTCTGCGAACCATTGAATAAGATCCAAGTAGGATTGAATAAAGGCAAAAGGAATATCTAGTATTTGAAAGACCGACTCGTACAACACGTTGGTTGAGCTTCCTTGATCAATGAGTATCTTTCAAACTCGCCAGTTGGCGATTATAGTGATGACTATAGCTGGTTCATCTTGCATAGAATCATTAAAAAAAAAGTCCCAATCTGTGAAGGTGATGGCGGGGAGAGACCAAGGTGGTAACAAACTAACAACAATTGATGCTTCGAAGATGTCTCTTTCTAGCCAAGCTCGATGATCTTCCCCTAGCGAAGCCTCCTGCAATAGTATTCATTGTGCCCCTAACTTTGTTAGGATTTCACATGATGTTGGTCTTTTCGCTCTTGCTCGAACTTGGTGTTTCCCTTTCTTGGTGTGGTCCACGACCTTGTCCTTGGAAACCATCGTGGAACCCTCTTACACAGTCTCTTCTCCAATGTCCTCGGCCTCGAGCTCATCTGGGTTGTCCACCAACTCTGGGATGTGCTTGTTGCACGAAGTGATTGATGGCACTAGATCATACGAGTTCTTCGATCAGATCTCGTACCTTGAAGCATTATTCTGTAATATGACCCAAATTATGATGATAGTTGCATCTCTTAACCAAGTCATCGGATGTGTGAGTTGTAGCTAGAAGTGAAAGTTGTACCAAATCGAGGTTACATGTTTCATGCAAGATCATGTCTCGACTTATATTCAAGGGAGTGTAACCCTCAAACTTTCCTATTTGCCTTCTTTTGAAATGTTGTCCAAGGATGGGAGTGGTCGATGCCTTCATCATTTTTCATCTTGCACCAACAATCTCCTCTATATTGATATACTAAGCTACTTTACTGTGGAGTTAATCCATGTTGGCAGGGACATCCGCATAAAGGAAGTCGATGAACTTCCCTGGATGGAGCCCCACCAAAAACATGTGCATGACCACAATTGGGTGAAGATCAGGAATATGTAGGGACGACTTAGAAAATTGAGCCATATATTGTCGTAATGATTCATTCTCTCCTTGCACAATATTATGGAGAGATGCCAAGGTGGTTGTCATAGGTTTGCAATTGGCAAAAAGGGCTTAGAACGAAGCAACACCAGTTGGGCCACTGGGTCAACAAGTACAGGGCGCAAGAGATTGTCAACAAACAACACCAAGTGATTGCTCATTGAAAAAATGAAAACCAAATCAAAACCCTAACGAAACAAAAGAAAGGGAAAAACGCAATTTCAGAGCTAAAAACACAAACAAAATCGAAATTTTGACTTTTAATAAATTTTGGCCAACAATAAAAGTGTGTTGCAAGAATTTCTATTATCACTAAATATCAAATTAAAAGAAGCAAAGACAATACTTTCCTCCTTAACGTTGCCACTGCGAATAGGCGACAAGTTCATTTTGGAAGAGGTAGTCAAAGCTTTTATCACTTTCAGGTGTGTGTTTGGAAATTGCCTGAAGGCTCTCATCACGAGAGATATTTTCCTGGTGACCTTGTTGATGGCATTGTGCTGGCTCTGCTTCATTGACTGGTGATGAAATGAAGACAAAGTTAGGGTTCACTCTAGATACCGAGTTTGAGGGGAAAATGTGAAATTTTAAGGGAATTTTTGGAGAAATAAAAACTTAGAAATAATAATAATTATATTAGTATAGTCATTGATTTGGTGACGATTTTTTTGTGACTAGAAATTTAGTCAATATTTCGGTCATTAAATCGTAAATTTAACTTCTAGTAATTGATTTGGTCACTGATAATGACAACATTTTTTGGTCACTGATTTAATCATTGGTAGTGGCCACATATTTTGGTCACTGATTTTGATCACTATTCAACAATTTTCTGGTAATGACATCTTAATAATTGGATGTACTTATCTCTTCTAAATAGGATGTCTTTACTTGAAATTTTTCTAAAGTGCAGAGTTGTTGGAAACAAATAGTCTTTTTAGAATTGACAACATTAGGGAGTTGTTGAAAAAAACAACTTTAGCTTTTCATCCAAAAGATCATGTTGTGACTTATGCTTGAATGAATCTTCATGGCAGATGAAACTAACAAACATTTCCTTCAACTTAAAATAAGCATACATATGTTTATGGAGTACAATGTTAGGTTATGTGCAAATCGTTTGAGCGTATCCATGCTTTATTAGAGTGAAAGAAGACATCACAATGTTGCATTATCTAATAGAAGAGACACTTGCGTCATATATGATTTGTTGTTGAACGAATATTATTGCCTTACAAACAAAGCATGACCATGTTTTATACTTAATTTTTTTAGCACTTAATCAAAATCATGGGTGGTCAAGCTTTTCCTAACAGAGTTGATTCAGATTTGGCAGGTGGTCTTAATAAAAGGAGATCTATTACTGACTATATTTACACTTGTAAGAGGGGCATTAAGTTGGTTATCTAAGTTATAGGATATTGTAGCTTTGTCTACTACATAAGTTAAGAACATGAGAACTACCCAAGCATGCAAGGAAGCTAAGTGAATTCAAAGGTTAATGGAGGGCACATGTAACAGAAGATTGTTTTGTATTGTGACAATTAGAGTGTTTTGCATATTTCAAAGAATCTTGTCTTTCATTAAAGGATGAATCACATAGGTAGGAATACGTTATCACTCTGCCCAAGAAGTAGCAAAAGAAAGGAAGTATGAATATGTTAAAGATTCACGCAATTGAAAACCTAGCAGATTTGAATACAAAGTTTGTTATCATTTAGAAATTTATATGGGTTCAATCCTACAGAGGTCTATAAAAAAATAAGCAACTTGCATGAAAAGAACAAAGCATAGTGTGAAGATTTGATTAATTCAAAATCTTCAAGTGAGAGAATGTGAAAAGAGAATCTTTATATCATGGAAAACTTACCTTAATGCTTACTTTTCTTGTTATAGAATGAGCATAATTTTTCTTAGTAAGACACACCAAAATCACTTTTTTTTTCTATTGTTTTATTGTTTGAGAAAAGAATTAAGAGACTGAAAATAGTTTTGAGAGAAATAGTAATTTCTCCTTTTAAGGTTCTCATAGTAGTTGTTTTACCTATTTTCAAGAGAAGAGAGTGTTATTGTTTTTTCCTTAGATCTATAGAGAAATATTGTAATTTTATTTTCTTTAATTAAATTACATTATTATTTAATGTATGTTTTCTTTTTTATTTTTTATTTTGGTTGTGAGTTTATATGTTTGTTACTCTTATGTCTAACAAAAATTATATATTTTTGTATGTTTTTTCATGTTTTCAATCTTAAATATTGGGACAATAATAGTTTTGAGTTTAAATTTAAAAAAAAAAATTCTCTTAAAATGTAAAAAATATATCAGCCCATAAATACTAAATTTAAGATATTGAAATAATTTTTTTAGAGTTTAAAGTATATAATTTAGAGTTTAAGATAGAAGTTTCAGTAATTAAAATTGTTTTTTTATTTCTCAAGTTTAGTGTTTAGAGATTAAAACAATATTTTTTTTTAAAACTTTAGTGCACTAAAAAACTTGTTTAAGTTTGGAAAACTAAAATCAGAATTATCTCAAATTTCAAGAAAAGAAACATAATTCAAATTACTTTTAAAATGAGTAGTACTAACTGAAATACTTTTATATAAGAATTTATTATAACATATTATTCATTTAAGTTACTACTAATAGAATAAATTTAATTTCTATTTAACATAACTTCCATCGAGAACCATTTTATCAGTTTATAGATATAGAGAGAAACAGAATGAGAGAGAAACAGAATAGATTAGAAGGTATTGCTTAGAATTTTGATTTGTTTATATAAGGTAAAATGAATTTATGTATTAACTAATTTATTAGAAATAATTTATAATTTTTTATTTGACTACATGAATTATTCATGTAAAAGTTTCAATACTTTTTATTTATTTCAATAATAGTAAAAATAAAAATAGAGGAATTTAATAGTTGGTGACAATAAATCTATAAAATCTTGTTATAATAAATTTTAATATTATTTTAAAAATAAAATTTAAATCAATTAAAAAATATTATTGAAATTTGTAGTTCATTTATATATAAATATACTATAATTTGATGAAGGATCATTAATAAAACAAATTAGATAGAAATATGTTTGACAAAAATAATAAAAGAAGAAAAAGACAAACTATAGATGTCAATATACTTCCATCTAATAATTATGTTTATTAATTTTTTTATTTAATAATTTAATTTATATTTTAATTAAATAACTTAAATTTAATATTTTATTGTTACATATAGTTGTTAAATAGATGTAAGAGAAAATATAAGTTAGCAAAATAGTATTTTTTTCCTTTTTTCGGGTTGTTATACAATTAAGTTATTAATGTATCATTTTTGTAAAAAATATGTTTAACTTTAAAGATTTTTAAATATTTGTTTCCCTCAAAATTTTATATACGCTTTAGAATATGATAAAAGTCATGTTTTTCTTATATATCAACAATTATTTAATAATATGTATTCGCATATGTTTTGGTTTCATTCAAATTTAACCTATTAAAGTTGGTTTAATGATAATAAAGTATCTAATAATTCAAATTTAACCTATTATTGGAACACTTTTGATACTATTGAATTTGACTTAACTTAACTATATAAAATTGATAAAATAATATATTCATCCCACTTAAATTTACTTTTATTTTATTTCTATATATTTTCAAAATTTATTCAGGATTTCTTTTCCAATTTTTACTATATTTTGAGGTAATGTTAAATTCTTGCCGAAATATATTTATTTTTCATTTAAATATGATTTAATTTGTTTGTACTTATTTTTAAAATAAGTGTTTTTAATGAAATATAAATCTTATTTTAGATTTAAATAGTTCTCTAATTTTTTTAAGAAATAAATGTTATTTTTTAAATCAGAAATTCTTTAAAATTTACTTATTTTTAATATTTTTGTAAGATCAATCATTAAATTCTATAAATTCTTAAATAATCACACATCTTTTTAGTTTATTTAAATCTTTAGAAAATAATTTTAACTTAGTTTAGATGATAAGAATTACATCTATTTATACATTACAATTTAATAATCATATCCATATATAGTAAATAAGTACTTGTGAAATTCTATTTTTCTAAAGTAAATATTTTATATATTAAAGGAAAATAGAGTTATTGTTAGACAAGTAAGTCTCTCTCCACCTTTCACTTTTTTTTCTCTCTATTTCTTTTTTAATTTTTCTCCCATAATTCATCTATTTTCAAATCTAATCAGACCCCGCAGTAGTTGAGGAGTCAGACTACATTTTTACCAGATTAAATTTTCAAAAGAATAAGTTCATTCTTACTCTAAAGATTCTTTATTTTCTATTTTTCCTTAGAATTTAGCCATCAATCTTGATGGGACAGATGGGAAAAGTGTTCTTCTAAACTTGTTTACCACATACTGAATTTTTGGTGATGTTTGGATAACATGATTTAGGTCCTTAGATTATGGAGTGCTTGCCCCGTTGGAGTTGAAGTTTCCACTGAAATAAAAAATTTCAGGTAAGGGAAGTTATTTATATTTTTTTAATAGAATCTTAGATAGCTGATTTAGATAATAATTTATTCTAGTAATTATATGCATGTTAGGTTATAAAGTTAATTAAAATGAATTTGATTATGAGTTTATATGAATATGAATTTGAGATATGTATGTAATTGATTTGAGAAATCTTAAAGGATGTATGAGTGATTGATATACATTGTACGTGAATGATATGTGTTGTATGTGGTTAATGAAAGCTCACATGAACTTGATGTCATATATTCGGGATAATGTATGAGATGTTGTGTTTTTATACATTAGGTATGAAAAGCCTACGAGCAGAGATCTTCTGGCTTCACTGATGATCTAAGTCACATAGACTAAGGTATTAGTTGGTGAGAAGCGGCTAAAGAGAGAGTTCATACACACCATGTCCGCTTGGACTACTAAAAAGGAAACTAAATTAATTATGAATTAGTAATCAAATTAGTTATTTTACTTATATTTTCGTATGTCATAACTTTATTTCGATAGCTTACTCTTGCATGTGTTTGTTTGTGTATGAACTGCAATGACGATACATAAACAAATATTTGTACAGAAACGAGATTTTGAGAGAAATATATTGATAATATTTTTTTTTATTTCCTTCTTTCGTAAATAGGTGAATATGTTATTTTTAAGTGTTACAGTTATAAAGACTAATGAAAAAATGAAATGTATATAATTTTAACAATTTATCTTGTTTTGTCTTGGTGCAAGGTGTTAGTCTTTGACTCATTGTGTGGTTGATGCAGAACCACTATTGGTACTTGTTAGGCACAATAGCTATAGTGTTGGTTGCCTTATCAAGATAGAGAAGAGAAGAAAGTGAGAGGGAAGGAAGGGTAATTTGGCTTTTTTTATAAGAATCTTCTTACTAATTATGGTCAAATCAAATCAAGAGAGAGGGAAAAACAAAATAAAGAGTACATCATGGATTTCATTTTTAAAAGAGTGAGTTTTTTCTTATGAAATATATATATATATATATATATATATATATATATATATATATATATATTGTAAAAGGGGTTTTGAAACTAAAATTCACCAAGCAAGTTATTTTTCTTATCAATAATTTTGTTAATAGATGAATAATATTTCTATGCTTAACATTAAACTATCTTTCATTTTGTTTTTTTTAGTTAAAATAGTCCAAATTTTAATTGGATTCAAAACTTTATGAATTGAGTTCAAGTGAAGTGAAGTTTGTATAATATTTATGTTGAAAAAACAAACATATACACATTATCAACAAATAAAAGTAAAACTTTGAAGAGTCAAAGTATATAAAAATACAAAATCTAATGCTTAAAGTTTTTATTTTGTTTTCTTCTTTTGCCCATATTAATATGGAGAAAAATATAAAATTAAAACATTTATTTAAATTTTTTTCCAATGTTTTATAACCACTCATTTTCTACCATTTTTTTCTAAATAATTGAGAAATTGATGTTTAAAAATATAAAGGAAATTTGAGATTTTTGACATATATCTTTGTCTAGTTTGACAATCATTATTTGAATACAATTTTTAAATAATTTTCTAAAATAGAGCCCAGAAATACCAAAATATGCAGTGTAATTCTTAAAATACTAACCATTAAAAATATTTTTATAATTTTCTGACTGTCTAGGTTTTAATATAAATTAACAAAATATTCGTTATTATTCTCACTAGCCCGAAACGATATTTAATTTATATTCATTACTATCATGATTTATATTTCTAATAATATAATAAATGCAGTAAAAAATATAAATGAATTAATGTTTCATTAACAAACTTAGTTATAAATTATAAGTGTAAAAACTTATTCTTTGCTTATTAACAATTTACACGATCTTTTGACAATATAAATTAAAACATTCATTATTAACATTAGATTTGTCTTACTTTGATGGAGTGTAATTTAAAATTTAAGTTATATATATATATATATATATATATATATGTATGTATGTATGTATATCATTTTAATCAGTAATACTTTAATTAAAAAAGAATCATTTATAGTGTAGCCTAAATAATAAGTTTATTTTGTTTATTATTTTAGCAATAACATAATAAAATGTAAAAAAAGGATTGTAAATATTATTTAACTATGATATAACATAATATAAGTTATATCGTTATCTTGACCAAAAATTGAAATGTTTTATATCTAATCCAATGACCTAAAACTTGGCGGGAAACTAGGGAAGTTATTAAATGGGGGAAATCATTGAAGTACTTGTAAGAAAAGGGATAATAAGAACAAACCAAAAATGAGAATAAGGGAGAAAAGCATATTCCTAGGCAAACAAAAATTAAATATATTTACAACTAACATTAAATAAATAAAAACTTGTATTTCTTAGTCTTCATTTAAAATGAATCCCATAAAATTGGGAAAAGAAAAAAGTAAAGTTTAGAAAGAAAGATGGGAGAGAAGATACTTTGATTAAGATGGAATAAAGTATTATGGACCATAATTTTTTTTTCTTTTGTAAATGTATGTAGAAAATTGCCATGTCTTATTTATATCATAATTAGTTATGTTACATTATATATGTAATTGAAAATATTTGTAAAAATTATTTTTTGTTTTTTATCATTATAATAATAAATAATTAAACTAATAATAATAAATAAATAGTTATTAATAATAAATAACACTATAAAATTAAATGAAATACTTTTTCTTTCCATTAATTTTTTAGACTAAAAAAACTTTTATTTCCACTCTTTTATTAATTTTTATTTTTTTTCTTCTTCTTTGATTTCTTCTATTTTGTTCCTATCTACCAAAGTGATCATTAATATCAATCTTAGGTAGTAGGTAAACTTATGGAATAAAGAGACAGAATAAAAAAGGATAAAACCGAGCATCGGGATATTATCATTCCTTTACAAGAACAACCATATATAATTGCTCATATACAGTAAGAGTAAGAGAGAGAAAAATGAATTATGATACATCTTACTAAAAAAAACACGATTATTATTTTATTATTTAATACCTTCAAGTTAGAGAATATATGATCATAATAATGTTGACAAATTAGAACTGAAAATAGACTTTAAATTTAATTTAATCTTATAAAATTGGTTCAAAAATATCAGATTTAACATCTATATACAAACGTATAAAAAAAATAAATATAATAATGCTCAACTTAGACAAATTAGAACAGTTAGAAAGTGAACTTTGAGTTTATTTTAATCTTACAAAATCAACTTAAAAATATGAGGTTTAACGTCTACACACACCCACACACCCATATATTTCGTTTTATCTCTAGTTAATATTAGATCTTTAATAGTTGCACACTAAGGACATTAAGTTTGATAGGGGAATTCGTTAGTGGGTGACATGATAGGTTTAACAAACTTGACCAGGATAAACTCTAAATGATTCACCTCACAAACTGACTTGGTAACAAGGTTTTCACCCACCTATAGTATGACCATATCTCTAGTCAATATGGGATATCCACATCCCTTCACGGCGAGGACATTGAGTGCTAGATTAGGGGAAATCCGATAATGGATGGCATGATAAGCCCAACAAACTTGACTAGGATAAATAATAAACCTCAAAAAATTAGCTCTGGGAAGGTGAGGTTTACACCCTATATACTAGACTTTGACTAAATCTCTAGTTGATGGTGGGATCTCTAACATATCTACACATATGTCGAGGACTAGACATCTCAAATGTGGGACTGAGGGAAATTGGATAGCGAGTGACGTAATAGACACGATACTTCACTATGATAAACTATGAATGATGTTGATACCAGCTTAAGAAAAAGGAATTTGAGTCTAACTAAACCTCACAAAATTAGCTTAGTAAGATGAGGTTTTCACCCCACCTATATGCTATAATTTGGTCTTATCTCTAGTTCATGTCGGATCTTCAACAAGAATGAAAAACACTAGGTAACAGTGGCTTAACAACAAGTTGAAAATTTTGAGGAGATAGGCATTAGAGGAATGAAATCCCTCTTGAATGTATTTGGTCCTTTCGTGAAATTTTTGTAAAAGTAAAAAATAACAATCCACCTAAATGTATTTTGACCTTTTGTGAAATTTTGAATTTTCATATATATATATATGTATATATTATGACATTAAATATCATTGAACATTGAAAAAGGAACAAGAATTTTTGGAATAAATTCATCGCATCTTATAAGTTAAGGAAACAAGTGCACAATATTCCTCTCAAGTAGAACAAGAAATAGTATACATTTTTTTTTCATGAAACAAGTGAAAAATCAAGAATGACATAAATAACTTTGTTGGTTTTCTCATTGATTTTACTATCCGAATCGGAATAAGAAAAACCTATAAATAGTAAAATAATTAAAGCTAGAAAATAAGAGACATAAACTAAGATAGGCTTTTAGATACCTCATTACGTGATGTACAACCTACATATGGTATACTTAGAGCTATGAACAAATTAGCTAAATTGTTGGATATCATAACTAATATTATGATGTGTTGTAGTAAGGTAGATCAATCTGCCAATAGTTCCTTTATATTTTGCTGATTTGTATAATATATCACCTTAACCATCCATAAGTTAGTAAGAAGGACTCATGGGAGAAGAGGCATGTTTACTAGCAATAAAATTAGTATTAGCAAGAAGATTTAAATAATATTTTCTCTAAATCAGGCAACTTCTTAGCCTGATAAGTACTTGAGTGAACCAATATCCTTTGTACCAAAAGCTTGATGAAGATTATTTTTGAGACAATCAATAATCTCAATTATGAAGTTTATATATAACAGAACATCATCAACACAAACCAATAGCATTATGGTGGAAGTGAAAATATTGTTAATGAATAAAGAATTGTTAATTTGACATGACTTTGTACACAATCCAAAGAAAAAGTGTAACATCTAAACATTTTGTTTAGGATATTAGGTAGGAGAGTAACTTATCATCTTTTACACATGGTTTCACAGTGCCTTCACTGGAAAGAATATGCTAAGTGGATTTGGCTCTGCTCAGTTGATTCAACCCAACTTAGCAAAGTTATGCATAAGAGAATTTTGGAAGTTTTTCTGCTTAATTTTGCTTAGCCATTTTTCAATAAGCTCTATACAAGCCATATTTGCTTAGTGCATACCAGCTTGACTAAGCCATCTTTAGCCTAGCCCAGTTAATTTTCAACACTTCAAAAATTTGCCTCTAGAGTAATTATGCTCAGTGCACAAAGGTTGTGCTCAACAAATTTTCCTTGATGAATGCCATTTTCCCTTCTTGCACTCAGGAGTGAATGTGCTTAGTGCACAAGGGCTGTGCCCAACAAATTTAAGGTGATGGCAATGTAACTTTGACCAATCCCCTTAGTGGTTTGAGATTCGCTCAATGGATTGACTTCTATCATTTGACTATAAATAGACTTAAGTTGTCATTTTTACATACTTTGACGTAAAAAAGAGTTGAGAACTTAGGGAGAAAATGTTCCATTACCACCTAAGGCACAAGGAATCAAGAAATTCTTCTTCTTCCATCTTTCCTTGCTTCTCCTTATTCTCTTCAACTTCTACCGATTAGTTTTTTTCCCTAAGTGAGTGGTTCCCCCTTTTCCATCATTTCGTCCTTTTATGGTGAGAAATGTGACATAGGAAAAATATAGGGTTACCCATGGAATCATTTTCTAAAGAGATATGTTTTCTTTGGAACATTTCTTATGAAATATTTCTAGAATCACCATTATTCTTTCACATGAAGATCTTTAAGTGTAGTATTATGTATTATGAAATGCTTTATGAGAATTGTTGAAAGTTATCTTTACCTTAAAATTGAAACATAGCACTATGATAAAGTTTTAAGTATTGTTCATGTTTCACAAGTTGCTTAGAAAAGAAATCGTAAAGTATGCTTGAAGAAAACGTATCACTCAAAAAGCGTTCAAATCTCCATCTCTAAAAAACTCTGAGAGGATATGAGAGCTCCTTAGGCTTGAATTTTCTGTAGGGGTATAAATATCAAGAATCCATGACATAGAGGAAAGGGACGCCTCTCAGAATGTTTAACCTCAATATTATGCCAACAGGATGGAAAAGAAAAGTTAAAGAGATTTTTAGAGATAAGCACACCTTACTATTTTTTGAGTTAGATTAAATTACCTAAATATATTTGAGATATGATTTCTTTTATTACTTTTGAATACCAACTTATGAAATGTGTAATAAAAATCTTATTCATTGTATTTTATGTTACCATTCACTGAGTTAATCTTACATAGTTTTATATATTATAAATGAATAGGTTCAAAAATAAATTATACAGTTTGAAGTATGAAGCCACTTTTGAGTTTCATGCAATTTATGAGTTGCTTAGTTAGCTTTATGTAAGAATATCCGTTTTGTTTTTCCTTTTGTAAACTAATATGTATAGTTATTGGAATTAGCTTTTAGTTTGGTTTTGTACTGTTAATTCAAGAACATCAATGTATATAAGATATTATGAAGTAAATGTTCTTTTCTGTAAATTTCATTATTCACCTATGTTACTATTTATATTATGCCCAAATTATCTCTAGGGTGTAACAAAAAGTGTAGAGGTTAATTTTGAATTCTATCAATGACTAATGCTTTGAGGCCATAAAAGATTTATTAAGTTTGCAAACTTGTTTGGAGGAGACCTAGGGGTGGCTTTATATAGACTTCTTCATGAAAATCAACATAAAGAAAAGACAATTTTGATATCTAACTCATAGAGAATCCATCCATTAGTGTTTAATAAAGCTAATAGAAACATATGAAAAGTTTAGCAATAGGTGAAAAAG
Source organism: Phaseolus lunatus (assembly GCA_013389735.1). Taxonomy (NCBI): domain Eukaryota; kingdom Viridiplantae; phylum Streptophyta; class Magnoliopsida; order Fabales; family Fabaceae; genus Phaseolus; species Phaseolus lunatus. The sequence goes on along the minus strand of CM023867.1, from coordinate 43,183,510 downwards.
TTTCATAGTAATCAACTTCTTACATATGGATATATCCATTTGCAACCAACTAGGCTTTCTATTTATCAATGTTACCATCAAACTTGAATCTAGCCTCACAAACTGACTTAAAACCAATAGGATGTTTCCCTTGGGTTAAATCCACTAGAAACCAAGTTTGATTAAATTCGAGAGCATTTAATTCTTCTTCAACTTTAAAATTTTACATCTTTAAAGAAATTTTGTGGTTTACAAAAGGAATAAATATTGAAATAGAAAGAATAAAAAGTAGGGTAACCCCTAATGTACAATAGGTAATTATAAATAAGATAAGGAGTGCTTAAAGAATGATTGATATTGTTGCTAAAGAAAAAGAAGTGTAAGAGTCTTAAATATGCACATTTTGTTTTACTCTATTGGATTCAGGGAGAGGTACATCAACGGTAATATTACTAGTGTTTGCATTAACATTAGGTGTAAATCATGTTAGGTATTAACATTTTGTGAACATGAAAAACCAATGGGAAAATCAATAGTTTGATGATAGCAATTTGTATAGGAAAGTGAGTATCAAAGCCATAAAAATGGAATGAAGGTGTAATGGTTCTATGAGATGTATTATCTATTAGAAAAAGAGAATAACTTCAAATTTCTGAAAAACTTACTTTCTTGAAATTATTTTCAGACTTGAAAATAGAATGCAATTATAGGTGAAATCAATATTGATGTAAGAAAAGGTTTGTAAAAATAAACATGAATAATGAACACATACATTCATATCATGATTCTCACATATATTCATACAATCAAGAAGGAATAGGCACTTACCTTGATCCATGAGTGATCCTACTTGAGCAGTTACTTTATCTCCTCCTTTGTCCCAATCTATCTCTTAGCAATTTCGTTCTTGTCACACTTTCTTGATGGTTAATAGTGAGACAACTATTATTTGTAGGGACAGAACCCTTTATCTATTAGTTCCAATCTCCATCAGATGTAGATTTTCATTAGGTATCATCATATATATATATTTCTCACGTTAACCAATGGGTCTTTAATTCTATTATTATTATTAAATCACATTCGGGCCCAAAGCCCAAACTCAATGTCATGTGAGTCACATTATAGAAATTAATTTACATAATTTCTTACATTCTCCCACTTGACTCATATGAGTTATAATACTTTCATGATTTAATAATTACATAAATCATAATGCGCATTTAAAAGGCCTTACATAAATTGGTTCTATCATTAATTAAAATCAAGGATACAGAAATAATAAGAGTCATGGCGGTTACATGTCATTTCAATTAACACATTTCCTTCCATGTACTACTATATCATCCTTTCTCCTTAATATGACTTTATAATGAGAAATCCATAATGAGTTCAAACATAATGTCATTTTTCATCAACAACAACATAATTTGTTCTTTACAACATAATTTGTTTTCCACAACATAATTTGCATGCATATACATAAAGTAGAAAACATAAATTTCAGAAACTTTTATTTATCAATGAGCTCAAAGTGTCAAATAAGCATTAATAACAACATTTATCATTCACTAGTAGACATAATGCCCATACTTTCAACATGACCAGCAAATGTTTTGGGCGGTAACCCTTTTGTTAAAGGGTCAACAATCATAAGATCAGTGCTAATATGTTCTATTAACACTCTATGTTTCTGAACTTCTTCTTTAACAGCAAAGTATTTCAATTCCATATGTTTAGCACCTTTGGAATACTTGTCGTTTTTAGAAAAGAAGACCGCTGCAGAGTTATCACAATAAATTTTCAGCGACTTGGCAATACTGTTAACAATTCCAAGTCCTGAAATAAAATTCCGCAACCAATTAGTCTGAACTATGACCTCAAAGCACGCCACAAATTCAGCCTCCATGGTGGATGCAGTAATGACTGACTGCTTCCCACTTTTTCATGGAATCGCTCCTCTGGCTAAAAGATACACATGACCAAATGTGATCTTTCTTGTATCCATACAACCAACAAAATTTGAATCTATACATCCAATCACTTCAAGATGATTAGATTTCCTATACGTAAGCATGTGATTCTTTGTCCTTTATAAGTATCTTAAAACTTTCTTTGCAACTTTCCAATGATCCAATCCTGAATCACTTTGGTATCTACCAAGCATACCAACTGCAAAACTAATATCTGGTCTTGTACATGTTTGAGCATACATTAAACTCTTAACCACTGATGCATAAGGGATATTCTCCATCTGTTTCTATTCCAAATCATTCTTTGGACATTGCATGAGACTAAATTTGTCTCCTTTCTATATCGGAACAGGAGCTATTGAACATTTATCCATTCTGAATCTCTCTAAAACTTTATTAATATATGCTTTCTGAGACAAACCTAACAATCCTTGTGATCTATCATGGAATATTTCAATTCCTATCACATAGTATGCCTCACCCACATCTTTCATATCAAAGTTATTAGAGAGAAACTTCATAATCTCACTTAATAGACCAAGATCATTAGTTGCAAGCAAGATATCATCAACATACAGAATCAAAAATATAAACTTGCTCTCACTGACCTTCAGATATATACACCGATCAACAGTGTTTTCTTTAAATCCAAAGGACACAATAGTATCATTGAACTTAATATACCATTGTCTAGAAGCTTGTGTAAGCCTGTATATTGACTACTTAAGTTTACACACCATGTGTTCCTTTCCTTCTTGAATGAACCCCACTGGTTGGTCCATATAAACACCTTCTTCTAAATTCCCATTCAAAAAGGCAGTTTTAACATCCATCTGATGCAACTCAAGATCATAATGAGCTACTAATGTCGTGATAATTCTAAAGGAATCTTTCTAAGAAACAGGTGAAAATGTTTCCTTATAATCAATGTCATCCTTTTGAGTAAAATCTTTGGCAACAAGTCGGGCCTTATAACGTTCGATATTGCCATAGAGTCACGTTTAGTCTTAAAGACCCATTTACACCCAACTCTCTAGCATCCTTCTGGAAATTCCATAAGGTGCCATACATCATTCTGTGCCATTGATTTAAGCTCATCTTTCATGGCATCTAACTACTTATCAGAATTATCATCATTGATGGCTTCTGAAAATGAAACTGGATCATTATCAATACTTAAGTCATTTTCTGACTCTTGTAGATAAACCACATAATCATTTGAAATAGCAGACTTTCTTTCTCTTTGAAATCTTCTTAATACTATTTCTTGTGGTTGTTCTACTACAGGTTCATTGTTAACTTCATGATCATTAATTTGTTGTTCTTCATCATCGTTGAGTGGTTCAACTACATTAGGAACAACAATACTTGGAGTAGAGGTACTAATTAAAGGAACTTATACTCTAACTTCCTTAATCTCCACATTTCGTGAAGCATCACTCCCACTGGTTTCACCATTTTCAATGAACCGTGCATTACCAGTTTTAACAATTCTTGTGCTATGGGTAGGATAGTAAAATATATACCCTTTCGACTTTCCTGGATAACCAATGAAATATCCATTGATTGTTCTTGCATCCAATTTCTTTTCTTGCGAATTGTATATTCTAATTTCTGCCTGACATCCCCAAACATACAGGTGTCTCAAACTGGGTTTCCTTCCTATCCACAATTCAAAAGGTGTCTTTTGAATTACCTTACTAGGAACCCTGTTCAACAAATACATGACAGTTTTTAAAGCATACATCCACAATGATACGGGTACAGATGAATTACTTAACATGCTCCTAATCATATCCATTAAGGTTCGATTACGCCTTTCTGAAACACCATTTTGTTGTGGTGTACCTGGCATTGTGTATTGAGCACAAATACCACGTCTTTCAAGGAACTTAGCAAACGGACCAGGGTGTTGTCCACTTTCATCATACTTTCCATAATATTCACCACCTCTATCTGACCTAAAAATTTTCACATTTCTGTCTGATTGCCTTTCCACTTTATTTACATAAACTTCCAAGGCATTCACTGCTTGAGATTTTTCATGCAGTAAATAGACATAACCATAACGTGAAAAATCATCAATAAAGGTGATAAAATACCTTTCTTTATTGAAAGAATTTACATCAAAATGTCCACATATATCAGTGTGTATAATTTCAAGAAGCTGAGTACTTCTTGTGGCTCCATTCTTTGTGTGTTTTTGTTTGTTTGCCTTTAATATAATCCACACATACATTCAGATCAGTAAAATCCAAACTTGGAAGTATTTCATTCTTTACTAATCTTTCCATCCTTTCTTTGGAAATATGTCCCAAGCGTTTATGCCACAAGAAAGCAGAACATTCATTCACTAAACTACGTTTAGTGCCAACACTATGATGCGAGGTCATAAGAGTTTCAACATATAAATTATCGACATTCAATTTATATAAACCATCATAAAGAGTACCAGATCGAATCAAACAGGTACGTTTATATAAACTGAAACAATCATTCCAAAATTTAAAAAAGTATCCGACAACATCAAGTTTAGACAAAGAAACTAAATTCCTAGATATACTAAGTACATAAAAAGTATCCATCAAGTCTAAATAAAATCCAGTGTCGAGGATTAAACGATAAGTCTCAACAGCTTCCACTGGAACCTTCACTCCATTCCCCATAAAGACAAACTTTTCATTTGGTTTTATGGTTCGGGTTGAAAGGGATCCTTACATCATATTAGAAACATGAGTCGTGCATCCAGAATCAATCCACCAAGAATTATGTGGAACTTTAGTTAAGTTTGATTCAAAACATGCATAATAAGCATTATGCTTTCCTTTCTTTTCAAATCAAGCCTTACGTTTCAAACAATCATTTTGGAAATATCTAGATTTCTTATAGAAATGACATTTGTCATTTTTTCTTTTGGAGCTTAGTAGAGGACTCATTTATCTTTAGTGGTCCTTTACCCTTTCCATGTTTCTTATAAACTTTCTTTTCAGCTCCCTGATTCTTCACATAATGTATGGAGTGGTTTCTTTGATTCTTAAGTCTAGTCTCTTCCTGAACTAACATACTGTGCAATTCATGCACATTTCATTTATCTTTCATGGTGTTACAGTTCATTTGCAAAGGACCATACTCAGACGATAATGAGTTCAAGATGAATTGGATGAGAAAACGTTTATCCACTGCCATTCCAAGTGACTTAAGTCTTGTTGCAATATTTGTCATTTTAATGACATGTTCATTTATAGTACGAGAACTATCAAATTTCATGGTAGTTAAGGTACTCATTAATGTCCTGACAAGAGACTTATCAATATTTTGGGAGCACTCTTCCACAAATTTCATAAATTATTTTGCATTATCAGTTTTAGGAAGAACAAACTTAATATTACTTGCTATGCTCATTAACATAAACATCACGCTAAGTCTTTTTGACCTTTTCCAAGCCCTATAATGAGCTTTCTCTTTAATGTTGCTAGCATCAATAATAGCAACATTCTTTCCAATCAGGAAAATTCAATCCATTAAAGATTAGAACAGACTTAACATACTAATGCAAAGACATGGGAACAAATACTTCAATTAACACATGTTTAACCTTAATACTTTGAGTCATAAACTAAACATGCAATACAGATTCAGATAACAAAAAACATTCTATGCATACTAATGTTCTCCTTTGGGTGATACATTAATACACAAAACATAATGATGTTAATAATATTAACATTATTTGGCAAGATATATGCTTTAACTAGAAACACTTGTTATCTTTGGATATACAAGCAAGACTAATAACACATATTCACTACCAACAATCATATCCATTAATTATAAGGACAACTAATCAACCTTTGGGTGATCCACAAATGTTTTATGATAATGAATTTTCATTTACACATATATAAATAATTTAGCATCCATTCTATAGGTAAGTGAAATAAAATTCATTAGTAATCTAGAATTAAATAAAACTTAAAGATTTGACCACTTTGGTGATTAACAAATCTATCATACAAATAATTCCAGAAATTATATCATTAACTGAAATAAAATTCATCCATAATTTGGAATTAGATAAAACATAAAGATTTGATCACTTTGGTGATTAACAAATCTATCATACAAATAATTCCAGAAATAATATCATTAATTGTAATAAAATTTATCATAATCTTTTCATCTTGCTATTAAAATAAAACAAGAATATGATTTATGATGCAGCAGAAGACTTGAGATTTCATTATTTCAATTTGAAATCAATTCATAATACAGAAATAAATGGATAAATTAAACCATCAAAATTATCCTCAAATGATATTATTTTCTTTACAACATTCATAATTTTAAAAATAAGGTTCATGAGATTGGGAAAAACATCATTCATGGAGAATCATAAAATGAGCAACAAGGCTCTGATACCACATGTAAAAATAAACATGAATAATGAACGCATACATTTATGTTCACATACAAATCTTATCATATCATGATTCTCACATATATTCATACAATCAAGAAGGAATAGGCACTTACCTTGATCCATGAGTGATCCTACTTGAGCAGTTACTTTATCTCCTCCTTTGTCCCAATCTATCTCTTAGCAATTTCGTTCTTGTCACACTTTCTTGATGGTTAATAGTGAGACAACTATTATTTGTAGGGACAGAACCCTTTATCTATTAGTTCCAATCTCCATCAGATGTAGGTTTTCATTAGGTATCATCAGATATATATATTTCTCACGTTAACCAATGGGCCTTTAATTCTATTATTATTATTAAATCACATTCGGACTCAAAGCCCAAACTCAATGTCATGTGAGTCACATTATAGAAATTAATTTACATAATTTATTACAAGGTTTGCAATACAATATAGAACAAAATAAGAAAAGAGGAATTGCACTAGAGAATTTACACTAGTTCAGATCTTTAAGATCCTACATCTAGTCTTAACAATTCAATCTTAGAATTGTTGATTCCACTAAATTTCACAAAGTTATACAGGAATAAACTCATGAAAAAATTCAAGAGGATATACAACAACCATTGATATCAAGAGGATATTAGTCTTTATCAACTCTTACCGCCTAAAAGGATATATAGTTTATCAACTTTTAATCACCAAGTACATCAACAACCCTGGAACAATCTAGTTACAACACCAAACAAAACAAAGAAATATGTTACCAATTACACAACAGAAACAATCCCAAGATTAGCATAATTAGACAACTGTGTTTCAAGTCTTTGTAGCACAAAGATGAGTATAATGGAATGCTTATAATTCTAGAAAAATATTGCTTTGAATACTTGTTAATTCATATATGAAACATAGAGTCAATTGTTTTATTTATAGATTTGAAAATCACTTATTTAATCGATTATGTTAAGTATTACTCGATTATTCTTTGCAAACAAGTTGAAAATAGTTTCAGTTTTAATCGATTAAATTAGATCTTCATTTAATTTAGTAACTCATTTAATCGATTATGAATATTGTAATATATTATTATAACGAGAACTCTAAAAACACTAAAATTATATATCTAGATTAATCGATTATTAACGAGATAATTGATCAATTTATTTTGAACTCCATCAAGAATAATTTAATCGATTAAACAAAAATGTAATAAATTATTTTGTTCTAAAATCCATTTAAAACATTTTTTCCCTTTTTAAAAACATTTTAGTTCATTTTAAATTTTGTGTATGTTGATCTTAGAATACCTTTGTGTAAAAATTTCAGGTAACAAATACATAAAAATTCTTGACATCTAAACATGTCTACGAAAACTTCATCTTCATTCTTCATCATCAAAACACCATCTCTTGTTACTTGAGTATCTTCAAGGCTTCAAAGTCTAATATTATCTCTTTAATGAAAGGGAAAATATTTTTTTTAAAAAATAGGATGCATATAAATAAAAATATTATTTTTCTTTTCACGTCATATAAGAAAACCTTGGATTCTATCTTTAAAACTTACAAAAGTACACATGTTTGTTATGATTGTTCTGGAAACAGCTTACATCCAAAAATTTTGAGACATAATAAAACATGGGAAAACTTTTAGCACTAGAGAATGACGTGTTTTTGTTGCTAAAGTTGAATTATTTTGAAGTTTATTTCAATAATAAATTATTGATTATTTTCACAATCTTGTATGATAATTGTACGTTGAATGTTGGATGGAAAGTGAATATAAAATCTATTTAGTTTAGATGCTATAATATAATATATTTTGTTTAACAAAATGGTATAATATAATAGATTTTCTTCAACAAAATTTTAGAAAGGGATACATAATTTATAAAAACAAATTTTATATTTAAATTAATTAATTGTTAAAAGATAAAATTGAGAAATTTTTTTAGATAAAATATGAGAAAATCCTAGCGACATGTTATCTAAAATAATCTTCTAGCATGTTCCTTTATAATAGTTAAAATTTGTTAAAAATTAAAAATAATAAAGGAGATACATTAAATAAGAAAATGAGATTCACAAAAATTTATAGTTTTCAATAAATTTTCGCTAATATAAATAATGTATTTAAAAAATCTATCATGCACAATATGTCATTGATTTAAACGATTTTCGACTAAAATTCCTTCATTTGCCCACAAAATGTTAAAATAATGAAGATCAATTATTAACAAAATCTATAAATAATTTTTACAATAATAAAAATAAAAGAGTAAGTTATCATCATTTATCAAATAAATATTTTTAATTATATTTTTTTCCCTTATTCTAACAAAAAAAATGTTTTTTTCTTAGTCCAAATTTTACTTGTAATAAGAAAAGAAAATTATTAGAATATGTTCTTACTATAGTGTTATTTTTACATAATAAACGAATTATTAATGTAAATTGTATTATAATATTATAACATTCACATCAACTATAAATCATCATGAAATATTGTACTATTCTAATTCATTGAAAATCCGTTTATCATATAAAATAATTAACATTTAATTTATTCTAACAGTTTTTTTACTATAAATATCCATAAAGCCTAAAGTTTAGACTAGAAAAAAAAATCAATTTATCATGATAATACTGAGACAAAAAACATATCTAACCTATATTTTTCTAATCACAATCTTTAAAATATTGCATAGTTTAAAGAAAAACACTTTCTCATTTACAATAAAAATGCTACAATATTAGGAACCAATTTTCATCCATGTTTCGAAATAAGAGAAAACAAAATTGTAATTACCCTTTTTCTGAAAAAGCATATCACAATCTAAAAAGAAATAGGTATTGGAACAACTTTTGTAAAGGTAAGAAAAATAAGAAATAGGCGAGCACCAGGAATCGAACAACATATGACATAATGGACTAAAGGTCCCATTAAAAGCGACAAAAGCAGCATCTCATAAAAGATTTGCATTGCATGCAACCTTCTTATTCTGCACTAATGAAGCCAAGTGGACGTGAGATTCCACTTTTAAAAGCTCGGGGACTCACTTAAACCATAAATTTCTCAAACAACCAACAAAAACCACATATTCTTTTGGGTCCATCACACCCTTTTCTATATCTTTAACTCACCACTAAAATCTATAATAATCATAGAATATTTCAGGTGAATTTATGATATATAAATAAATATATATTTTATTTTCAAAACAATTCTGTAAAAATAAATTAGGTGCAAACCCATTTTTAATATAATATTAAATTTTATTTTAACTAAATTTATATTTTAACTAAAGTTTATTCATGTTTCGTATCAACTAAAAATAATATTAATTTATACTATATAAGTAAGATATTTCTCACTTTACAATTTAGTTTTGTGGTGAGTTAGGCTTAAAATCACTTTTAATAATAATACATTTTTCATATTTTTTTTATTAGGTACTGTTTTAAATATTTTTGTTAACTAAATTTATTTATTTATTTTTTATTTATATTTATTATAAGAAAATTATTAAATAGAAACTAAGTTTATAGACCAAAATAATTAGTTGTTATTTGATTAAATTAGAGATCATTTTATAAACTAAAAAATATATTGATATGAAAAGTAGTTTATATTATTAAGAAAAATTTATGAAACAGTTTTTGAATTAATATTTAACTATTAGTTACAAAGGTTTTAACTACTTTTTATTTATATTCTAAATTAGTATTAGTCTTTATTAGTATTTTAGAAACTAATTTAGAATACAAAATATTAATATCTAAAATTTTAATTGCTAATTTAGATATTAATTTAAAAATTATTTTATAAAGTTTTATTAATAATAAAAATTATTTTAAATACCAATATTTTTTAGTTTCTAAATTAGTATTTAATTTAGTTAATATAGTAATTAATTATTTTTTATCTTTAAATTTAATTATTATTTAATATAAATATATTATCAAATTTAATAAATTAACATAGTTTTTTTTTTCTTTAGTCCCAACCCTATATGACGTAGGGCTTTGGACGTATCAAAACAAATCTATCATCTATAACTAAAATGACATGAACCCATTAGTCTTTCACATCTTTTACTTTATGTCTATTGTCATCTTTTTATTATTTTCGTCGTTTTAATACTGTATTATCAATTATATTTATTTTATGTTTTATATGTATATATTTTTCTACCTCTACATACATATTCCAGCACAACTTGATATATATATATATATATATATATATATATATATATATATATTCAATATGTAATAAAAGAATTGTTGTAATATTTACAAATATTTATTAAATAAATAAATTATATGCACAAAGGATATTAAAATTTTAATTAAATCTTATTTTGAAAAACTTGCTCCCAACAGTGGATTTGATTATGAATAAGTTATTCTCAGGGAACACATGCAACCAAGGTATATACAGCAGAAATAAATAAAAAAACTTAAGTGAAAAATTATAGTTCCTTTTATTATATCCTAGTGGTTCTTTATGAAGTAAAAATTGAACCCATCTGGTCCTAAACTTTTACAGTATGAATCTCCTACCTCTATTTTGGTCCTAGTTTTTTGCCTCTCAAAATATTCTTGTCTAAGATTTAGTTTCTTAAGTTCTTCTCAAAGCATTTTTCTCTCATATAAGAAAATAATCTTTTCATTTTTCTTACCATCTTCTTATATACCATTTTCTTATATCTCATACAACAATACACAAATGAATTAGGAAGACACACAAATGGGGAGAACCATTTTACGTGGCTTTTGTCCTCTTGTTCTGTTCCAAAGTTAGGCAGACAAATAGCATAACCTTTTTCATGTATGAAATCAACTTAACATTTTTACTTTTTCTTTTTGTTTTATTCTGTTTTGCATTATTAACGTGGTTCATATAGTGATGAATACTTTTGTTCTGATTCTACCCTCCAGTTTAGAGTTTTATAAAATTAATTTTAAATCATTAAATAATAATTGAGATACACGTTTCAATAAATTTAAACTAAATATTTATATTCAAATGTGTTTTTTATTGAAAAATATGAGAAATAATGGATGAGTTTGTTTGTGCTTATTTTTTTTAAAAAATTAATAAAATAAGCAGTTTTGTGTTTTTTTAACAATCAAATCTTATCTATTTCTTAAATAAATGATTATTTAAAAATTATTTATTTCAAAAGCACTTATTTTAAATTTAACCGAATTGTTCAATGCTTTAACCTTAAATAATCAAGTGCTTATTCTTTTTGATCCAGAAGGATTCTCATGCTTCTTATTGAATTTATTTTTTTGAGTAATCATGATACATATACCTTTATATTAATGAAGATTTTTTTTTCAACCATGTTTTTATATGTTTAAGGTTTGAAAGAGATCTAGTCTAAAAAGATTCAACTTTAATGAAATTAAATTCATTATATTAACTATTTCAGTCTTATTCTTCATACTGTCTTGTTTTGAACCAGTTATTCAACAACAACTTTTTCCATAATTTTTTTTCCATGTTATTAATGTAAAGTATTTGATAAAGACAACCACTGATTCAACAAGAGGACAATTTCTTCTATAACTTTTTCTCATATAAAGTATTTTATAATTTTATCGATAACTAAAAAAATCGGTTTAATTTCACGGATATTTTATATAATTATATATATTTTTTCTACCCTTCGAAACTTTACTTAAAGAATTTAAATAGGACTTATTTCAATAATGAAATTGTCATCTTTATTAAAAATACTTTTAAAATTTTATTTCAGGTGACAATTAAAAATAATACTTTCACAACTTTAAAGAAAATATACTCACTTTATAATTGTTGGAGATCCTACCTCGACTAGAGATTATAACATTTTATAATATATAAGTGGGTGCAAATCTCACCTTATAAGTCGATTTTATGAGGTTGAGTTAGAATTAAAGTTTACTTCTTAATAGAATCATTTCGAGTCTATCCTAATGATTATCTGTTGGACTTATCAGGTTACCTGCTATCGGATCGTTATCGAACCACCCATAATATATAGTCCCAGGCATGAGTTGGTAGTCTCGGTGTGAGGAGATGCGTTGAAAATCCTTCATCGACATTTCATAGTAGATAAGTGGGTATAAATTTTACCTTATAAGTCGGTTTATGAAGTTGAGTTAGTCTTAAAGTTCACTTTTTAATAGTAACAAATTTTAATAATACAATAATATATATTAAAATTTGAAATTAAAAAAATAAACATAATATTTTGAGTTTTCAAATTTGACTGTTTTTTGTCTGATACATTTCAAAGTATCACCTAACAATGTCTATTGTCTATCATCATGAAGGTTTTATAATGTTTTCCCTTTGTGTATACACCAATTATGGTTAAAAACATGAAAAAGAAATTGGTCGTGTTCTGAAGTCAAATATGAATTTTGTGATTACACGAAATTGGACCAGTCAATGTCTGCACAAGGTTTTGTTTCTGTGTTACACGTATTGTTTGATCCACACGATGAAGTATGAATATCATTGTCATGAATCATGACTTTAGTTCTTTATTAAGTTGAAGACAAATATCTCATAAAAGTATACTTTAGAAAAAATGTACTTAGTGATGATTGTTTCCACATGTATAATTATACTTTAGTTTTTCATTGTTCTTAATGTTGAAATGTTTGACTCAAATTTTCAACCACACCATATACAATAATAATACATTCCATCTGTAATGAAAATGACTAGAAGAGATACTTCCTCAAAGTGCTGCAGAACACTTTTGTCAAATACTTATTTGTAATATTTGAAAAAAAATGGATAGAAAATAATAAAAAATATTAAATAAAACAAATGATTTCCTTATGGTACACATAGGAATCAACAAGAGTTTAAAGTGATGTCTAGAAAAAATCTCAAAATATCCAAAAACTCATTAATTTATTAAATATGAGACTTGTTGTAGCCTTGTTTAGATCCAAAATGAACAAATTTTTTAGGTTTTGGAGCATCTAGATTACATATTTTTACCCTTTTGAATTATGTGTTTAAAACCTAAAAAATATCGTTTTGGAATACATTTTTTAGAATGATCTACGAAACATGTATTGTGAAAAAGTTGTTCGGGAAAGTTTATAGAGCAGTGATTTCAGAACATTAATATCATTGCTATGTAATGTGTTTCTCAATAGTGAAAAATACACTTTTAGATATGTTAATCTGAAAATAAAACTTTTTTCAATAAATACCTTCTAACATACTGATGCAGCTATTATAACAAATGAAAACTCTAATCATATTCATTCATACATTTTTCATGTACTTGATGTTATCAACTTCAAATCACCATCAATGCCAAAGCTCACACGAATGGTCGTATTTCAAACCACTTTGAAGAAAACCAATAACATAACAAAACTTTTAAGGAAGAATTTTTTCTGCTGGTACATACTTCCTAGAATTCATGAATTATATTCTATATTCTGTGTCGGATAAACTATATCATTTGGTCTCGATGATTAACCAACCGCATTAATATATATTAAAAGCACTCAATAAATGACAACAATGATAATTTATGAAAACTTCTTACAAATTATGATTATGTCCTACCAAATCTAGATGACATCAATGTACTAATATACCTCTTTACAAATAAGGGATTATGCTAATAAATAAATCAGTTAGCAATTAATATTTGATTGATTCGGTCTATCACAACAAGAACTTATAACTAAATACTATAAATAAATCCTTTAGAGAGGTGTAAGGTATGCTTTTATCAGTTTTACAATATACATTATTTATATATAGTTTACTTGAATGTCGAAGTACCTTTTTCAGGTCCATCCTAATCGAGTACCGATATCAAAAGAAAAAGACTTGAAAGAAGAAACAAGGAAACTATCAGCACATAAACAATTGTACAACGAATTTCAAGTACTATCTAGGCCTCTCTTTGTTATACAAGTACATATTTTGAAAAATATTTTCTAAAATTTTTAAAAAACTTTTTACAAAACAGAATTTTCAGAATAAACTTTTATGACATATATAATATGTTTTAGAATGTAATTTTTAGAATAATGTTTTAAAATATATTTTAGAATGAGTTTTCTAGAATAAAAATAAATTAAATGGGATATTTGGTCATTTCAATTATTTGATGAGGTGAACAAAGAACTTTGATGGTTTTCGGAAGAAACACCTAAAGGAAAATATCTCATGGACCTTAAACTTTAGGTTTTTTTTTCGCACCAAACACATTGCTACCAATATGTTATTTAATATGAATTCTTCTAAATCATAAAACTTGAGACATACTCTTTTGAGTTAAAAGAATAAGATTGATTAATCTGGACATCACATTTCTTTGATTTTAAGATTTTAAAATGTAAGTGGAGACAATGTATTACTTTAAATATTTTTTAAAAATGACAATAAACAAATAATAACAATAATAATATATTTAATAAAACATTTATATTAAAATAAGCTAATAAAATATGATAATTAAATATCACAACTTAAAGAAATATTATAAAAATATATTGAGTTAAAGAACTAGTTAATAGGATATAACATCCTTTTAATGCTAGGATAAAAGATGTTGACTGTGACAACTTGTCTACCTTAAATTCATTCTCTATTTTTCATTTATAATAATAATAATATATTAAAATTTATCATAAAATTTAAAAATCAAACTTTTTCTTTATAAATATGGAAAAAAAATTAATAAAAAATTAATTTTTTTTAGTGTAAATTATGAAAACTTGTCATTTTAATTTCTCTTTGATTTAAAATTTAAATAAGATATTTGATAAAATATTTAATTTATAATATAAATAATGAATTGATTTGATGTGATATTCTTTTTATTTACGAGACTTAAGAATACATGTTGTAACAATATGTAATTTTAAAGTTTGTCTAAATTAGCCTTGTGTTTTTTTAAATAATAATAGTGGTAGTAGTAACAAAAAAAAATTATAATAATTGTGACAATTTAAAAATCTTGATATTTAATAAAATAATATGTAATTATATATATATATATATATATATATATATATATATATATTACAAGAAAATTATTAAATAAAAACTAATTTTAGAGATAAAAAATAATTAGTTGTTATATTGACTAATTTAGAAATCATTTTATAATAAAGACTAAAAGAATTTTTGGTTTTTAAATTATTTTTTATTATTGTTAAATAATTTTTAATTAATATCGAATAAGTTTTTTTTATTAAAGCTTTAATGTTGGGAGAAAAAAAAAACTTTTTACCATCCAAAAGACTTTTTTTTTATTACATCAATGACATAATATATAGACAGAAATGACAACAACGACAAATGATGACGACAACAGGAGAACCAGTTAATCACTCAATGAAGTGCTCATGGAAACTATGAGGGTATATAAAGAAATGGCCTAACCTACTATGATTTGTAATTGGAACACTAACTGCACCTTCACCCTCACTTTCCTCCGGTTACACCACCATTTTAAGGTACCAAAACTTTGCAGTTCGTTAACTGGCTTTTCTTTCTTCACTCCCATAATTTCTTTTCCCACCTTCCATAGTATAAAAATGACCAACATATTCCTGTTATAACATCTCATAATTATCTCATAATCAATTTGAACTTATATTTTAGAATATATAAAAAATAAGCAATCTAGAACAATTCCAAATATATTCTGAATAATATAATATAGAATAATCATATTCTAAATTCAGTAATTCAAATCACAGTCTTAAAAAGATTAAATTAACACTTTATGATGTACCCTAACCTTTCTCTTATGTTTAATTATAAAAATGTGGATAAAAAGTTGGCATTATGAAGGTGATGAAGGACAGTTTAAAGATACCACTCTGAGGTGATCTTTATTCATTAAGATCATTCATTTAGCGCAACTTTATTGTATGAGCAGTGAAGCGAAAGAAAACTTTCAGGCAAGGGGCGATTTTGATATCAAGGGCAAGCAACCCTCTATACAAAATCAGATTCAGCCGAATGCTAGTCCAATAAAAGCATCTAACAAGAAGAGATATCTATAAGTATAAAAAATAATCTACATTGTTGTTCTAAGAATATACAGTGCATCTTCACAGAATATTTGCACAAAGATAGATCACTTCCCAGCAACAAATGACGCGGGGAACAAAGGCAAACTTGTGAATTCTAAGATGCTTCCTCCATAAGACCTGACATTATAAAACAAAATGGTAAAAGATTATTCATGAACTGGTAACCGACCCATCATCCTTGGAACACAAGCACAGACCAAAAATAAAATGTTCAACAATGGAATCTGGAGAGATTAGGAACTCATGACACAAGTTTTACAGAGGCATACCATGGTACAATTAACGTTATTCGATGAGAAGAGGTAGAGCAGAATGGATTGGAGATGGATTTAGATCTGACAAGAGTCAGGAAAAATAAGGCATCAGAATTAGAAATGAATCAACATTATTGTATGGGTAGAAAAAGGTACAGGATAAGTACACACCTCCAGATTCATTTCGGAGCCAATCTTGGGTACATATCAAAGCCTCTCTTGTATCCGGGTTTAGTGAACTACGAGAAGAATCTAGCACTCTGCCCCCAGTGGTAAATGCCAATTCCGGTGCCAGAGTTGACATTGGAGTCCCAAGAACATCACGTGCCATCATAGACAAAATTGGGTACCTTGGCATGTGGACTTTCCACCAGTTCAATATGTTAAAATCAGAATTACGTGGAAAGATTGGTTCCTCTAAATACTTGTCCAAGTCTGATGTCATGGACTGACTCTGTGATGTCTCATGAAGGAATCTGTCGAAGCCTTTTAGCCTGTCTCTGGAACTACAACTAGTACTAGGCAAACTGCTGCCAGGCAAGGCTGAGCCTTGATCAATCATAGTTGAACAGATAGAATACGCATTAAAAAGTTCTTTGATACCATCAGAAACTTCCTTGATACGCTCCAGTGCAGTGCTGCCATAAATTAGGGAGTAGTAGTACTCAACCAACTTCATTTTAAACCGAGGATCTAGAACAGCAGCTAGAGCTAAAGCCAAACTGCACTTGCCCCAGTACTTGTCAAATTTGGCTTTCATCTTCAAAGCCATGGGACTAAGAAAACTATCTGAACTTCTGCACCAATCAATTAACTGAATATGTGCATCACAGATCTCAGGGAAATATATATTAGCAGTAGGAAATTTGTTGCCCGAAAATACATTCGTAATTTCAACTAAAAGTTTTAAGTATCCAGTAACAGAAGTGGCCCACTCCCACTCCTCATCACTTAGAGTTGATGAATAGGAGGGATCGTGATCTTGGAAAAGAGAAAAAGCACTCCTGTATTCTACCGCAGTTTCAAGCATGAGATAAGTAGACTTCCACTGAACTGGAAAATCAAGAAATAACACCTTTTGAGTGTTAATTGTAGCATGCTGAGCAATTTCATTAAATTTTGCTTGCACTACTTGTGAACTTCTAACATATCTAATGCTCTCTCTAATCTTTTGGATCACCTCCTGTAATGCCTCCATGGCATCTTGAGCAATGGAATTTATGAGATGTGCCGCAGATCGTATGTCAAGTAACTGACGAGTACTTAAGAAAGGCCTTTTCTCAGAGACTCGCTCCTTGATTCTAAGGGTGATGTCATCATTGATGGAACAATCATCAAGTGTCAAGGCAAAAAGCTTGCCGTCAATATCCCATTCATTGAGACATTTGATAATCACTTCTGGAAGTAAGTCTTCAGTATGCAAAGAATCAAGTGTGACAAAGTTCAAGATTTTCTTCTGTAATGTCCATTCCTCATCAATATAATGAGCAGATAGGCACAAATACGAATAATTTTCTATTGAAGACCACATTTCAATAGACAGATTAATCCTACCCTGTAATCTGTTTATCATATCATACACTTTCTCTTTCTCCCTCCTATAGATATCTATACAAGAAACCTCTACAGCACCGTTTGGCATGAACTCAAAGAGAGGCTGGAGGTTCTTCACAAAGACCTTGAATCCTACTTGTTCAACCAAGCTCAATGGGTATCCATGTAATATGATCATGCGTGCAAGATCATGTTGACTCCTTTCCTGATCAAATTTACTACTTCCAAAGTTAATGATATCGTCTTTCTTGTGCTCCGGTTCAAACTTGATGATTGTTGGCTTTACATATTCTTCTTTCCTCTGACCTTCATCAAAACTAATGTTTGCTAGACTGATGGTATTATCTTTCTTCCTTCTCTTTGCAGCAAGTAATTGAGACACGTCAAAATTTGATCTTTTCAGACACCGCATCAAGTGATTTCTCAGATGAGTAGTTCCGCTGTTACTCGATCCACTCAGTCTCTTGTTACAATGCACACAAACAGCATAGCAGATGTCAGCCTTTCTAACCCTTTCAAAGTGATTCCAAACAACGGATGTCAGCCTTTTTGGTTTCTTAGCACCTGAATCATTTGATTTTTCCATCGCATAGGCTTCAGATTACCAAAACTCTGCACATCACACAAAACTAAGTGATAAGTCATCACCAAAATGTTATAGTACAAAAAAGTCAAAACTTCCAAATTTGTTAAGTAGCAAAGCATTTATGGATGGCTGGAAAGAATAAAATCAAAAGCTGATGCCAGTTCCACCCTCCTCTAAATAAAGAGAGGCGAATGCACAAGGCTCGTCCACCAAGTGGGGTTCGGGGAAGGTAAACATGCACACAATCTTACCCAGCAAGCAAACTTTTATAGGTTTGAACTTGTGACCTCCATGTCATAAGGCTGCAACTTCACTATTGCGCCAGCCAAGACTCAACCCTCATTCTTTCATAAATTACTCAAAGATGTAGGGGGCTAAAGCTTATCTTCTAATAAACTCACTAAAATCTTGTTAAATTCAGACCAGAAATATCACAACAACAACCTATATTCCTGAACCAGATATCTTCCATTACTGCAAGGTTTTAAATTGCAACCTGCCTCACATGATGCAGCTCAAAACCAACCATCTTGATTGCCGATATTATAGACCCTATCAGCCGCAATTTCTCTACAAGAGTCCTCAATTTAACTATGATGATCACAATTACAACTGCAATTTAAAACCCTACTCAAGTTAAAAAAAATTGAAACTTAGCATACTCCTCAGCAAAATATAGCAAGAACAATGAGTTTAGATCAGAATCTAAACATATATTGACTCAAACTAACTTAACCCTTAAATAAGCATCCAAGTCACAGTAAATTGAAGGGAATAAAAAGAAAAGAAAAGAGAAGGCAAAATTGGGTATGCCTGCAATTTAAAACCATAGACTGCTACAATTTTGTAGCCTGTATACAACAAGCTCTAAATAAAACCAAAATTTCACAAAATATTTTTGCAATTCAGATAAATTGAACAATCATATAACGCAATTAAGAGTTCCAATTAAAGGAAAAGGGAGGAAAACGAATTGAAGAAAGAGAGTCTTACTTATATAGAGAGAGAGAGAGGGTGGTGGTGATGGTTGTGATTTTAGAGTCCGATCGGAGGGTCCGGCAGAAAATGATAGGGTTAGGAACGAAGGGAGACGGAGAGAGAACCCGGTGATTGCGTGTTTGGACTTGGATCGGATTCTGATAGGTATACCCAAATTGGGTGGGTGTTGGTGAACGAGAAGAGAAAACGGGTGGGTGGGTCAAATAACGGGTTCAAGTAGTTCTGTGTTTCAGGTTGGGTTGTCGGTTTTGGTTAGTTAGGTTCCGAAATGCACCCACTCAAGTTGGAATTGGACTTTGAATGTGAGAAAAAGAAAAACAATAAAACCTTGTATATAAGGTAAAAATATTATAATTATCTATAATTTATACCATTATATAAAAAATATACATTTTTTTAACCACCTTTAGTGTATTTTTTTATTTTACAATTTGATTCTTTATTAAAATATTATTATACTATTATAATTCACTTTCAAATAGATTGAATCAAAAGAAAGTGTAAATTAGTAGAAGTTAAATTTTATTTATAATTTTAATCATTTGTTTTTATTATAATAAAATATTAAAGGCATAGTCAATCGTATCTTACAATAAATATTATTTTATAAATATTACACAGATTATATGTAACTTTATACTCTTGCCCACATTATAATAATCCTAAAATAAACTTTTCTCACCCCTAACATAAATATGCCCTCTAACAGACTCAACACTCCTACTCCAAGTTTGTTACAGAAACTTCTGCATCTTCTTCTTCTCCTCCTCCCACTGTCACAAGCTCCTCCTCTCCACTCCTCTCAGAGTACCGACACACGGGGCACGTCACCTGGTTCTCCAGCCACCGGTCAATGCAGTTCTGGTGGAATATGTGTTTGCAGTGGGCAATCATCTGCACCTCCTCTCCCTCTCCCACCTCCTCCAGGCATACAGTGCACTCTCCAGCCGTCTCGGCCACCACAGTCACCATCGTCAGAGACCTCGACGCCACGGAATTTGACACCGCTGGCCCGTGGATGTCGCCGGCCTCGGAGTTCGACGAAGAGTGCTTTTTGATGTAGAAAAACACCAATCCCACCACGAAGAAGAAGATGACGAAGACAATGAGTAAGATGTAGGCCACTGTGGGGGAGAAGCTACTGAACTTTCTTAGACTGTCTTGCGAGGAAACGTTTGTGGCATGATCGAGAGGAGGCATCGAGAGCATTCTACGGTGCATTGTTTTCTAAGATTAAGGTTCTTCACCTTATAAGCTGAATTCTCTAATATTTCTCAGTTTCGTCCACCTTATAAAGAATTTCCTTCGAATATGACAATCTCATCACGGGTTGATTTTGTAACTTAGCTTATAACTTAGGTTCAACAACTTTTACTAACTTTAATACCATCCTATAAATGGGTCCTAAGGCTATTTGTTTGTTCTCAGGTTGAGCAACAGGATGCTTATGAAAGACCGAGGGTAATACAGTAGTTGTATTTACAGTTTTTATGGACAAAAAAAAACTGCTATAGCAAAAACGCAATTTTTATTGTTGAATCTTCTAATGTTTTCGGTATCCATATAAAAATTATATACACTTTCCATTTCCCTTTTCAATTTATTGAATGTTTGTTCTGAAGGAATGTTTGTTCTGAAGGAGTTTTGGCAAATGCCATTAAGTGTAGTCCAGTAGTGTGAGGGAGCATCTCATATGAGTGATATGTCCAAGAATAAATTCTTAAGAGACAATTTCAATGTTTTGACTTTTAAGTGAGCTAATAAAATAATTTTTCGGAACAATTAGTGTATTAGGAGTTTGATGTTTTTATCAGTTTAGTTAAGTCAACTTATTATAATATCAATTTTAGGATCAATTGGTGTGTTTGGAGTTTGATGTTTGTATCGGTTTAGTCAATCATGATTTAAAATCCACCGTGTCAAATTTAAAGTGCATGCAAGATCTGGGCAATTGTAGAATTGTGTCGTGTAGCATTCCGGGATTTTTTGGGTTCAACCTCACAAATTTCGATCGCACCCTCATTATGTTTGTGAACACATGTTGAAAAGGCAAATATTTACACTGTTTTTTTTTTCTTCCCGATTTTGTGTTTAATCTAGTTTTCAGATTAATAAATACATGCGAAAATGGTTTGAAATGTATATGTACATATTTTGGGTTGTATATTATACCATATATTTACAGATTTCGAAAATCATTAAAACAAATCATTAAATAAAAAACAATTTTAAACATAAAAAAATAATTTTAGTCACTACAGTCACTAAATTAGATATTATTTTAAGATTAAAAAAATTATTAGAATCTAAAGTGATTTTTATTATTAATAAAATTTATAAAATAGTTTCTAAATTAGTATTTAGTTAGCTATTAAGGTTTTTGCTACCAATTTTAAACCAGCGTGTCATCTAGATAAATTACCTATACCAGGAAGTCACTAATTATCCATAACAAAGCCACCTGCAATGTAAACATTTCTTTTAGTCAAATGTTTCCACTCCATCAAACCATGACTTCTTGAATTCTTTTATGAGTGATTATAAGTAAACATCAATTCTAGCAATTTGTTTTCCATGAATTATCATGGACATGATAAAATATGTTTACTTCATACATTCCGAAGGAGAACGATTGTATAGGATAAGGACCACTAGTCATATACTCATGATTAAGCATGGTCGTACATTTTGATGACCATATGCAAATTTTGGATGCAATAGATCAATTGTTTTCCAAGCCTCAGAATCTCCAGGATGCGCCACCAATTCATCTTCCTTACCCTTTAATGCATGCCATGTCATAAAATCAATTGTCTTAGAACACATAAAAAATCTTTGCAATCTTTAATGGAAAGTGTTCTTGCCGGTTGACTCGCCTGTCGGTTGACTCACGACACTCACACGCCTCCTTCCCCACGTTGATACGTGCTTGGTTCTTTCGAAGCAATCTGCACCTGCAAAAGAGAAAGGGGGCGCCCTAGAGGCCGTTTGCACTCCGACGCTCAAGTCAGTGTAGGGCAAGCACACCAAGTGTATAAGTTTCTCTCTGTGTTTAGGTCTAGAAACTGCGTACCTTTGTGAAGTATCTTACTGTCCCTTATATAGTCTAGGGTTTACTGCGCCGCTAGCCCTCATTAGGGTTCACTGCGCTACTAGCCATATTTAGGGTTTACTGGAATACCCTTGCGCCGCTATCACCCAATCTTAGGGTAATCTAGCACATAAGGTTTCCTTCTCTGGAGTGCAAACTCTCACAGGGTGACCACCTGGGTGCCTCCTTGTGCACCTAGTCTCTGGGGCCACCTGTTCTGGGAGTACCTTCACTGTTCACGTGCCATGCATGTAGCTTCACTGGGAAAACCCTAGTTCTGGTGAGTACTTGTCCCCTCAGGACTCTACACCCAACTGTGCTCTCCCTGCTACCCGCATAGGCACTTCGTGATTCAGGCCTCTCCCTAACTCTGGGTAATTAACTGGTCATTGGCCCACTCTGGGAACCAATCTTAGCTGTTCTGTTTACGCCGTTCAAATCACCCAAGGCCGATGTCACCTCGCCATACTCTGTTGCCGAGGACTCCTCGTCCTGCTGAGTGACGATGACACCTCCGCCCATCCTGGTGCTGACGACTCATCACCCCTCTCTGCAGGCTGATGACTCGTCACCCCTCTCTATAGGCTGATGACTCGTCACCCCTCTGTGTAGGCTGATGACTCGTCACCCCTCTCTGTAGGCTGATGACTCGTCACCCCTTTCTGTAGGCTGATGACTTGTCACCCCTCTCTGTAGGCTGATGACTCGTCACCCCTCTCTGTACCATACCCTCTATGGGATCTATTCCACGGGGCTTTGACTCATGCTGTGGGACCCAGCTGATGTCCGAGGACTGATCAGTACACAAGCCCCCCAGTCTCGAGCTGTTAACTTGTTTCAGCGAAGAGACTAAGTAATAGGCGAGGACTGATCGGTACACAAGCCCCCCTAGTCTCGAGCTGTTAACCTGTTTCAGCGTAGGGACTAGGTCATTGTCTTGGGCGGCCTACGTGGCTCTGCGCGTAAGTACCTGAACAGTACGCTGAGAAGACGTTTCACCAACCCCCTCCCATCTGCTAACACGTGGCCGTATCAACGGTTTGAGATTCATAACGTTTACGCTCCCTAGGGCTACGTTAAACCTCTTCAAAACCTCGCGCCACTTCACTGTTTCATCACTTTGCATTCTCACCTTTGCATATTCTAACTTCCAGCGCACGCTCTCTTCTTCCCAACAGATCCTTCACACTTCTCCGTTCTTCATCAACCAAAGGTATGATTTTTATGACTTCTCCTTCTTTATAATGTGAACTTGATCATCCATACGGTATGTTGTAACTGTTTACGGGCCTGCGTGCGGATTATACATTCTAGGGTTTTGTTCTTCTTTCCTGGGTTCATTCTACCTTTGAGTCTTCGTCCGTCATTGCTTTCTTCTGAGTCTTTCTTCTTTTCCTGCCTCTCATTTGTTTAGATTCGAGATGGCCAGAACTAAAACTACCTCCAACCCTCCTCCAACCGTAGCGATCGATTACAAGGCCCTCTACCCATGGGCTTCTGAGGATCTTCTGGCTGAGACTTCTAAACTCACATCCTGCGAGGATCTTCGCAAGCACAGGGATGATGAGACTGATACTAAAGGACGCGTCTTTGGCAGAGAAACCGACGCGTACGTCTCTGTGCGACCCTGTACAGTGAACGAGCCTGTGTGCGCTGATGATCGCTGCAACGATGGGGAACCCTTCTTCTTCTTCTACGCCACCATTTTTAAAAGAGTCAAAGTCCGTCTCCCCTTCACAGGATTCGAAAGGGCTTTGCTCACCGAGTTAAACGTGGCGCTCGCTCAACTGCACCCCAATAGTTGGGCCTTTATTAGGGCGTTCTCCATCCTCTGCAATAACTTAGGGTTCACCCCCTCCGTCGATGTCTTCCTGTACTTCTTCGAGTCGAAGAGCCCCGGCAAGAGGCTTTGGGTGAGCCTGAATGGGGTGGCCGGGAGAGTCCTCCTAACGCTCTTCTCGCAGTCGTACAAGAACTTCAAAGGAAAGTTCTTCCGAGTCTGCTGCAGCTCTTACGACCCCACCATGCTTGATGGGTTTCCCTTATACTGGGTGGGGGAGTTGAAGTTCAAGAAGCCACGCAAGCTCGAGGAGTTGACGGTTCCCGATCAAGAACTCTGCCAAATCATTTCTAGCTGGGGGGTGGTGTTTGACTCCACCCAGCTGATTAGGCATGAGTATGATGCTGAGACTCTCAGCGTATACCTTGGTATCTTGCATTTATCTGCTTCATCTTGCATTTATCTGTTCGCATACTCAATACTTCGCCTTTCTAACACTTTCGAATTCACTGCAGGCATGGTGCTCAGCGCCGATAAGAAGAAGAGGCTGGCAGATGTGCTGAATCGTCGCAATGCTAGCGGTTCAGCCCCTGCAGGTCCGTCATCACCCGCGGGGGTTGCCCTGAAACCCATCGCTGAAAACTCCAAGAGGGCAGCCCCTGTGGAGGTTTCTGACGACGAGGACACCTGCTCCGGCCTCGTCTTTAAAAGGAAAAGGGTGGAGACAGCTGCAGAGGTCTCTTCAGCCACAGAAGGGCACCCTTCTTCCTTTAGGGAGCACCCTCCCAGCGCCTCCTCCCCTCCTGAGCCAATCCTAACACTTGAGGGGGGTGGGGAGAGTGCTCCTTCTTCTGGTCCGATGCCTTCTGCCCCAGAGCTGCCTTCTCTGCTCCAAAGGTCGCTCGCTCAAATGCCTGGTAGAGCTGTCTTGGAGGCCATGGACAGAAACTCTCTCGAGAACCTCCTCAGCCATGGTCTCGGGGAGTTCTTGGCCGCTTCCAACTCCTTGCTGGTCAAGGGTAGTGCTGAGGCGGGGCTGCTAGAGGAGACCACCCAGCTGAAGAAGGAGCTGGAACAAAAGCTAGAGGAGGCCACGCAACTGAAGAGGGAGCTGGAACAAAAGGATCTCCAACTTCGTCAAGCGACCACGCGAGAGACTGCCCTCAATCAAGAACTGGGTAGTCTCCGTCAATCCGAAAAGGAGACCAAAAAGCTTCTCTTCTCTAAGGGGCAGGAGGCCCTCCAGCTTGAAGCTAAAATACTTCCCCTCCGCAACAGGATTATTGAACTGGAAGAGCAAGCAGAGGGGGCTCAAGCTAAAATGGCCAAGCTGGAGGAAAGGGCGACCAATCGAGAAGTTCAGCTGGGCAAAGTTGAGGAGGAACTTGCCCAACAGATCGAACTGTTGAAGAAGACCGAGGCTGAGCTTATTGATGACGCCGCCGACGCCTATGGGGAAGGCTTTGGTGATGCCCTTGCTCAGGTTGCCTGCGTGCATCCTGAGATGGACCTCTCACCATACTCCGCAACTCTGCAGGTGGTCGACGGGCAAATAGTGCCCAGATAGGTCCTCTTAAACAGTTGTACTTTAGCTGAACTTCTTGTAATTATCCTCTTTGCAATATAACATTTCGTTTATGCATTGTTCATCTTTTCTTCGTGCTTTGTACTTGATGGGCTCACGATCACAAATAATGCACCTTTGAAATAAACCTCAAGTAACATGCCTTTCCGCTAACTTCATTAATGAACCTTTACCTTAACTTGGGCGTTCTCACTTGGAGGGGAAAGTGTTCCTTATGAACCCCATTCCCCTCACAAGACCTCTAACCCCACTTGTAGGTTCTGACTGACCTGTCATCGTTCATGGTCGATGGAGGATTTAACCAAGCGAACCTTTCTTTCACATTGGAAGTTCTCACTCGAAGTGGAGGTGTTCTCTACGAACCTACCTCTCCACTTGCGAGACCTCTAACTCCACGTGACAAGTTCGAACTGACCTCACATCGCTCACAGGCGAGGAGGATTTCTCTGGGCGAACCCTTCTTTCACATTGGAAGTTCTCACTCGAAGTGGAGGTGTTCTCTACGAACCTACCTCTCCACTTACGAGACCTCTAACTCCACGTGACAGGTTCGAACTGACCTCACATCGCTCACAGGCGAGGAGGATTTCTCTGGGCGAACCCTTCTTTCACATTGGAAGTTCTCACTCGAAGTGGAGGTGTTCTCTACGAACCTACCTCTCCACTTACGAGACCTCTAACTCCACGTGACAGGTTCTAACATCATTGTACAAACACACTAAAAAACATATATCTTTAACTGAATTTTATTGGGTGACCTCATTAAAAACCCTTAGAAGGGAAAAAAGAGTGTCCCCTGTATTGTGTTGCATACATGATTACATAGCTTTAACTGAAATAAAACTTCAAGTGAGTCGCATTCCATGTTCGAGGAATCGGACCTCCTTCTAAAGTTTCAAGTCTATATGCTCCATTCCCTAGGGCCTCTGTCACTCTGAAAGGACCAGTCCACTTAGGGGATAGCTTGTTCTCTATCTGGTATGGAGATGCCTTCCGCATAACAAGGTCTGCCGCCTGGAACCGCCGAGCTCTCAGCTTGGAACTGTGTTTGAGCTCGACTCTCCTCTTTATCGCCTCAGCCTTGACTCCAGCTTCTTCCCTGGCTTCATTCAAAAGATCAAGATTCACCTTCCTCTCTTCATTGGATTCCTCAGCCACAAAGTTCTGGAAACGTGGCGAGCTCTCCTGGATCTCCACAGGGATCATGGCATCTGAACCATACACCAAACTAAAGGGAGTCTCCTTAGTAGT
The DNA here is from genome assembly GCA_013389735.1 of Phaseolus lunatus. Classification (NCBI taxonomy): domain Eukaryota; kingdom Viridiplantae; phylum Streptophyta; class Magnoliopsida; order Fabales; family Fabaceae; genus Phaseolus; species Phaseolus lunatus. Next base: position 43,155,948 of record CM023867.1, on the reverse strand, counting down.
GGACTGGGGGTAGTATGGTAAGCCCATACTATTCTGGGAACCTCCTCAGCCCACCTTCCCTTTGCTTTCTCCAGCCTTCTCTTCAATCCTCTGAGGAGGACTCGATTGGCCGACTCGACCTGCCCATTGGTCTGTGGGTGCTCGACTGATGCAAACACCTGCTTGATTCCCAGTTCTGTACATAGCTTTCCCAACTGTTGGCTCACAAACTGAGTGCCATTGTCAGACACCAAGCGCTTTGGTACGCCGAAACGGCAAACTATGTTCTTCCACACGAAGTGTTGGATCTTTTGTGCTGTAATCTGTGCTACTGGCTCAGCTTCAATCCACTTCGTGAAATATTCTATGGTGACCACAAGGTATTTCATCTGCCGTATCGCCAAAGGGAAAGGCCCCAAGATGTCGATTCCCCATGTGTGAAACGGCCAAGGGCTGTATATCGATCTGAGCTCTTCTGGTGGTGCCTTAGGCCAATCAGCATGCAACTGGCACTGCTTGCATTGCTGTGCGTACTTGGTACAATCCTCCCTCATTGTTGGCCAGTAATACCCTGCTCGTACGGTCCTAGAGGCCAGTGCTCGGCCTCCGATATGACTACCGCAGATACCTTCATGGAGTTCCGCCATTATCCTCACGCACTGCTCGCCATGCACACAGACTAAGATGGGGTGAGTAAACCCATGTCTGTACAACTCGCCTTCAATGAGCGTGTACTTGGACGAGTTTTTCTTTATCTTTTTTGCCTCCTCCGGCTCTGCTGGGAGCATTCCATCCGCTATATAACGCTTGTAGGGTGTCATCCATGTCTCACCATCTTGCAATAGACAGATCTGTGGCGCTTCTACCCCCAGCATACATGCGTTGACTCGTGGCTTTCTCAAAGTTTCTTGAGTCAACGACCGATGACTCCTCTTCCTGCCATCTGATTGGCTGATCTGATGGACTCCCACCAAGTTATCAGCTGTATAGGTACGAGGCGCCCTCATGGTCTTCTGGATGACTGTCCTCTGTCTGCCCCCCTTGCCTGAGCTGGCGAGTTTGGCCAACAAGTCAGCTCTGGCATTTTGCTCCCTGGGCACGTGTACTAGTTCAAACATTTCAAATGAACTCTTCAATCTTTGGACATACTCCAAGTAAGAGGCCATCTGAGGGTCTTTGGCCTGGTATTCTCCTGCCACCAGGCCGGTGACCAACAATGAGTCACTCTTGGCCATAAGGCTCTGCGCTCCCAGCAATCAAAGCCTCATACTCCGCCTGGTTATTACTGGCTTTGAAGGCGAACCGCAGGGCCTGCTCTATTAACAACCCCTTGGGTCCTTCTAAGATCACCCCCGCTCCGCTGCCTTGCTGATTCGAGGACCCATCTACTGACAATACCCATTTGAAATTGGGTACCTCTTGCTGGGCTTCGGTTGAAGACATCTCTGCCACAAAGTCGACGTAGACCTGTCCTTTGATCGGGCCCCTGGGTTCATACTGGATGTCAAATTCCGACAACTCAACTGCCCAACGCACCATCCTTCCTGCCACATCGGGCTTCTGCAAGACCTTACATATCGGCAGATCTGTCATCACCGCCACTGTGAAGCTTTGGAAATAGTGGCGTAATCTCCTGGCTGAGAACACCACTGCTAATGCTGCCTTCTCTAAGGCTTGGTATCTCGTCTCGGGTCCCTGTAGCACCTTGCTGACAAAATAGATGGGCTTCTGGCTCTGTTGTTGTTCCTGTACCAAGACAGAACTCACCGCCCTATCTGTAACCGCAAAGTACAAACGCAGGGGTGTGCCAAGTTGAGGCTTGCACAAAACTGGTGGGCTGGCCAGGTATTCTTTGAGCTTGAGGAAAGCCTGCTCACATTCCGCCGTCCAGGTGAATCTGCTATTCCTCCTTAGGCACTGGAAATAAGGATGACCTTTATCTCCCCCGGCTGACACGAACCGGGAGAGTGCAGCCATTCGACCTGTCAACTGTTGCACCTCTTTCACCAACGTCGGGCTCCTCATGGCTATGATTGCTGCACACTTGTCTGGGTTGGCCTCAATCCCTCTTTCCGTGAGCAAAAACCCAAGGAACTTGCCTGCCTCCACCCCAAAGACGCACTTTTCGGGGTTCAACTTTAACCTGTACTTTGCTATGGTGTTGAACAGCTCCTCCAAGTCGTCAATATGCTGACCTCGGGCCTGGGACGTCACTACCATGTCATCTACATATGCCTGCACGTTGCGTCCCAGCATGGGTGCGAGGACCTTGTCCATTAGCCTCTGGTATGTGGCACCCGCATTCTTCAAGCCGAACGGCATGACTGTGTAGCAGTAACAAGACAACTCTGTCATGAACGCCGTCTTGCTCTCATCCATCGGGTGCATCTTTATCTGATTGTACCCAGAGAAAGCATCTAAGAAACTCAGCAATTTGCAGCCTGAAGCGCTGTCCACCAGCGCATCTATGCTGGGCAGAGGATAGGAGTCTTTCGGACACGCCCTGTTAAGATCTGTAAAGTCCACGCACATCCTCCACTTCCCATTGGCCTTTTTCACCAGGACGACATTCGCAAGCCACTCAGGGTATTGTATTTCCCGTATGTGACCTGCTTTCAGCAATTTGTGTGTTTCCTCCTTGACTACCTGCCCTCGCTCATCATTGAACTTCCGCCTCCTCTGGCGGACCGGTCTGGCTTGGGGATTCAGCGCCAGGCGGTGGCATACGAAATCAGGGTCTATGCCAGGCATGTCTGAGGGGGACCAAGCGAAAGCGTCCAGATGCTTTTCGATAACTCTCGCTACTTGATCCTGGGTCTCCTGAGATAGGGATTTACCCAGCCTGAAGATCTTCCCTCCGATCTCCTTCTCTACGACCTCCTCCGCGGGTTCTGGTCGCCTCGTCCGGGCGATCTCTGCTCGGGTGACCCCGACATCACCTCGAGGCATATCTGTCTCATTGGTTCCTCCTCCCGGTGGTGAGGTGGTCACCATACAGACTCCCCTCTTCGTTTTGAGGCTATTTTCGTAGCACCTTTTAGCCTCCTTTTGGTCCGACTTGATGGTTACCACCTTCCCCTCCATCGGTGGCAACTTCATCTTCATGTGCCTTGTAGACACCACGGCCCCTAACCGGTTCAGGGCCGGTCTGCCCAGAAGTATATTGTAGGCAGAGGGAGCGTTCACCACAAGGTACCTGATGTTCTCTGTGCGGGACGCCATTACGTCGGTGAACGTGGTCCTCAACTCTATGTATCCCCGCACTTCTACCTGATCTCCTGCGAACCCATATAAACAGCCGACGTAGGGTCGCAGCTGATCAGGGGACAGCTGTAGTTTGTTGAAGGTCGACCAGAATATCACATCGGCCGAGCTCCCCTGATCGACCAGCACCCGGTGCACCTTGCGCGCGGCAGTGACTACTGAAATAACCACCGGATCGTTGTCATGGGGAACAACATCTCGGCGATCGGCTTTTGTAAAGACGAGGTCAATGTCCGGAAAGTGATCTTCCTCGCAGGCCTCTACTGCCATCACTGAACGCGCATACTTCTTTTGTTGTGAAGAGGTGCATCCTCCTCCTGAAAACCCACCTGATATGGTGTGGATCTCCCCATGAATGGGCACTTCATGCCCCTGGTCTGCCCTTGGCGCAGCAACGGTCTCACCTTCCGACGCCTCCTTCAGATAGTCATTCAAAAACCCACTCTTCACCAACTCATCCAGTTGATGAGCCAGAGCCAGGCAATTTCGAATGGGGTGCCCAAAAGCCTGATGGAACTCGCACCATGCATTTTTATTGGGCCCCAACCTCTTGTCACTCTGCGGGGGCACCTTCAATCTTTCTGCCACATTAGGAATGGCAATCAGTTCCTTCAACTCCACCACGAATTCATGCCTAGGGGGCATGTCATCTTTGTTTCGCGCCCTAGGCTGTGGTTTTCGGGGCTCATAGGGCTTCTGTTTCCCTTGAGCTTTTTTCTTCGTGGTCGCCTCATGTACCCTCAGCGGTTGAGGCCGGCTAGGTAATCGGGGCCTTAACGAAACCGCACTTTCTCTCTTCTCGCTGAGCTCCCCCTCAGCGACAATGTGGGCCACAGCACGCCGTTTTATGTCACTGAAGGTTTTGGGGCGGTTGCGTATTAGGGACTCGCTGAAAGGCCCTGGCAATACGCCCTTCCTGAGGCGTGCACCACCATGTCTTCATCCTTGGTGTGCAGCCTCACCACCATCGCCCCAAACCTATTAAGGTAATCTTTGAGGGACTCCCTCTGATGCTGCCTCACATCAAAAAGATCGTAAGACACTGGTGGGGGGGCCCTGTTGACAAGATATTGTTCCCTGAACAGCGCGGAGAACTGAGCGAAAGACGTGATATGTCCTTCTGGCAAACTCACGAACCATTCTAGCGCAGTCCCTGTCAGTGTAGCCATAAAGAGTTTACAGTGCACTGCGTCGGATCCTCCTGACAACATCATCTGCGTGTGAAAGGCAGTGAGATGCGTTTCAGGATCCTCCTTCCCGGTGAATACGGTTTTGGGTCCTACAAAGGTAGCTGGAATCACCGTGTTCATGATTGCTTGGGAGAAAGGCATGGGAAAGGCCCTTGGAGGCACTGGTGGGGCTCGATCATCTTCCCCACGATTTCCAGCTTGTTGTATGTGCTGCAAATTCAAGCGCAGCTCCTCATTTGCTCGGTGTAACTCTTCGTTCCTGGCCTGTGAGGCGGCCAGGTCTTCCTGCATACGCGCTTGACGCGCTTGGGACTCCGCCACCGTTTCTTGGAGGGTGCGCATCGTTTCCATCAGCTGTTGCATGGTAACGCTGTCGCCTCCATTCGGTGGAACAGATCCGTGTCTTGTATTCCTCATCTTCTGTGGTTTTCTCTCTCACTCTCGTGTATGGGACCTTGTTTTACTCCGGGCCCCACGGTGGGCACCAAATGTTCTTGCCGGTTGACTCGCCTGTCGGTTGACTCACGACACTCACACGCCTCCTTCCCCACGTTGATACGTGCTTGGTTCTTTCGAAGCAATCTGCACCTGCAAAAGAGAAAGGGGGCACCCTAGAGGCCGTTTGCACTCCGACGCTCAAGTCAGTGTAGGGCAAGCACACCAAGTGTATAAGTTTCTCTCTGTGTTTAGGTCTAGAAACTGCGTACCTTTGTGAAGTATCTTACTGTCCCTTATATAGTCTAGGGTTTACTGCGCCGCTAGCCCTCATTAGGGTTCACTGCGCTACTAGCCATATTTAGGGTTTACTGGAATACCCTTGCGCCGCTATCACCCAATCTTAGGGTAATCTAGCACATAAGGTTTCCTTCTCTGGAGTGCAAACTCTCACAGGGTGACCACCTGGGTGCCTCCTTGTGCACCTAGTCTCTGGGGCCACCTGTTCTGGGAGTACCTTCACTGTTCACGTGCCATGCATGTAGCTTCACTGGGAAAACCCTAGTTCTGGTGAGTACTTGTCCCCTCAGGACTCTACACCCAACTGTGCTCTCCCTGCTACCCGCATAGGCACTTCGTGATTCAGGCCTCTCCCTAACTCTGGGTATTTAACTGGTCATTGGCCCACTCTGGGAACCAATCTTAGCTGTTCTGTTTACGCCGTTCAAATCACCCAAGGCCGATGTCACCTCGCCATACTCTGTTGCCGAGGACTCCTCATCCTGCTGAGTGACGATGACACCTCCGCCCATCCTGGTGCTGACGACTCATCACCCCTCTCTGCAGGCTGATGACTCGTCACCCCTCTGTGTAGGCTGATGACTCGTCACCCCTCTCTGTAGGCTGATGACTCGTCACCCCTCTGTGTAGGCTGATGACTCGTCACCCCTCTCTGTAGGCTGATGACTCGTCACCCCTCTCTGTACCATACCCTCTATGGGATCTATTCCACGTGGCTTTGACTCATGCTGTGGACTGTGAAGATGTTCCCAGAGAATAGGTAGGGCAGATAGGCACAGAAGTCGAGGGGTACAGAGGTACCCACGCAGCCTCCCCTGTCAGACTTTGCACTCAAGTGAGGAAGGCCTGCACGCAAGGTAGGCCTGGGGGGTAGATAGCAGCGGTGCAAAGCAATCAAGTGGCCCTAGAGGTAGCCAGTAGGGGCCGACGTGGGTTTATATGAGGAAGAAGAACGCTGAACCAGGTATGAGATACGAAACCCAGAAATTAGACAAAGAGAGTTCTTGATGTTTCCTTGCCCAAAACTGACTTGAGCGTCGGAGCTACACCGGCCGCTAGGGCGCCCCTCTGTGTTTGCAGGAACCGTTTGCTTCGTTCGAAGGGAAGCCAACTGGAGGAACAGACACGGACGTGGGAGGAACGCGGAGGCCATCCACACTCGAGTCAGCGGCGGGATCAATACTGTTTCACTCCAATCCAGAGCTACATCTAGTCTTCTCAGAAACCCTGAGGAAATCCACTAAGCAATCACACCTTGATCACTTACACAACAACCAAGAGAATGACCTTGAAAACCTCAAGATACACACTCTCCTTCCTTTATCTGCCCTATGATGTTATCCACTGACAGATCTCTAGGAATCCTCCACTCTTTGGGTAGCTCACTCTGTTGCAGAATTTCAATCGGTTGTTTTTGCGAATCAACCGGTTGTTTTTCTACACAGATATCCAGCTTCTCCAAACTGATGCTCTGTTCGTCTTCCTCAGCACTAATCTTTGGGTTTTCACTAATTCTGCGATCTACCTCATCAAAGACTACATGAACTGATTCTTCTACAGTCATCAACCTTTTGTTGTAGACTCTATAAGCATGGCTTGTGAGTGAATAACCAATGAAAAGGCCAAGGTCAGCTTTCTCATCAAATTTTCCCAAGCTTTCCTTTCCATTGTTGAGAACAAAGCAGCTACAGCCAAAGACTTTGAGGTGGCTGATGTTAGGCTTCCTTCCATTGAAAAGTTCATATGGAGTTTTCTTCAAAATAGGCCTTATAAGCACCCTATTCATCACATAACAAGAGGTGCTCACTGCATTTGCCCAAAAATACTTAGGAAGTGATGATTCACTAAGCATTGTCCTTGCAAGCTCTTCAAGAGACCTGTTCTTCCTCTCTACAACTCCATTTTGCTGTGGTGTTCTTGGAGCACAGAAATTGTGTAGGATTCCCAAGTTCTCACAGAACTTGACAAACTTCTCATTTTGAAATTCTCCTCCATGGTCACTCCTTATGGAACCTATGTTGCTGCTCTTTGTGTTTTGAAGTCTTCTTGCTAGCTTTTTGAATGCAGCAAAGGCATCACTCTTTGATTCCAAGAACAAGGTCCAAGTGTACCTAGATAAATCATTAATAATAACGAGAGCATAATAATTTCCACCAAGACTCATAGTTCTAGAGGGTCCAAAGAGATCCATGTGAAGGAGTTCAAGAGGTCTCAATGAAGAGACAACATTTTTGGTTTCAAAAGAACTTTTCACTTGTTTCCCTTTTTGGCAAGCTTCACAAATGTGATCCCTCTCAAACTTGAGTTTTGGCAGCCCAATCACAAGATCTTTTGATATTAGCTTGTTCAATTGGATGTCTTCTATCCAAGCAAGATGAATCCACTAAGCAATCACACCTTGATAACTTACACAACAACCAAGAGAATGACCTTGAACACCTCAAGAAACACACTCTCCTTGGCCAACACTAAGATTGCTGATCTTGAACACCTCAAGAACACACAACCAATCTCAGCAAAAACACACAAACGAATTATTTCAGCAGTTTACAAAGATTACACTTGTTACAGATGAATATCTGAAATCAATACAAGTAGAATCCTATTCCAGCACCTTGATCAATCACAAAACTCTTAAGCAATCTCAACACTTTGAAAAACTCTCTTAGAAAAACTTTGTCAAAAGATTCTTAATTCTTAAAATCAGTTTTTCTGAATTTATACAAAGATATAGTTTGTTATCAAATCTTAACAAACTCTTAATTGCTTTAAAAAGATTGGTCAAAGCATTTAATGACTGGAGTGTATTCAGTTTTAAAGCATTTAAAGCTCAGTCAAAGAAAACAGTTTTTCTGTTATGGTTCCAAAACAAACAATCGATTGTTTCCTCCAATCAATCGGTTGTTTTGTTACTTAACAGATTTCACCATTCAAAAACAGTTTTCAACCTTTCTCAAAACATCTATGTGTAAACAATGGGTTGTTTCGAAAAAACAATCGGTTGTTTCAACTTAGCTTGAAAAACATTTTGCTTTGTTAAAGATTGAGATGCTAATTGCTTTAAGATTTAATCTAAGGGTGGATTACAACATTAAACTACCCTAGAACAAAGCTTTAAACCAGCACAGCAGCATCAAGCAAAGCAGAGGCTTCAACATCCTTCAAAGGATTTGGATTCTTCAAAACATTGAACACCACTTGGTTCAACAGGGGGTGTATTGAGCTTATAAAATTTTCGCAAATCGGAATTGTTTTTCAGTTATTCACAGAAAAATAACAAATTGATTTTAAAAAGAACATATTTATTTTCTGATTACTTTATCAATACCAGAACCTTAATTAGATTAGTTTGAGATTAAAAGATGATTTTTCCAGAATAGCTTAGGTACTTTGATAGTAACAAAGATGAAGAAGGATATTCAACCAAGAAAACCAACTTTAAATCTTTAAAAACAAACTTGAAACCAAAGCGAACCTTGAACAAGGTTATTCAAAAGGATTTTATAAAGTTCTTTATTCAGCAACCACGCATACTCATATGTTCATAAGCAACAAAGAACATTTCCTGAATCTTGAAGAACAATATGAACAAGCCTAGAAAGAACATATTCAATTTTAGTTCAATAGATTTATTTTCTGGCAGATTGTCAAACTATGCAGAAAAGTAGTACAGAGATTAAGAAGAAAGATGCACACACAGTTTATACTGGTTCACTCAAAAAGAGCTATATCAAGTTTTACCTAACACCAAGGTAAAATCCACTAATACAGTTCAAACAATTACAACACCTTGCAGTTCTTGAACCCTATAAGAACAAGACACTCAAAGTTGAAAAACTCTATTTCAGCACTACTTGCACTTCAAGAAACTCTATCAAGAAGTGTCTTACACAAACACCTTTACACAGAAGAGAATTAAGGAACAAAAACACCTGAACAGAAGATGCAAGAACGTAGAAAAATGTGGCCCAGTTTGCACTATAGCAGTGACATCAACTTCACCTTGATCAAGGCTTCACAAAGAACAAGCACTCTTGAAGTTCTTTTTGAAAACCTTTCAAAAACTCATTCAAATCGTTTTTCCTCTCATTGAAAACTTTTTATCTCTGTTTAAAATGTGATTCCACAGCTTAGTTTTCATGTGAGATGTGCCTCTCTTTATTAGAAACCAATTTCTAACTTCTTTTCGAAAAAACAGTTAAGATTGTTATGAAATCAACAGGTTGAAGTTAAAATAAATGGATTTATTTTTTGAAAAGACAAAGAGAGTTTTTCCAATTGTCTTCAGCTCAACATAACGGTAATAAATTGGCTGGAACAGAATCACTTGTGCCAAAAACTAAACTTTGAGAAAACCTTTAAGGCTAAGGCATAGTTAAGAAAGAACTTGTTTTACAGAACAACAGATTTATTTTTCTACAGAAAACTGAGTTTTAGAAAAACTTAAGGTAGTTTTCAGGAAAACTTTGAATAACTTCTTGTGCTTGATCTTACCTCCTTGATTAGGTATATGAGGTAGGTCACGAAGCAAAAGGCTACCTTAAACTCACTCTAACCTATATATAAGATCACTTAACACCATTACAATCTTCAAAGCAAACTAGCTATTTTCTACATCAAACACAATTTAAGACATGGCAGAGAAGAAGTTTCATCCATCTTCAACAAAAACCTCCATAGTCGGTGAAATGCCGAGATGGGAACACAAAATTATAAAGCCTCAGATGAATGCCCAGCTGTTCAGATGCAACTGGGCGAGAGCCATGCTCAACTCGATTAACAACTCTCTTTCAAAAATTGACAGGGGAAGACGAAGTAACACTTTGGTGAAAACTGTTGCATAGAAAACACAAAATGGGTCGTCGGGGTCTGGTGACTCATCACTACATATAGGCTCACCCTCCATACAAGGGATGACCTTTACTAAGTTTTCATCTTTTTTACGCAGTCCCCCTGATTCCTTTAACTCCCTAACTCTGAAACTGGACGTGAGAATAGAAGTTTCTTTAAGCAATTCCTTTTTAGCCCAGGGATATGCAGAGCTATAATCTATCTTCGAAAGCAACTAACACATAAACAGAGATACAATATGAATACAGTTCAGGGCAAGACACATGCAGAATAAATTGAGTCAACGTAGACTAAGATGCATTTCACAAGTTATAATCCAATAAGGAAAATGATAATCACCCAACAAAGTTAAATGGATAAAACATACTTGATTCTCTAGTGGGAAACGACGGTGAGAGGTGGCGTGAGGAAGGAAGAAAGGCTTTTGGTTAAGCACGGAGAAAGAGAAAAAGCAAAAGTGATAGGTTTGAAGAGAAAAGAAATGATTTATTTGAAAATGGGGAAGGCGAAACGGTAGGATTTCCCTACCGTCAATTTACATGCCATGTGTACCCTCCATGTTTAGTAGGGTGAGATGTCTTTTCAAGAGACGCTTCAATAACCGCGTCCCAGCTACCCCTTGTGAGAAACGTCATGTCAGCCATCGATACAAGAGAGCCTAGTTGCCTCGTCAAGCTCGGCTTGAGCCTTGGGGCTGTGTACTGGTCAGACATGCTCAAGTCCTTGACCCGAGCAGTTAAGTGTGATACCTCGGTTAGACAGGCCCACTTGGAAAGTACCTAGCTTGGCCTGGGATGAATAATAGGCTCTGTGTCATGAGGTCGACCCAAATAATTGGCGATCCATACTAAAAAGATAATTCAAACAAAGTAACATAGAGATCAAAAAAATTGGTTAAGCATATATATATTTTGATGTAAAAAAAAACCATTAGAGATAATGATGAATAAAAACCGTTGGAGATAATGTTGAATGTACCCGCAAAAGAAAGGCATATGTTAACAAAATATTCTTGCTTGACGAAATTGTTGAAGAAAAGTCTATGAAAACTATAAAAGGGCTAGAGGCCATAAGCAAAGGGAGTTTTTTTTTTTTTTTTTCTGGTAACCCTACACTCAGATATTCATAATTTTATGCTCTCACTGACTTGAACGTCAGAGTCTTCTCAACAAGTGGATCCCCTCTCGTTGTAGAGTACTAGCATCTTGAAGCAACAACAGCAAGTAAAAGCGATTCAACCTGGAGTACACAACCAAGACCTAACCTTAGTCCGCCGGCGAGAACACTTTCGAACATCAAAAACAATATTTAACTTCCAAACTATCAAAATCTAATATTTATACATGTTCCCCACAACATAAAATCAAACAATTTTATCAAATAATATGCCCGCAAGAGAAATTGAAACTTGGGACCACATCCCCTCCATATTCAGATCTTCTAGCCTATGGTGCTATTAAAAATTAAAGTTAGTTTTCCTTACCTGAAATTCCACTTATTCTACCTCAAACAGGGGAACCACTCCAAAATTTAGGAACCTATAGCAAGTTATCCAAATATTACCAAATTTTAGAATATGGTAAAACAAGTTGAGAGAAACACGTTTCTCAACTGTTCCCATCAAGATTGATGACTAAATCATAGAGGAAAACAGAAAATAAGGAATCTTTAGGGTCAAAATGAACTTACTCTATTTGAAAATTTGATCGGATAGAAATGCTCCTTGACTCCTTAGGTACAACATGGTGTGATCAGATTTGGAATATATGAGGTATGAGAGAGAAATTGAAGAGAGAAGGAAGAGAGTTAAAGAGATGGAGAGAGAAGAAAGAAAAAGGAAAAGACACCGTGGAGGGGGTGTTACGTTGTTACATCATTTATGTTACTTTCTAACAATGCCTTCTTCTGATTATTTTGTATGGCATGATTAAGGGTGAATATGTAAATAAAAAGAAGATTTAATTACCTTATTTATCCCTACAGTCGGGGTCAATAGTCAATTTAGTATAGTGGTTTTTAAAAGAATCAATTTAGTCCCTATATTTTCTAAAATGTATCCAAATTGGTATTTCTGTTAAGTTTCACTTAACGACGTCAGGTGTTGCTTATGTGGCAGAGAGAGTGTTTATGTGACAGAGAGAGTGCTTATGTGGAGAGAGGTGAGATTGAGAGTTATTATTATTATTATTATTATTCTTATTATTATAAGTATTATTATTATTATCATTATTATTAATATTATTATTACAAGTATTATTATTATTATTCTTATTATTATAAGTATTATTAATATTATTGTTATTATAATGATTATTAATTACTATTACTACTATTATCATTATTAATTATTATTATTATTCTTATTTTTCTTATCATCATCATCACCACCACCACCACCACCACCATCATCATCATTATTATTATTATTATTATTATTATTATTATTATTATTATTTTTCTTATCATCATCATCATCATCATCATCATCATCATCATCATCATCATCATCATCATCATCATCATCATCATCATCATCATCATCATCAGAATAATAATAATAATAATAATAATAATAATAATAATAATAATAATAATAGTAATGATAATAAGAATAAATATAATAATAATAATAGTAATAATTAATAATAATAATAATAGTGATAATAATGATAATAGTAATAATAATAATAATAATAAATATAATAATAATAGTATATATAATAATAGAAATAAATATAATAATAATAATTAATAATAATAATAGTAATAATAATTAATAATAATAACATTAGATAATTTATATTTTATTTCCATATCTGTTCCATTTGCACTTGATACTACTTCTGTTGTTTTTTCATAATATTGAGTAGGTATTTCTCCTTCTCTTATACAATTTACATCTGCTCCAGAATCTATTAATGCTGTCATTTTAAAGATTTTATCTTTTATTACTAAGTTTACTTCGGTATGCCATTTATGGGTTGTTATGAGACTTAATAGATTAATATAATTTTTTGAGGTAGATGCTTCTTCTTTATTTTCTATTTTTTCTTTTTCTTGCTTATGTAATATTTCTTTTCCTTCTAATTCCAATAATCTATATTCTAGTACAACTTCGTTTTCTTTGATTTTTTGAACTTCTTGCTTTAAATTTTTAATTTCATTTTGTAGGTCTTTTATACTTACTTGTTGATTTATTGGTGTGAATTTCTTATAAATATCTTTTATATTTATAGGTTCTATGGGTTTTTTCACTTCTTCACTTTTTGTGATTAAATCATTTAATTGTAATAAAAATTCATTTTTTAATGGAGAATCTTCTAATCTATCTATAATAGAGATTAGGGTATTAGTTTGATCTCTATTTAGCATATTAATTGATTTCTGACAGTTCTTACAATTACATAATCCTGGTCCTATACAATAATCTTCTTTACTACTAATATCTCCTTCACTACTTAATTCTGATGAATCTATCTCATCTAGTTCTAATTTATTTATCTCTTCATTTTCTCCTTCTTCCTCACTTGTGTCTTCTGATTCAGAATTTATTAATACATTTATGAGGGTTTTCTTTAACTCTTCATCTTGTAATAAATTTATTTTCTTTGCTACTTTACAGCTATTAGCATAATGTCCAGGTCTACCACATTTCCAACAGACATTATTTTTCTTGACATTTTTATATTTGGGTTTTCTATTTGGTTTATTTTCTAATGGTGGTAAGTTAGTTCTTTTGTATGGCTTCCTGTATGGTTTTCGTTCTATTTTATTTTGTTTTCTAATTATTTTCTTTTTCTTAGCACTAGGTGCTCTAATGGGTTCCATCCCATATTGCTGGCAAAAATTTCCTATTTCTCTTTTGTTCATCATACTTTCTTTTTTGAGCTTATTTTGGATTTTAAAATCTGTACAAATTTGTATACCTGTTTCTACTACTATATTATGAATTTGACCATAGGTTAATGAATCATAATTTATTGGTTTTCCATAATATCTCTCTAAATTCATCCTTACTTTTTCTGCAAATAATTTCGGTAAGTCGGCTATAAATCTTTCTTTCCAAAAACCGGCGAAACCGTCTTCTCTTAAAGTTATTTTTGATAAAAAGGTATCTTTATACCATCTATAGTCTGACATAGTCGGACAATACAAATTTGCTAATTGATTTGCTAATCTTTCTTTAAGTATATTGGGATCTCCTACAAAGTTTTGAATAATAGAATATATTAAGGTTGATACAGCGTCTTCTTTTTGATCTTCTCCTTTAACACTATTAACTATTGCCTGTCTATCTAGTTCAGTACAAAGATTGTCCCACCAACCTTTTAGTTGGCCAGTAAATCCCTGAATAATAATTATAGCTGCTGACTTATCACTACAACCTTTCGTTTTATGGGCGGTTGCTGCCATGACCATCTGGCAAGTTAAGTCTAATATTGCTTGTTCACTTAATCCATCTAAATTCCATTCTACTATATCATTTCCGGAGAAACTATTTTGTACTAATTCTCCTCTTTCTTCAAATTGTACATCTGCTGGTGTTGGCCTATTATACCAATTTCTAAGTTTAGGATAATTTCTTAATTTACTTACTTGTAATGTGTTTATAGAATTTTTATTTATTTCTTCTATTTTCTTTTTTAATTCTTCTATTTTTAAATATGTATTACTTCTTAGTTTTAATGATTCTAATTCTTTTTGGGGTACATTAAACAATTTATATATAGGTTTTACAGGTTCTTTCGAACTACTAGGTTCTTCTTTAAACGTTAATTTTTCTATTCTATATAATTGTTTTGTCATAACATCTAATATTGTATTTGAATAGTTAATTTGTGAATGTATCTTTTTTATATCTTTAACCTCTACTTGTCTCTCTTCTAATTTTACATCTTTATACGGGCTAGCTTCCACTTCAAATTCTTTTGATGGTTGTATCTTTATTCCTTGTATAGGAGGATATTCTGATTCGATAATTTCATTACTTATGGTTTTCCAAGTATTAGATATCTTTTGTAATGGATATATCTCTTTATTACCAAATGGGTATTCTAAATCATGTTCTTGACTATATAATTTAAACCAATCAAAGAAGTAAACATTTATCTTAATTTTCTTTATATAATTATAAAATTCTGTTCTAAAGTCTTCCGTTTGTTCCGTAGTATATGTTTTAAAATACCAATCTCTTTTATCTTGGTTATACTTAGCATTAAAATCTTCCCTAATCCAATTTTTATCTATTTCAAAGAGATCTTTTTTGGTTAATGTATTTAATATTTGTGATGCCGTAGGAGAGTATTGAGGGGATTCTGATTTTCTTGATTCTGAATATACTGGTTTACTAACTATAGGAGTAATATTGTTTAATCCTTTTAAATCTAGATTTATGGTTGAGTTATCTACAGAATGTCTAAATGGTTGTTGTTTATGAATTATTTGTGGTTCTCTTATCCTAAGTGAACCTGTTCTATTTATTCTTAACCTAATATCAGTACCATCTTGAATTATTTCTCTTATCTCAGTATTATAAATCTTTGGTTCTTCTATTATATCTTCTAATATCCACTCTTCGGGAATGTTTCTGATTACCTGTTCGTGGGTTAATCTTTTAGGGGTTTGTATTGATGATTTTCTAAGATTTGCTTCTACTAATATGGTTTCATCTCTTGGTGAGGATCTTAAAGCTTTGTAATTATAATCTATCTTTGTAACTTTGTAGTAAATTCTATAAGTTATCTGTATTGGACCTGCGGTTTCATCAACTATCTTATCTGGAGTGTTAATATATAATTTTAAGGCGTTACTGGTTTTTTCGTTTTTTATATTCATTGAAAAATTTGGATAACAATTAAAGAAGGCTGGACCATCATGTAAATTACTTTCTAATATTGCAATTATTGAATCGTTAAATTTTTTAAGTCTAATATCTCTTAACATTATTAATATTGGGCTATTTATTCCTAATCTGTAATTTGGTTTTGCCGCCACTTGTATTAATCCTAGATGTATGAAATTATATCCATTTTTTATATGTTGATCTAATAGTGATTGTTCTAATAGATTAATGGTTTTATTATTTTTAGTTCCCGGGTAACTATATTCCACTATATGTATTTCATCCTGATTAGTTTACCAAAATTTATGTTGTTTGTATACTTCATGTTTTTTAACTACTGGTATTGACCAATTATGT
Source organism: Phaseolus lunatus (assembly GCA_013389735.1). Classification (NCBI taxonomy): domain Eukaryota; kingdom Viridiplantae; phylum Streptophyta; class Magnoliopsida; order Fabales; family Fabaceae; genus Phaseolus; species Phaseolus lunatus. The sequence continues at coordinate 43,139,730 of CM023867.1, read as the reverse complement.
AATGAATTTTCTATTTCGGCTATTTGTAACTCTTTTTCTTTATTGCTATCAAAGTTAGAGGAAGATGAGGCTTCTTGCTGCGGAGTTCTAATTACTATTTATTTATCTCTGTTTCTTAATCCTAAATCACTTAGGGTTCTAAGAATTTTTGGCATCCTTACTCTTTCTCTAGTCTCCATGCTACGGGACCACTGCTGACCAACGGATTTATTGCCTCTCTCAGGTCTTACCACCGGGACCACAGCTGACCAACGTATAAACACCTCTCAGTGCTACCCTAGAGACTCTTTGAAAGAAATAAGAACAGCAAAGGTTCTTATTACCTTAGTGATATAGTTTTAAGATCCAAAAACTCACAAATAATAACTATTACTTACGCAGTAAAGTTGCGTAATCTTCCCTTTATCACTCTTTTAATTATGTTAATAACACGTTTGTAATATTGTTTCTTGCAATGATATCTAAGGGGATCGGTAATCTTTTCTTCAGAGTTTCTATATCTTGCTAATTTGAGATTAAATTTTCTATGATGCAATATAGCGTTTCTTAATGGGTTGGGGCTTCTTCTTCTAAGCCTTAGCATGGTAATATTGCCAGTTTGTGGGTTTTTCCAATATATGTAAAAGTCACTGGTTATTCCAAAAGGCATGTTCTATACCCCCCAGAGAAAAACCAAATATAAAAACAGTTATATGAAAACATAAAATAGTTTATGCAACAAATATTGAGCCTTACTGGCTCTGATACCAAATAATGCAGGATCGATAATCGAAAATGATAAATTGTGCGAGGCAATGAAAACTTACATGAACAAAGCTTTGAGAAAACATTGAAAATCTTATTTCAGGGAGATTGTTTGCAAACACTCTAAAACTCACACTCCAAAACGACTCTGCCTTCTTACATCTTGAAGGCTTCTTTATATAGAAACACTACTATGCTACAAGACAAATGATAATTATGTACAATTTGATCTTTACATGTTTTGTGGCAGACAACTTTAATAAAGCTACTTTAATAAAGTAGTGCTACTTTAATAAAGTAGTGGTCTTGGTTTCATGATGTGATTTTTACGCTGATGCAGATAAGGTTCCTGTTCTGAGATTCTTCTTTATCTTGATAATTGGGATTCTCTAATCGTAATACATATCCTCATTCTGATAGTATGGATTTGATTGAGAAGACCCGGCTTCTGAGTCCTCTTTTGTAGAGCCGTGTAATGATGATGCTAGTTGTAATGTCTTTTCAAATTCTTCTTTGGATGATGCTGATGCTAGGGCGGCCATTATCTGTTGTTTACTAGTGAGAAATAAAGATTCTTCATTGATACTGGAGTCTTTTATTACTATTCCTTGAGCTTTCATCCATTCGTTGATACGATTTATACTGATAAGATCAAGATTAAAGTTCTTCCACCATTTTATCCTGATCCTTCTTGATAACATTCTGATCTCTATACCTTCATATGGGGTGGTGAATACATAATCCCATGAAATAATCCAAGTGATAGACTGAGAAGCTACAAATGATATTAGTCTGTATCCAGGGACAAAAGTGGATTTTTCCCTGAAATGATCATATACTGCTGATACTTTTGAGTGGAAAATGGTAGGAAGAGGTACAAATTCTCCAAACCATTTTAAAAACCATTTTGGAAATTTTAAAGAAATGCCTCGTCGAAACCATAAGAACCAAGAATGTCTTCCTGGACTTAGGTATAAAACGTGATTCCAGGCATCCATATAATCATAATAGGAATAATACTGAGGATGATAGGTTCTTGAAAAAGATTTTGGTTTATGGGGAGGTTGATCCCAATTTTGGGGAGTTAATACCTGTAATATTTTTATTTTTGAATATAAAATCTTTCCTTATTCATTTGGTGTATGGATTACTTCTATCGAGTCTGTATCGACTAATATGAACTCGTAAAAGGTTCTGGTCTTATGTAAATTTTTAGGAGGGTAATGAGTTTGTGGAGGAAATAGTTCCTCTGCGGTCTTAATAGGAGTTTCCTTTATCCATTCTTTTTCGAGAGTAATTATAGGTAATAAATCAGGCTTTACTATGTAATCTTCATGTGAAGAGGTTTGGGGTATCTGTGGGATAGTTGTGGTGGTGTTTAATAGGTTGGTTGGTTTGTTTAAAAAATCTTTAGGCCCAACTAGGGTATTTGCATATACAAGTGGGATGTATCTATTTTGTGATGATGATGGTAATGAGGGATGTCTTACTACTTCAGCCAAACTCTTTTTTACTGGGGTTTGAGGTTTTAATGACACTGATACGGAATTTTGACCTTTACTACTGGCGGATGACCCCAATGGGGGGCCATATTGGTCTTTGCTGTTAGCTTTTGCAGGAATTTTACTCATGATGAAGCCTACAGAAATTCTCTAGTTAGGAAATCTGGAAGACAGTTTTTCTCTCCTTTAATATGTTCAATTTCAAAATCAAAACATGATAGTAATGCTTGTCATCTGGCAAAAATATGCTTAGAAACCAAGTTTTGAACGTCTTTGGTTAAAACGCTAGGGGCTGATTTACAATCAGTCCTGATTAAAAACTTTTTGTTAAATAAATCATCTTGAAATTTTTGTAAACATAAAACAATTGATAAAATCTCTTTTTTGACTGTTGAATATTTTTGTTGTGATGAATTCCAAATTCCTGAATGATAACGTACAATTTGTTCTTTTAAATTCTGAAAAACTTTTTGTTTTAAAATACCCCCATATCCTAATTCTGATGCATCGGTCTCAACTATTAAAAAGGCTGATGAATCTGGTATTCCTAGACAAGGTAATTTTTTAACTAGGGTTTTTATGTTTTTAATAGCTTCTGTCATTTTGTTATCCCAAGCTGGAGGATTTTTTCTAAGCCTAGAATATAATGGTGCACAAGTAATTCTAATGTTAGGAATAAAATCTGCTATATAATTTACACATCCTAGGAATCTCTGTAATTGTTGTTTTTCTTTTATTTCATTTGGGAATTTGTCTGCAAATTCTAATGACCTTTGTATTGGGGTAATAGTCCCTTGATAAATTTCGTATCCTAAAAATCTTATTTTTGTCTGAAATATTTTTATCTTTTTTGCTGATACTACTAAACCATTTTCTTTTATTAATTTTATGAATTCTTCTAAGTGATTCTTATGATCTGTTATATTTTTTGAGAATATTAATACATCATCTAGATATACTATAGCAAACTTCATGTATGGATAGAATATATCCTTCATAATATTTTGAAACTCACTGGGAGCATTTTTTAGTCCTTATGGCATTACATTCCATTCGTAATGGCCAAAAGGTACTACAAAAGCAGTTTTATATCTGTCTACTTCTTCTACTGAGATTTGATAATATCCTGATTTCATATCAAATTTTGAGAATATAGTTGCGTTATGAATTCGTTTAATTAAATCTGTTTTGTTAAGTAGTGGATACCTAATCCATTTTAATACTTTATTTAATGGTTTATAATTTATAACTAATCTTGGTGCTCCTCTTTCTAGTTCAGAGGCTTTCATAACATAAAAGCCTGTACAGCTCCAAGGAGACTTAGAGGGTCGTATTAACCCTTTCTCTAGATATTCTTGAATTTCTTTTTTACAATATTCTAAATATTCTTGATTCATTTGTATGGGTCTAGCTTTTGTGGGTACTTTTTTTTCGTCAAAATTATCTATATATGGTAATGATACTGTATATTTTTTTCTATGCCAAAATGCTATAGGGTTTGTTTCACATATTTCTTTTTCTATTCTAACTTGATATTCTTTTACTAAAAGATTTATTTTTTCTGTCTTTAACTGTAAAACGGGGTTCCTAAGATTATAGTAATAATTAATAATAATAATAATAATAATAGTGATAATAATGATAATAGTATAATAATAATATAAAAA